>OZ010674.1:36818510-37322122 GCA_963932185.1 Troglohyphantes excavatus
ATACATTTACATTTAAAGAAATAAGTAAAAAATTCATGTTTTTAAAATTTGACCACGACGCACAAAGGTCAAACGTTGTCAATGTGTTTGTTTTTTGCGTTTTGCTTCTAATTGCCAATATAAATTTCCAGCACTATTACATTTCGATTTGAAAACTTTTCATTTTTTCGGCCCACCCAAGTGTAGTCAAGCTATGTCACTGTGGTTACTACAATTTCTTCTTTCATTCAGTTTCATAACTTTGATAAAATGTTTATACAGACTTGTTTTGCAGGGTAATAACAGTGCCTAGTGAAACCAAATAAAACCGCCTGGCAGTCGTGGTGCATATTAATTATGATTTGTAAGAAGCTTGATTGATTTGATTCGACTGATAGTTAACCGACCTTAATCTTCTGATTTAGGCTGCTATATCTCTATAATACATTTATTCTAACCCTCAAAACAGATACAGAAAATACACACACACATAATATCTCGTTACTTTGGAACCAAAATCAGAAAACGAAGTAACATCTGAATTGGCACCCGATTTAACCTCATAGGCGTCAGAACTTTTTACCACGATCATATTTAACGTGCACCAATCCCTTATACACGCTTGTGCCAATTTTGAATATTTATTAGACGGCATTTGTAATTTAGGAACGAATCTGGCAACTCTCCGTTCGCAGATCACTACATTTATACTTTTCTTTGTCAAGTCCACTCAGTTGGGCTCGAACTCGCAATCCTCTGATTTAGTTTGGTTAATTAACATCGCACAAAAGATGCACAGTGGGCTATAGGCAACGGTTCGGGAACTATCTCGAAGGAAAGACCCGGGAACGATGCGTCGTATTTTTGTACCATGGATAGTTGACGAGGACACTACCTGAGCTGGCTTTGGACCCCGGTCAGACTTATCGTGCACCAATCCAGTATACACGCCGGTATAATTTGTTGGATGTTCTAGACTACTTTCTAGTAATTTTGTAGCGAAGCTGACAACCCTCCGATTACAAGATCACTACTTTTTTTACTTTTCTTTGTCAAATTCATCGCAAGGGCGCGAACCATTTTTGTTAATTGTAGCCTAAATTTTAAAAAATAACTGTATGATAACGAACTGAAACGTCATTAAGTTCATTACTTCATTAAGTTTATTGGATAACGAACTGAAACGTCATGAGAGTCATTAAGTTTATTGATACTCATTTGACGCAATGACAAAGCATTTTACGAAATATATTTTATTTGACTCTAAGCGTCCTCCATAAATTAATCAACTGCAAACTCGACATTATTCTTCATTCCACATCTATACTACACAAACACTCACAAGAGTCAAAATCTCTCATTTGAAACTTACCACAGCAATGGCACAAAGGCATTATCTCGGTATGACAGACTTCGCCGTCTTAGGGGCTTCACTCGTTGTTCCTGCACTAATAGGCTTGAAATTTCGAAATACAAATAAGAACCAAAGTGATTATTTCCTGTCGGGTAGGAACGCGCATATTATCCCGGTTATTTTGTCTTCGAGTGTCAGCATGCTTTCGGCTGTTTTGATGTTGGGCGTTCCGGCTGAGACCTATCGATATGGGCCCGAGTACTCGCTCAGAATGGTTACTCTTGCGCTGGGACAGTTTGTGGCTTCACTGGTCTTCATACCTGTGTATTTCCGGTGCCAGGTGTCAAGTATTTACGAGGTAATGTATTGCATTAGTTATGCTCATGTCCAGTGTCGGCTAATGGATTGCAAATGTGGAAGTGTAGAATGTTTATATCGAATTGTAAATTTAAATTTTATGTTTTAACATAACAGGTTATTCTGAATAGCAACAAAAGTATTCCAATAAATGAAAAAAAAATTCATTCAAGGAAAAATGCAAAAAAGTCTTTACAAATGTTGTACAGTTAGCGATTTTCTGTCTTGTCTTGATTGCTTGAAGCAATCGGACGGTTTGGAATCAATACAATCAGACGGCTTCGGACCAAGGAATATAATTAACTCCGCTACAGAGTCTTTATAACTCTATAGCATTAATACATGTCTATATGTAAATACTAAATTCTCAATTTATTTTCTTTGGCTACTTTTAAACAAATGTCTAAGGCCCCTTCTACATGGACGAGACTGGAGATTAAAACGTGTCTTGTGACTTTGTTTTTAATTGGTACTCTACTTATGATATTAAAACACAAATGCAACTTTCAAACTACGCAATAAAAATACATAAAATCTAGACATGTTTCGGGAGAAGCATCTCCCTTCATCAGCATAAATGAAAAGTATGTGTGCATAATAAAATGAAAATAAATTACTTATAATTCCAATGAACATTCATCGTCGAAGTTTGTTTATAGCAGTTATCTTATGTTCCCAGCAGAAAATAATCTAACGATATACAACTATATATATCTAAAGGTTTTTTTTAAATAATTTCCATGTTTTCTAAACTTTTCATAATTTTAACTTGAAAATATTGAGCTTATTTCCCAGAAAAAATATGGGGGAAAGAAAATATACTTTTTAACGAAAGTCAACGAGTTGTACTTTTTTAGAATTTTAACGTTCATTTCATTATTTATCGATACTGAAAGTGATATAACCTAATAATCACATTTTAGTTCAGCAACAACATCATGCTTAATTCTTCGCCTATTTTACCTGTGAAACTATATATACTGAATTAAATTAATCGCGTATTTAATAGTTTTTAAGTTATCGCAATTTTGTGTAATCGTTATTTAAATAAATTTAAACTAATAGTGTTTTAATAATATACTTGAATGAACTTTTTTTTTTCTTTTTCTATATATAGTTGCTGGAAATGCGGTTTGGAAAATATACCAGGTATTCCATATCAGCAGTGTTTATTATACAAACGGTAAGTTATTTTATTATTTAGCAATTACTTAATGTATAGTTTCAGCACCATAACAGCGCATCTAAGAAATGAACTGAAGAATAGTTCATGTTAATGTAAGCCGACATGTATTGCTTTCGGATGAGTTTTTTTCTATTTAATTTTGAAACCCATTTTAAATTCAATCTTCTATTAAAATAGCCAAAGAGTATTTTTACAAGCAACACGTTACTTTGCTCTGGTATTCACTCATTATTGTCCGGCTTGCAGTGAAAAAACTTCAAAACCTGCCACAAAGTCATCCACGCTTACAGTATTAGTTAAAATCTCTAAGTTTCTAGGTATTCGAAGCCTTCATAATTGATATACTAAATGCTTAAAGATTTTTTTTACTGCATTAACATCTAATGTAACAAGAAAACAAACTGAATATGAATATATGATACTTAAAATAAAAATCGTTTCATAAATAAATAGATAGAAACATGTATGCAATAAAATATAATTTATTCACTAAATACACAATATTTTTCATGAAAAAGTCATTGTTATAGGCAAAGAAATTTTATTTCGTTTTTTTATCCAAAATTCAAAGCATGTTTCTTTTTTAATTTCATGTTTTTGTAATGAATTATATATTAAATTAATTATTTGTAAGCAAGTTTCCTTGAGAATTATGTAAATGGGAGAAAACTCAACATCAAACTGTTATTATTGTATTAAAAATATTTTTCTTAGAAATTTATCTGTTGAACTTTTAATATATTTTTAAAATGCAAGAATTATAATTTTTATTTAGATATATTAAAGTGGCGACTTTGAAAAAACCTGATTAAAATTTATCAAAAGTTTTATTTTCTAGCTTTTGTATATGTGTACTGTGTTATTGGGTCCTGTGCTAGCCTTGAATGCTGTCACTGATTTTTCCATGGAATGGGCCATTGTTGCATTTGGAACAGTTTGTACATTTTACTGTGTTATGGTGAGTTATCATATTTCTGTTCACTTCAAATTTCTGTTCACTTTCTGTTCTTTTCAAAAATCAGTAGAAACCTGTTTTAACGACCACTCATGGGACCAATGCGAGTAATCGTTGTAAAGAAAAGATCGTTGTAATGAGTACAAAATACTTTAGAAACTAACAACATCGATTATAACGATGGAGTCGCTATATCGAGATGTCGTTAAAAGGAGAGTCTACTGCGTTGGTTGAGACTAGTCACTTAGAATAAAAGAAATGGTAGTCGTTATTTTTATATCTTTATGGTAAATTAAAATAATTGCTATTAAAATATTACACTATCTTATACTTTTTTAAATATTTTTTCCCCTTAAAATAACTCTAAAGGATTTAAACAAAATACTATGAAACTTTGCAATTGTAAAACGCATAATGCAGAATATGAGCTAGCTATATTTTGGAATGTTACAAGCCTTGAAATTTTTGAAAGAAGTTGAAGAAAAATGTTTTTAAATGAGTTTTCCATAACTGTAAAATAACTGTAAAGCGGCTATACAAAATACTATGAATCTTTACAATTGTAAAACGCATAATACAGAATATGCGCTAGCTATATTTTAGAACGTCGCAATCCTAGAAATGTCCGAAAGAAGTTCAAGAAAAATGTTTTTAAATAAAGTTTCCTAATTTGGTCAGTCAAAGCGAGGTATCTATATCAGTTGATATCTATGAAATGAGTTTTCCGTACATTTTGCCTAGGCAATGTTCACATTGCCATATTCCGAATCGCCAAAAAGCGAAAGTTTGTTATTAAAATTTCGAAAAATAAATAAATGATTATGTTTCAACAATTGTCCGTATTTTTTAGAATCTCACTACATAACAAATGTTCAAAAACTGGTCTTTGGGGCATCTTATCTCGTCCGAACAGTCAGTTTTGATATCATATCCGAGCAGTCGGTTTTGGTATCACAATCCCTTTTTCGGACGGTCGTTTGGATTTGAAGCTGTTCAAAAACAGCTGGTACCCCCTTCAAGCAGTCGTTTGGTACTTTTCATTCCCTCCGAGCAGTCGATTTTGACATCTCACCACTAAAAATGACATGCAATTTTTTTTAAACTTTTATATTTAAATGATATATTGATTTAGGGGTCAACTGAGTGAGTATATCTGTAGACGCACGTCAAAGTATAAAACAGTTAAATTATCAAAAATAAATTAAGTCATTAAGTAAAACTTGCCAATAATTTACAGAACAACCTATACCTACTTACATTGAAAAGAATGACAATGGAAAATTTTGGAAAGCTTACAAACTTAAATAGTATGCGTTGTATTTAAATATCTGCTTTTTACTACAAAAGAGGGTTTAATAGTTTTTATTAAAATGAAACTATTTTTTAACTGCATCTGCATTTCATGAATACTTTCTATGTCTACTCAGGCACTACTAAACTTGAAATTAACTTATATATGTCACTACACCCAATCATAGGTATTTGATCTTAGTTAAACAGCTGTTTATGATTTTTAGGGAGGACTAAAAGCCGTTCTGTGGACAGATGTATTACAAGCCGGACTGATGTTCACGTGCATCATCGTCGTGTATGCTGTAGGCATTAATGAAGTCGGAGGGCTAACTGAGACAATCAGGAGAGCATCCGAAGGAGGAAGATTAAACTTTTTTGAGTAAGAGAATAATAATTTTCAATTTAAATATTCTTCACTAAAGTAGTTTTTAAGTAATATAGGTAGACTTATAAACGCGTTATAGTTATTTACTCCCCGTGAGGTAAATCCTGGATTGTCAACTATGCGCATAGGGGAGGAAGAGTGTTACCATTTATGATATTAATGGGACGGTTCGGGACTTTGGTAATAAAAGTTTTAAAATTTTCAGAATAATCACGCTGAATGTCTATGCCAGTTGCGAATTTTTATGGAGAAATTTTATATTTTTTGCCGATTGGGTGACAAATTTACTGCCATTAGTCCCACATTCTTTCATTTTTAAATTAAACTAGTTTTTAATTAATGTAATGAAAATAAGTAAAAATTTAGGAATGTGTCTTTCTGCTGAAAGAGCTAGATAAAAAACTAAAAAACAATAATTGGTAACAATATAACTTATGATTATTTTTAAAGTTAATTTATGATTTTTGAGGGGGTAAACCCCTTTTTATCTTATTTTCAATTTATATTGTTAGCCTGCAATTCCTGTTAAATAATTCCCATCAAAAAACAAATATTTTGTTATTAGATTTTTTTTTACGTAATTGTAATCCTATTTTAAATTTTTATTGTTTACATACATCTGGTAGATATATACAAAACTATAAACATCTTAATTCCTTCCAAAAACAAGTATATTCTCGTTTTTTTTAACTAATCTTGATTTCATTTTTATTTATATTGTTTACATACATAATAAAACGCCTATACCATCACAAATATAAATATCCGAAATTCCCATCACAAAACAAGTATTTTGTTATGCGATTTGTGACTTCTATTTATAAATCGGGAATGAAAACTAACTTTTTGCACCTCTCTCTTATAGCTTCAGATTTAATTTTGAAACCAGATACACCTTTTGGAATTGCTTTTTCCGTGGTTTCGGATTTGGCCTTGCTATCTGGGGAACGAGTCAAATTGAAGTTCAGAGATCGCTCAGCTTGAGTAAATGCAGCAGAGCCCAAAGGTAAAATCCAAGTCAATTTCAATATATGTGGCTTGCAACAAAGAACAACCAACGTTGCATTGGATATCGCTCGCTCTTGTTCCAAGCCACATATATAATCAATCAATTTCATTTTAATAATATTACAATGTTTTCATTTTCGTAGTGTAAAATAATAAAAAAAACGAAAAGTTTTTCATGTCCACACCAATTACTTTTATATACACCATAGTTTCCCAATCTTTAGGTTGATCCTTTCCGCAGAATTAAAAGTTAGCCAGTGCGCGGACCGATCACTTACTATTAACAGTAGTCAGGTACCAAATGTATATGTAATTCAGAAACTAAATGTAATTCAGATATTAAAAACTATAATAAATTGATTATTATAAAAATTTAGCTATTTAACTTAATTCTTTCTAGCTAGATAATTTATCTTTTAGCGAATGAGTGAATTGAAAGAAATCATAAGTGTTAAGTTGATTTCGACTAATATTATCAAAGTTTCAAATTACATTGTTTTATTAACTTCAATATTCTTGGCTAATACAGCATATATTTTTTTTAATTTAATGTGGATAAACATTGAAGATACACTTTACAAAGCTGTAAATGGAAGGATTCCACTCACATTTTGATTTTCAAAAATACATGTTTATCCTTACAACATATTCACAGATTCAAAATGGAGACATCAGAAAAAAAGTGGTACTTCTTCTACAAAATATGGAGAAAAATAATTCTGGTTAAAATCCATGATAATTCAGGCAAAAATGAAAGTATGAAAATGGTGGACCAATGTGCGAAATTTTATTTTATAGGAAAAAGTTGTGATTTCCTCGTTAAATTGTTTTAGCATAAAAAAAAGAAGACGTTATCAAACTATGCCTTATTTTTAAGAACATCTTAATTAGGCAAAATTTCCACGGACCACTTCGGATCCTATTGCGAATCACCAGTAGTTCGTGGACCACATATTGGGAACCAATGTTATACTCTCTTAATGTGTTATTGTAACATCATTAGAAGTATATTTTTAGATGTGTGCATACATTTTAGATCAATTCGGTGGAGTATATTACCTGTGTTCGCACTTCAAGTTTCTTGCAATCTACTTGGAATACTCCTGTATGCTGTGTTCTACTTGTGTGATCCAGTATTAATGTCCAAAGATACCGGCATCACTAAGTATGATCAAGTAAGTTTTGTTTTAAATATTTTTTGCTAAGTTCATTTTAATTTTTAATTTGCTTTCCTTCGACAACTTTTAATTGAAGTATATCATTCCATTCAAAACGCCTTGTTCATTTTCCTTTTTATAAGCATTTATCTTTCTTTTTCTCTCTCTCTCTCTCTCTTCTCATCAATACTTATATATAAGAATGGAGTGTCTGTCAGTGGAATCGAACAAAACCCCTCATTTTGAGTTTTCTCCACGAATTAGGATACACTGATTCCGAAAATCACATTTAAATTTTTTTTGTCTGTCTGTCTGTTTGTCCGGATTTAACTCATAAACTACTGCACGGATTTTTATGAAACTTGCACCATGTGAACACACTTTTCTTAGTTTAAAATATGCACTTTGTTTCATGTGGATATCTGCAACCATTCAAAAATTATAGAACTTTTTCCATTTTCTCTAACTTTACGCCTATGGGAAATTTACTTCTCGATCTTCCCCTCATAACATTATTGTTAAAAATCACCTTGGCGACCAAAAATATTTTTCGACAATACTGGGATAAACGATTTATTTTGATTGGCTGATGAGTAAATGTCGCCAAATGAATTAAAAATGTCGCCAAACGAATTAAAAATGTCGCCAAATATTGCCAAATGAATTAAAAATGTCACCAAATGTTTCCAAATGAATTTAAAATTGTCGCGAAATATTGCCAAATGATTTTAAAATGTCGCCAGATGTTGCAAAAGAATTTTTTTAATTTCTCCAAATGAATAATAAATGCCGCAAAATTAATTTAAAATGTCGCCAAACGGATTAAAAATGTCGCCAAATATTGCCAAATGAGTTAAAAATGTCGCCAAATGAATTAAAATTTTCTCCAAATCAACAAAAATGTTGCCAAATGAGCTAAAATAAAGGTCCTATATTTAAAAATATCATCACAATGTCGAAATTAGTGTCCAAATAACAAAATTAACGTCGTTAACAAAAACCTCGCCAACCGAAGGAGGAAGATAAACCAGCTTTTTTGACTGACGCCATGTGTATTCATGTTCTGAATAACCTAACTTTTATGACAATAGTGCTTTTTGTTACGGAGTGGAATATGTCTATGGTGTTGAAATGGGCCATCCTAAAAGTTTAATTTAAGGTTTTCTATATTTATACCTCCATGTAGCTTATTTTTAAAGTTTTACCTCAAAAACATATTATTGGAATTCAAAAATGAATATTTGATAATTAATTTTTATAAGAAATATTGTCCGTAAATATTGACCCTTATGAAATTATGTTGAAAGACGGATATATAGACTCCGGTCACCAATTAGCACAAAAAAAAAAAACTTCACCAAATACGATACATTATTTTGATTTGGAACAATGCAATATTTGTTCTTTGATATATTATTGCGTCGCCAATATTAAAACTAATGAATGTGAAATATTTTTATACAAAAAATGTGCAATTAAAAAAAATTTTAGGAATTTTTATTTAATAAAAAGAAACATTTTACAAAAACATCACTTTAAATAGTAATCGCTTTAAATAGTAGTCGCAATAGCATGTAAAGTCGTGAACATAAAAATAGATTTAGGTATCTCAAAAAATAGTCAAAGTAATTTAATAAATCTGGATTTTGATAAAGTTTATTTTTCACAGTGCACAAAGCGTGATATGCGATGGCTACGCTGACAATACAAAATCGCGCATCTCTTACTGCGCAAAGTGACCACGAGCAACGCCGGGCCATATTGCTAGTTTCTAATAAAATTCTTTTTTAAATCAGCTGCATCATGATAGAAGAATCATTTTATATTTTAGGATGATACATTCCAGCACTACAACTCCGTGATAATAGGACGATCGACATAAATTCAGTTTTATGCGATAAGAATTTAAATTATGATGCATGTAAAATTTCAATACAAAGCGAAGCACTTACAGTTCATGAATGAGGGAACACGGGGTCAAACGTAAAAGTTTGTTTATTTTTCTTAAATTGGCGACCAATTTATATTTCTATAATCTGCTAAAATGAAGTTTCATGTAAAACCCTACAGTCCGCGCTTTACCACAGCCACACCCTACTGTTTTTCCAACAAACCGACTTTTACATAAAGAGATAGTTGAAGGTACTATATAAAACTCTTGTGTGACATTAGAAGTGTCATTTATTAATATTAATTTCAGCAATGTTGTTCTTTTATCAAATACTTTTTATCGAATATCCATTTTTAACGGTTAAAACATGCTAAGACTTCTAATTTCGATAATAGTTTTACGATGGATCAGATTTCAAAAGCTTTCTTGGTATTATATATTTATTCAGAAACGTTTCAAATATTAATAATAGCTTATACTTAAACCTATAATCGAATCTTATGTAATGTATTAAAATATATCATATATCCATTAATAAAACCCATCTTTATATATATTTCTCTTACGCGGTGATTGAAAAACGCTGTTTTTCTGTATGCTGAGTGGCAACAGTTAGATTGTTTACAAAATTCTGTTTGGCTCGCATTTTTTTTTGCCATTATGTAAGCCATTTTGACGATTATTTCCTTCAATTCATTTGTAAATAATTATTTTGATAATGTCAGCTTAAATTAGGAAGAATATAAGACTTATTAAATTAAAAAATAGAAGTTTTGAAAAACGCTTTTCCAAACTTAAGGCGGAAAATTAACGTGGCGCCATATGTTGACAATTTTGAAAACTAGATTTCTATAAGCTTCGTTTTTATGACGTATTAACTCAGTAAATTACACACTTTTGGTAGGCAAGATTATGGTAAGTTTAACGTCAATTATGGCCAAAACAAACTACCAATAATGTTAGAAATTTAACTAAAACTCAGGAAAGGTGTAGAAAATAATAAATAATGGTATACTTGCCAGTGGTACCATTGTTTTCATTTGTAGTTAAAATCAAATAAGTTTAAATGATTTTGTATTGATTTACATGGTGAAAAAATTTATTGATGCCAAGATAAATATTAATTTAAATTTACAATTTTTACTTTTAAAGTTTTTAGTAATATAATTAAAAAAGAATTGTTACTAGGACACATTGTTATTGTGTCCTACATGTTAGCGAGCGAAGCGAGAAGTGGTTTGCGAAGCAAACTTATGAGGATTGCGTAGCAATCCTCCGGGGGTTGGCGGAGCGTTAGCGGAGCAGGGGGTGGAGCCTCCTAGTTGCTTAGAAACTGATATCTCTTTAGAATTAGCACGATCTCAACACTTATTGGTCGTTGGTTGCCAATTATATTACACCTCCATTAAGGGCAAGGATAGTGAAGACCATATATATATATATATAAGGTGTGCTCGTACTCGAGCTGCCTGACGGTAGGCGGAGAGAGCAACTATTTGACGTCATAGTGACGCCTTCCTTCGCCTACTGTGGGCGTGTCTAATGCTCTCGTTTGAACCAATGGCAAGGCTGAACTAGAATCATTAAAAGTAGTTAACTGAGAGTTACAAGACTTCCGCAAAATATCAACAAAGAACCAAAACTTTACGAAAACTCTTATAAAACAGGTAAAAGTGCTTCAAATGAAGCAAAAAGATAGGGTGTGACTGAGAACAAGTTAATAAACAATAAAAACCAGGTTTGGTCCCCGAGAAATTAAATTTAAATAAAAGTCACATTCCAAAATTTCCCTATGTTAATCCTATGGGAGCACTAATCGTAATGCGCCCAATGTTAAATGAACCTAGTAACAAATTTGCGGAATAAGCACTAAAAGAGTGCTAAAAGCATTAAAAATTTATATGTAACAATATAAACCTAGGTTCCGGTCAATTATTATTAATATTTATAAAGAAAAAACCTCAAAAACAGTGGTTTAAAGGTGGCTGTAAACGCAACACCGGATGTAAACAAAGCACCAAAAGGTAACAAAATCACTGAAAAAGCTCACTAAAAATGCTCCGAATGAAGCAAAAATTTAGCCGAGTGCTAAAAACCTAATTCTGAATAATAAAAAAGTGGTTTCAAAGCCAACAATTAAGTTTACTTTTTAAATCAAAAATGAGATTACGGTTATGGCCAAAATGGCTATCGAAAAAAAAATTACTGAAATACGCAATCTTACATCGAAACACACAGCCAATGAGAATGATCAAAAACCGATAGTAAGGCGGAGCTAACATGACGTCAATAGTAAGGCGGTGCTAAAATGACGTCATTTAGTTGCCGTTCCTTGCCCACTTTCAAAAAGCGAAAAACGGGCGCACCTTCTATATATAGTCTTCACTATCCTTGCATTAAGGGTACAATGGTTCTGAAACGAATGTTCTTTCTTATACTTCTTCAATCAAAAATTATTAACTTTATCATTCCAACTGAAAATAAATCAAATGCACAGAGCTTGTATTAGTGTATAAAAGTGGTGACTAGGCTTGGGGATGATTCGATAAGTATCGAATAATCGCATTTGTAATTTTCGATTTGGCGATTAATCGAAAGTGCACTTGTATGAATAAGGACGAAAGTACTTCTGTTATTATTCAAATAAAATATTGATATATCGGAAATATATCAACAACACGCATGTATTACAAATATCAATATAATAGAAATATCGATGTGTTATAAATACTAATATCGATATCTTAGAAATACTAATATATATATCTTAGAATTAGGGGTGGTGGAGTGTCAACGAGCAGGGGACGAAGGCCCCTAGTAAAAATTATTTCTATAAGAAGAAAATATAATATTTATATACATTTAATATTTCTACAATGTTATAGTATTAAAAAAAACCACTAAATTACTTTTAAAAAATTGGGCTGCAGTATGGCTGCCTCCATATTGGCTTCAACGCGCCCATAGAGGAAACAATTTTTTAGCCTTCCAGAAGTTACAGTTAGAGTTCAGTGGTTTTTACCTGTCTTACAATTGACTGTACTATGAGAATGGCGGCTCTCAGGTTGGTTAATCATTTTAACAATCTTAAAGCAATGTAGGTTTACAACATTGCTACTTTGATACAGTAATACGACCCCTAATTGAGACTAAAATGAGAGCCCAAACTGATCAAATGAGACTTTCATTTTCAATTGATGGACTTGTTTTCTCAGCTGGTTCCCTACTTCATTGTCTCCAGACTAAATTCTTTCCCGGGGTTGACTGGAGTGTGCATCGCCGGAATATTCAGCGGATCCCTCAGCACGATGTCGTCCGCCCTCAACTCTCTGGCCACGGTCACGGTGGTCGACTTCGTGCAGCCCACATTTCCCCGATTGACTGACGGCAGAGCGGTGGCAATCGCCAAAGTGTTGGGCAAGTTTAATTAGTTTATTTCATAGTGAAATGTAGGTAACTTTTATTTTTCAATTAAAAATAAACTGCTTAACATTTTTGTCAATTATTTTCTTTATTTTAAATATTCCCAGCAAAAAAAGTCAGCGTAAAATGTTCATCAAAATGGTGAAATTGAAGGTTTTACAAAAGATTTTAAAATAAAAAAAAATCTACGTTTTTTTTTTATAAAGGTTTTAATTTTCCTGCATAAAACTTTTTAAAAAAAACTGTATTTAACTTTTCTTTTAAAGTTAAAAATTTTTAATGTTAAAGTTTTTAAATTAAAAGTTTTCTTTTATTAATTTCGATATTTCAAAAACTAAAGGGTTTGTGAAAGTTTTGAGAAGGACTTTGAAACAAAAACCTTTAATATAATAGATCTTTTTAAAAAAACCGCAGTTTTCCTGAAAAAAACCTTTAATTTTACAATTGTGATCAAGGTTCTAAGCTGACTTTTTTGGCTTGGTAACCATGTTTTTTAATAAGATTTATTTTATTTAAATATGTAAGGTGTTTGAGCTAATGAGAATGTTCGATATACACAAGTAGTCACAAATTGTTGGACGATGGTCTTTATTTGGTTGTTTAACTATACATAATAAATCATTCTCTTTGCTATACTTTAACTACTATTTTTGTTGCTACTAATGCTAAGCGACTGGTATAAAATATAAATGAAGTAGAAGTAACTTTATCGAAATCTATATTTATTAAACTACTTTAAATAGTTTTTGAGATACCTAAGCCTAGTACTTTTTTAATTTTTATGTTCACGACTTTACATGCTATTGCGATTACTATTTAAACTGAAGTTTTTCTAAATTTTTCTTTTTGTAATATAAAAATTCCTAAAAATTAATGATTAAAAAAGCCTTTGCGAATATTAGCCTTGTAAATGTAATATCGATAAAATTATGTATTCTGTAAAAATAAAAGTAAAACACTTGGCAATGTTACTACCAATTGGCGAATTTCCGAAGTTGGGCAAAAAAAATTATTAAGTTAATACAGCTACAGGAGTAAGTCAAATAATAACCAATCGCTCAATAATTTGTGACCAAAGGTTACATTCATATGTAATATTTTTTTTCTTTGAAACTATTCTTTGGGTTAGGTTTTTTTGTCACATTTTCTCGTAGTGATACCAAATATACACAAACGAATTTAGCCATATTTCCAATATCTGACCATAAAGATAATAAATAATTGGTAACAATGGTTACAGAGACTGAAGACACTGGCCTGTAAAATAGTGTCTTAATCCAATTGTTTATGTTGTACGCAAAAGATATTCCAAATTGACTATTATATTATTGTTTGTTCCTACTAAAATTCACTTATGTCCGTTGATGCCCTCTTGGGACAATAATAAAAATATACACAATCGTTAACAAAGATTACATAACAGAAATTATAAAAAACATGGAATAACAATTTTTCAGCTAAAACAATATATAGGAAATTGATTTCTAGAATTTGTGAAATAACTTGATCACCATAGTATCTACTATTGGGATACAAAGTAAGAAACATTTGTTATATTACTAAATAATTATACATTTCTAAAGAATATTCACCTGAGACAGTCAAAATAAGCAGTGATGTCGAGCAATATTTTTTTTCGTATGTAAAAAAAGTTTTAAACAAATCTAATGTATGTTCTTAGGAGTAAATAAGTAATTTCAAAAGTAAAAATGACACGAGGTAAAAGTGGCTAAAGACTAATAAGAGAAAAAAATATTCTCAGGACATGAAATAAATCTGCGTGTAAATTTAGAAAAACCCACATACCTAACACAAAATCTTTATTTTGTTTACACGAGTTTAAATTTTAACATTTTCCTTTATTGTAACTGTTTAATTATTCGGTTTTTTTTTTTTCAGCTTTATGGTATCGGAATTTTCACGTAAAGATAAAAAGTTTTCTATAAAGCTCAATTGAATAATAGTTTTTAAATTGAGAATAATTGATTAAACAGACGTAAATATTACAGTCCACATTATTCATTACTAAAACTCACTCAATTTGTTAAGGCTTAACTAGCTTTAATGAAAAATATTCTACTAGAGTACCGTATATACTCGCGTATAAGCCGAAAAATTTAAGTCAAAATTTTCATCAAAAAGTAGGGGGGTCGGCTTATACGCGGGTCATTAAAATTTCTAATATAATTTGCCTAAAATGGGAAAAGGAGAGAATTTGAAATTAGCGGATTCTTCTGAAACGCCCCGACACATTTACGAGATCGAGAATGTGCGTCACGTGCTGACTGAAGACCGTTCTGCGCATCGCGGCGTAATCGTAACGCAAAATTTAACTACTCACGTAAATAATCAGTTTAACTTAATAAAAAGTATATATTTTGATAAATATTTAATTGGTTTGTAGAATTTATGAAGCTAGTAAACGCTACTTTAATAGAATTTTGGATGGAAGCCGTAAGAAGTTGACATAGTGAGTAGCGAATGACACCACTTTAAAGTCAATGTCTTTCTTGCTTGATTGCAATAATTAAACAAAATTTATTTCCCCAATGCAGATTTTATTCCTTGATAATATTATGTACATATATTAATAGTTGTTTCATTAGTATTTTGGATGGAATTGGCTTTAAAGCGGTAAAATCGGGGTTGCTAATCGGCGAATTCAAGTTCTACTTTCAAGTCATTTATCTCGTAATTAAAAACTAAATATTTTAATAAGAAGTATATATTCATCCATAAAGTACTAGCATTTCCTTCCGAGATGGATAAAAAAAATGCTCATCCGTATTTAATAGCGACAGTAGTCAACGATGTTGACAGAAAATAGTTGACGTTTTCTAAGTTTTTAAAACTTTACAAAACGATGTTAAGGATTAGAAATTGCACATTTTGGTATTTAAGTTTGTGGTTTAAAATATTTTATTTGATAATAAGGGAGATTTAATTTAAGAAGTCCGATGGAAGTTTGAAAGACACCAGAACATCGCGAGTGGTACATACTTTTAAGCCCGATGAATCGTCACGAACTTCGAGGAAGGCCGTTTCTCCGGCCACTTTCTTTAAACTTTTAATTTCTAGGCTTAAATATTTATTTTTCTAATTAAAATTTCACTCTTTTGTCGAGGATTTACTGATTTTAATCGGAATTTTTCATGTACGAAAATGCAACTCGGCTTATACGCGAGTTTCCGATTTTGGACAAAAAATCGGTCTAAAATTAGGGGGTCGGCTTATACGCGGATCGGCTTATACGCGAGTATATACGGTAAATGAAGTTTTAATAGAAAACTAGCAATATGGCCCGGCGTTGAGTAGCTATCGCAAATAATTTTCCGTGCTCTGTAAAAAATAAACTTTATCGAAATCTAGATTTATTAAACTACTTTAAATAGTTTTTGAGATACCTAAACCTAGTACTTTTTTAATTTTTATGTTCACGACATTACAGGCTATTGCGATTACTATTTAAACTGATGTTTTTCTAAATTGTTTCTTTTTGTAATATAAAAATTCCTAAAAATTAATGAATAAAAAAGCCTTTGCTAATATTAGCCTTGTAAATGTAATGTCGATAAAATTATGTATTCTGCAAAAATAAATGTAAAACACTTGGCGATGTAACTGGTAATTGGTGTTGAAAACTTATATTATTTTAAAAGTTGCTTTTTCTGTATAAAAATTAACCCTTCAGTGACAATAAATGCGTGTAGTAAATCATTAGTTTTAATATTGGCGATGTAATAATATATGAAAGAATAAAATATTGCCTTCTTCCGAATTGAAATAATTTATCGTATTTGTCGAAGTTTATTTCGTGAAAATTAGCGACCGCGGTCTATATATTTGTTTTTAACATAATTTCTCAAGAAAAATATATTAGGAATTTTTTTATCAATAAATGTTTACCTTACAGTTTCAGAAAATTATAAAATATAAATTTAAACATGCTTGATAGTTTAAATATTTAATGACCATTATTTCTTTTAAAAATTATTTTTCAAATATTCATTTTTGAATTTTAATAAAATGTTTTTGAGGTGAAACTTTAAAAATAATCTGCATGGAGGTATAAATACAAAAAATCTAAGTTAAACTTTTAGGATGGCCAATTCCAACACCATAGCACTGTTCCACTCCGTAACAAATAGTCCCCCCCCCCCGTAATAACACAGAGGGGACGCTATGTTGATGACACTTTCGCCCTATTAAACAACTCCACCGGAGAAGTTGACGGGATTCTCCCTGTATTAAATTCCATTGATCCTAAAATACAATTCACTGCCGAATCCGAATCCAACAATACTGTTCCTTTCCTTGATGTTTTAATTACTCGTAAAGATGACCATCTGTCCACCACCGTATACAGAAGCAGGCAAGACATACTATAATTTTTTTCGGAAAGTAAACAATAAAGAAAATTGTGAATATTGAAAAATGGGTTGTATGTATATTATACGAAAAGTCAATAAGTTACATGGCGATACAATAACGTTATATACAAGAAATTCTAAACGAAATTTCAAAAACGGTCATTTGACCGCTCATGATAGGATTAGGTATACATGAAATGTCGGTAGGTTTAGTGTTAATGGTTTTTATCTATTTATTAAAGTAGATGCATCTAATAGTGCATGTTTTTCTGAGTGCTAATATTAATGAAATACACTTTTTAATATATATAGGTTTATTTTATGGCACACTGTGCATCGGCATTACTTTCGTTATCACTCAAGTCGACAGCATCGTGCAAGCAACAATCATTTTCTTGAGCTACACTGAAGGTCCTATTCTAGCCATTTTCCTGATAGGAGTTCTCACCAGGAAAGCAAGTGATAAAGTAAATTTTTAATTATTGAAATATCTATTTAACCTATTAAAACCGATACCCAGCGATCGATCGTAATCGCAACGTTAAGTAAAAAAAAAAATAACGGCACCTCGCTAAAGGGGACAAACAAGAATTTAACGTCATTGAGTTATTTATTGTCTGAGAGCTCAGAAATTATCCGAGAATACATGCCGAGCGTTTAAACCGAGAACATGATGTTATTTATTCCAAGATCGAAAAAAATGGATAGATGTTCTTTGATGAGAATTCAATGTGGTTGAGTGACAGCGATGTCACGAGGGAACCTATATTAAATGTTTGAGTCTAAACGAGTTATTTAATTATTATTATTATTAAAACCGAATGGTTTTGAAAGTTAGCGCGAAGTAATTGATGGAGCAGATGAATGGCGAATAACAGATTATTAGACAAAACACTCTACAAAAGAAATTAATCAAATTTTAGAAAATCTATATTATAAAAGGTTTATGAACGTGTATAATACCCGTTCGTGTATTTTCAGTATTCCCAACAATACACATAAAAATGTCCTTTGACACATTTTTCTTAAATTTAAAGCTGTGAGGGAACTTCTAAATCAATCTTTACTTAATATTTGTTAAAAGGATGTGTTGGAAATACAAATTAAACCCAACTACAGTGAAAACAAACTTACACATTTGACAGTTGGCTTATCCTGTAGATAGTTTATGATTAGTTGCGTTTCCATATACTTAAGATCTTTTTTCGGTGGAATAAAAGACAATAGAGAACATTCTGTTGTAGTTTATAACACAGAACACGTCAAACAATTTTATTCATAAAATGACTCAAATGTATTTTTTAAATAATCGTATTGCAAATTTTTAATCTTATAAATTGAGTTTTAGTCCATGTCTTCTAATTTTGTAGTCTGCAGCACTTGGATTTCTAGTGGGAGTGTGTCTTATAAGTTGGATGGGATTCGGATCTTTGTTTGGCGGTTACAGATACCCTCACCTCCCTTTGGAAACCAGCGGATGCCCAGCTGATCCAAATACGACCACAACTTTGCTTAGTAATTCCATGCCACTTTGCAGTGCTTACGCAAATTGTACAATCAAAACGCTGGTAGAACACAAGTAAGTAAAGAAAAGTTACTAGTTTGTATTTCAAGTGCTCTGGATTTTGTCTTTTCATAGTGTTTTAGACAAAATACCCTTTTTATTACTCGCTTTTATTTAACTCTTTGCCTGATGTACTTGAGGTCTCAAATCGCGCAAGGACGCCTCCGTGGCCGAGCGGTTAAAGACATCAGCTGTGAATCCAAATGTGGTTCCATTCGTGGTTCGATGCCAGGCGATGAACTTAACAAAGTAAAAAAAGTAGTGATCTTGTGATCGGAGGGTTGCCAGCTTTGCTACAAAATACTACAAAAGTCGTCCAGAATATCCGCAAAAATTAACGGCGTGTGTACGGGACTGGTGCACGATAAATCTGATCGGGGTCCAAAGTCCCGACGTCTATTGAAGGCGTTGGGTGCCAGTTCAGGTGTTTCCTCGTCATCTGACCATGGTTCTAAAATAACGAGGTGCATGTATGAATGTGTGTATGAATGTATGAGTGAATGTGTATGTGTTCCCGGGTATTTCCTTCGAGATAGACCCCGGACCGTCGCCAATAGCTCACTGTGCACCTCTAGTGCGACGTTAATTAATCAAACCAAACCTCAAATCGCGTAACTCAACTAAACCCTCTAGTACAGATCAGTGTGATCATGGTACTGTTAAATGAATTTGAAAGGTCACCAAGCAAAATTTCGTCGTGATATTGATTGTTTACTAACCACTCAAAAGTGGCGCCTCTGGGGGTGCTGGGGGGGCTGTAGCCCCCCCGTCGGGCAAGCCAAGCCCCCCTGTCGGGGAGAAGTTCGTCGGGGAAGAAGTGTTAATTTGATTGTTAAAAGCAAGTTTTTGTAAAAAATTAAATATTTATTTTTTAATAAAATGGATCTGTGTCATCCCGACAGGCAGAATTCCAACAAGGTCACAGTTCATTGAAATCACGACTTTCATGTCCGAATAAGGGGCTCGGACAAGATCCGATGGGCGCGAGTTCAATCCTCAGCATGTGTGTAACGATTTAGTAAACGGATGGTTATCAAATCATATTTCGCCCTTTTCCCGAGATATATCCTCCGTGTATGAGCTTGCTGGGAGGGCTGGATGTAATAACGTAGGGGTATTTAACGTAGTTAATTAAAAAGTATTAGTTAGTAAATTTAAGAACTTTTGGGGGTTGTGGCGTTTTATTTCAAGATTGGTTTGTCGGGCTTGACATCTCGTCGTAATTTTGATCCTGTCGATATTTTTACGTTTAGGAACTTTAATTAACCTTTTTATACAATAATTTCAACAACAAAAAAAATTAGTAATAAAAATTTAGGTAGGAAGTGTCTCTCTCAAAACGGCCGCGGTGTTTAAGGCATGTAACGTCAAACTCAACTCAAGCACTCAAGGGTTCCGATAAACAGTCTGCATGCTCTCAGACGAGTATGAGTTAGAATATGATGATGCAATCGCGCCAACGTTGTTCAAGGCTTATGATTTCGTTACGTAAGTTTTCGTTACATGTAAAAAAAATATTTTTACGTTTATAAAATACCGTCTATAGTTTGCACAATTGATCATGGATACTATAGAGCAAAATATATATCTCCGGTATTACTGTCTTTAAAATTACTTCAATAAACGTGTATTGACTCATCCATTTTACTGGTCATAAAAAAAGCAAGTATATGACTCTAAGGCCCATTTTACACACAATTCTGCATTTTATGTCAACGAGTAAAACGCGCGAGAGCTTCTCGGTGATTCGAGAATTCATACGGTATGGATTCTCGAATCACCGAGAAGCTCACGCGCGGTTTACTCGTTCGTGTAGAATGGACCTGCCTTACCTTAAATTGTACCTAATATAAAAACAAGAAACTAAACAGATTTTTTATTATACAACTGCAAGTCAAAAATTAGGGAAAAACTCCGTTTTGAACTATTTTTTGTACATTGTCCTTACGAAACAAATTTAGCATGACGCAAAAAAAAACATTTCATCCAACCTTGATTACTTCAATAACACAGAAAAAAACAATAGTCATTTAATTGCTGTCTCAGTTCACCATGTTTTATGTTCATGTAGTTTCATTTTAACAAATGTGGACAAATATATCGGATTTTGAGCAGTCTAGTTCCAAACGCAAAATTTATTTTACTTTTTGTCGAGGCAGCCATTGTTACTTCACCATAGAAGAACAATTTAGTCGTCCACGGCAGTCTGAAGTCGTTTTATTTCCCAGACCAGACAGATGCCTCCAAAAGATAAAATAAGTTTCATAGAGTGAGAACATTGGTCCCTCTTTTATGTTTCTCAACCCCCTTGTGCTTTCTAACAAAGGGGAAAACGGCAAGATGCCCCTCGACTCGGATCTAGTTCAGCCTTAGGGAGCATACTAACAGTCCGGCCCAGGTCCGGCCGAGGTATTGGGAGCAATGCCACTAAAAGGGCAATTAAGGTGGTAAAATGTCATCTGTCACTTGTTATGTTTATTTTCAAAGGAAAAGAACTAAAGGGAAAATATTTTCATTCAAGATTACCCTCTTCCATTTTATAGTTTTTTTTGTTCTTTTAGCTGGCTTTTCACTGGCAAGCTCTCTTTGAATTTGGGGGTCACGCATCTGAATAGGATAGGACACAGAGAGGACTGGTGACTGGTGTTGGTTCACTAGTATTTAAGGTCTCTAAGAAAAAGGAGGGCCAGAGTAAACAATCCGATCACTTGTGTTGTACGAAGCAGTAGAACAGTTTGAGTTTTCTTTTGTCCGTTCCGTTCTTTATGAAAGGTTTAAAAAACTTTCATTTTTAAAAGAGTAAACATGAAGTAAAGTAGGCAATGCATTGAGATTAGTGAGTGTCCGATCTGCGAGGATCCATTATCATATAGTGGATTTGGGAACTACAGTATCGTCAAACTTTGATGCAATTCGTATCAGGTGAGATGTCTTATAAAAATTATTGCGAATTTTTTTTTTAATTTTATTTGTGCATGCCAATTTAATAATATTTTATTTATTTTGTTAAGAACGGAGTCCTATCGTTTGTTGATTTTTATGTTTTCTGCATTTCGAAGAACTATTGTAATATTTATATTGCCTATTTAACTTATTTAGTATGGTACTTTTTTTCAAACAATACATTTTTTATATGAAGTTTAAAAAATACCTATATTTTTATTACAATTTTTATTACTGTACATTTTGTGAAATTTAAATTTATTTGGAATTTAATAATAAAATTTCCTTATGGAATAAGTTTTTCATGCGGGATCGTTAAAATTAATATATTGAGAAATAATTGTTCTAAAAAAATCAGTTCAGAAGAAATCAGATCCTATTTTAAAGGACAATCATGGCTCAATTGGGTAGTCATAAATAGTTTTCCATTGAATGGGCAGTCGTTAAATCCATTAAATATTTAATCAGTCCTACTAGGTAATTTAAACATGTTAGTGTAGGAAAAATGAAAATATAAGATTGAAGTTATTAGAGAAATTTAATTTTTTTACAAATCTATATTTTCTAAATTATTAATAGGTTAAACAGAAGTCAAAATATGAGATTTCTATGTATTAGATACAGGCGATTCCATTGTCAATTCAGCATGAATGTTTCAGGCTGACTAAAAAATTTAAAACGACGTTTTTTCTTATGTAACAAACATTTAATTTCATATGTTCACTGTTTCATACAACATTAAATATTATAGAAAATTTAGATTAATTCTAAAATTGAACGAAATCGCTTCAAAGTTAAAAAAAAATATCATGGTGAAAGTGAAATGTTAAGCCCGGTTTACACGCTACGATAAATTGTAGCAATTTATCGTAACGATCAAATTGTTACGATTTATCGTTGCGTGTAAACAGGACATTGTAGCGATTAATTGGAATTAGAATTGGATTGGATGGTTGATGCCGGCCGGCATGAATTTCTGCGAATCGTAACGATCTGTTGGAATGTGTAAACAAGTAGCAGCCATTTCTTGCTACTAGCATCTCAATGTAGCTTCTCCTGTGCGAGGGAAAGCATATTGGCGCGATAAATTGCGACCATGGTAACTTCAAGATTTAAGAACATGCATTCGATTTATTGATATATTTTTTATTTATTTATTTATTTATTTGATTGTAAATCGCAATTTTAATATTATTGTAATTATAAAAATGATTTTACGAATATCTAAGAAATTATATTATAACGTCGTGGGACTTACCATAAACCAGGTTGGCCATTTATTCACCCCGAGACCTTCACAATTTTAATATTGTAATTATAAAAATGCTTTTATAAATATCTAAGAAATTATATTATACCATCGTGGGACATACCATAGGTGAGCCGCGTCAACCAGGTTAGCCATTTATTCACCCCGTGTCCTATGTAAAGCGTGGGGCCCTAGTATATTCACGCGTTGTGTAATATTATTAAATTTAGTTTGCTTATAATTACAGAAAATGAGAGTTATTAATTATAAAAATGAATGCTTATGAATAAAAAATACAAATTCTTAATTTCTTTATAAACATTCGTTATGTATTTCAAATTAACCTTATATTATTATTATAAAAAAACTTACAACTTTCACTTTGTTAGAACTTTAATTAATATAAAAGTAAATTTACTTTGCTGCATTTATTTATCTTCCATAAATTACTTGCTTTTTTCTGTTTCTTATTCTTAATTTTTTTCCTACAGAATACTAATTACAAAATATTAAAGATATTATACTTTGTTTATTAGTTCAAATTTTTAATGTTCTGTAACATGTTCTTTCCACACATCTACGCCAAACAGTTGAATATCAATAAAAAAAACATCAAGTTAAAACAACCATATGCTGTATAAGCTTGAATCTCCCGGGGAAGGGAATAAATGCAATACAAGGTTGCAACATTTGGCAATTTATCCTCTCACCGCCAAACAATTATCGCGCCAAGATGCTTTTCCTCGCACAGGAGAAGCTACATTGAGATGCTAGTTATTTAATAAGCGGTCGATAGCGGTCGACAACGAATATTTGACAAGAAATCGTTACGATTTATCGTAGCGTGTAAACAATACTCACTCGATTTATTGGAACAATAAATTTGTCAATCACATCGTGGCGATTTATCGTAGCGTGTAAACCGGCCTTTTACGGATAACAGATTGGATTGATTTTAAGATACACAAAAGGATAAGTATTAAAAAAAATATTTTTAATATAAATTTTTCAAAAATAGTACAAATCCAAAATGTATTCGAAAAATTAAAATATTTCTTTAAAAAATATGTAAAACTTTCTACTTTTTTGTTAACTTTTAAATTTATTATCTCAGTCGTAAATATATTCTTTGGAAAAGGTCATGGAAGAAATAAACGAATGTTTAATTTTTTTTTTTTTTCATCTTTAACAATGATTGGCCTACAGCTCAATGTTATGAAAAGAATTTCATAAGAAATAACTTATCGCTCATTTCATTTGCCTTTTATAAATATAAATGTTTTATCATTGTTTTTAAATTAAAAAAAAAACCACTAAATAAAATAACAGATCGGTATGATTTGTACATATTTTTACTTATCTTTACCCCACTATACTTCAGGTTTGCGAAAACTGTAAACGATGTTAAATAGTAATTATTCCAACATAAAAATGATACTTGTTGATTGCAGTCCAGAATATTTGAAACTCTGCAATTATTTAGTAACAACCCATTAAATATTACAAGCATTTAGTTATAATCATTTAGTTAAGCAATATTTATCTTCGACATGTTATTTATGAAAATTTTATACGTGCATTTTACGTCGGGAATATTAGCCCCCGTGTCGGGGAAGACTAGCCCCCCCCCCCCCCCCCGTCGGGCAATTCCTAGTGCCACTACTGTAACCACTGACTAAACATATTTCGGTATCGACCGATAACCGTTACCAGTCGCCCATTATGTAGCTATAGTGCTTCGTCATTTAAACTAACTAAACATCTTTCGGGATCGATGCATAAATATTACCAATTTCCACATGTATGGCAGATCAGGTGTTGTTCCTTTCATGTTAATAGTTTTAAACATGTGTTAATAGAGCTTTGTGTTTACTGTACCACAAAAATACAACTTCTTACTTCACTGATCCATTTGTCAGAAATGGGAGCGACTGTCATTTTCAAATTGGTTATTTTTTTTTAATTAAATTTCACGAAATCGCAGAGATGACGTATTTTAGACGTTAAAGTTTTTCGTATTTTTAATGCTTGTGAAATCAATGAAATCAAGGTGGAAATCGTTCGAGGGAGACTTTTCTATGGAATATTTTCTTATGTGTGTTTAGTTTTATTTTTTAATTGGAAGTTAATCACCCACTCTATTAATTACACATTAACTTGCAAACATCTTACTACAAGTTGGAAGTATATTTATAAAAAAATTTCACAGAACCAGTTTATAGATGTTCATAGTTTTACTTTAATTTCAAATGGGATTTCGATTGGATTGTGTTAGTTTTAACTTCTAATTTACGTATGCTTTGACATAATATATTTAAGTTTCGAATGTGAAAAAACTTTTTATGAATATATTGTATTTGTAAATTTAACTTAATAATAAATAACACATCGCATTTGTTTGATTTACAGGGAAGTATTTGCGATGTACAAAATCCCGTTTAATTGGATCCCATCCATTGGTTGCTTGACTACAGTTACTGCAGTTCTTATCTTTAGTTTACTGTTAGGTAAGGTTTAGTTAAAAATTATATCAACATTATATACATACATAAAAGACTATTCTGTACTAGCTCCCAGTACATCCAATTTGATAATTTTCTTTCTTTAGCAATATCGTCCGAACATAATAAATGCACTATTTTAAACATAATAATACTTTTACTTTTTAAAATAATACATAATACTTTTATTATTTTTACCTTTCTTCGAAGATGTTCCAGAATTATTCACAGAACTTTTTCAAATTCCCATGAAAATATATTTTTTATGAAATGTGAGAAATTTCTATCATAAAAAAGTTCACTCAGGGATGTCTTTATTCTACCTGCAACCCAATAAAAAAATCACACAACTGGAATTCTAAAACCGTCCAAATCCTCGCTTGCTGTTTCTTCACTTCAATTTAGTTTAAACAAATGTAAATTAATAGTATTAAAAATATTTTTGAATAATTTAAAATAACCAAACGATATAAAATGGAAAGAAAAAAATATTTATCAATTATTAAGCTAATTTTTATACTTCATATTCTGTAAAGAAAACGATTTTCCATTTATATCTTTCTAAATGATTATATGTTCGAATTTTTTTTAACATTTACTGTTACTTGTAAGACTTTTCTTTTATTTATACATATTCTGACATTAACAATTATTTTTCATAGCGTATTCTTTATTCTAGACATTCATACATTCTTCATCAAATTGGTAATATGGAATTTTAATAAAAATTGTGTTTTTATACTGAGTTAGTCTACAGTAAATGTTAAATGAGAATTAACGAAACTTTTTATATTATAGACGGCAACAAGAACATTATTCCAAGTGATTCGAAATGTCTTAGCCCTGTCGTTCGATATTGGATGAACAATTCCCCTGATCAAGAAACGAAAGAAAATGAACATGATATTAATTCTGAATTGAAAACTTTCATTCCATCGGAACAAACTGATATGTGATCTTATTTATAATGAATACAATTGACATATTTAAATACATCATTGGAATGTTTCATTATGTAATGCCATCATTACCATGTTTTATTTTATAATGTCATCATTGGATGTTTTATTCATTCTATAATGTCATATTTAAAATACCTTTTATAATACAAAACATTTATTTTTATATATATGTTTTTAAAGTTACCCAACGATTTAAGGTAATGTTCACAAGTATTCTCTAATAAAGATACTTATATGAAACTCAAATCGTTATAAGTATCACAAAATATAAATTAGAAAATTATATAAATTTGCACAAAATAAAAAAAAAGTACGTGTTCACTAAAAATGACAAAAGTTTGGAAAAGCCCATCATTTTAAAGAGGCAATCATAATAAAAAAAATTAGGATATGCAGCATCCCACAATTTTGTTTTTTAATTTTAATTCTTTATTTTTAAGTACATTGGGACAGGAACGGACACCTGGACAGTTTTAAATTTAAAAGGGAAAAATAATTATATTAATATCTACATGCAGTATAATGAGTCAGGGATAAATCGATTTTGAATTCAAATTACACGTTTAATATGTTACCTATCACGGGACAGTGCAGTTTTAAAGCTTCAAAAAATGGGATTTAATTATTTTTTAGGGTATTGGGTTTATTATGTCATTACCTATCATTTGATATTAAGTTTTTGAGAAAATTCCCATATGAAGTTATATAAAATGCGAAATTAAAATTTAAACAAAAATGGACACGCCCTCTTTTGGATTTAGTCACTATTTGAAATTTTTTAAATTGTAATTGTTTAAAATAAAGCCAATATTTCGTACACTCTCTGATCCTAAATAGTTGAGAAATATTTGTACGGGAAGACAAAAATAAAACGATTTTGAATAACCTCTGATTCTACTTTTTACAGTTTTTCAAGAAATGCTCTTTTTCTACCTGTTAGTGCACTTTTCTCAAAAAATATACTTCCAGTCAAAACGAAATTTTATGTGCCATTAGTTTAGTGTAAAATCTACATGCTAAACCTAAATTTTAGTTGTTTTACTAGAACAATATATATATATATATATATATATATATATATATATATATATATATATATATATATATATATATATATATATATATATATATATATATATATGTACGAAATTATTAGTCAAAAAGTAAACACAAATTCTTTATTTTCAAACAAAAGTATGGTATTTTTTTTCTAGTTCAAAATTAAAATTGTTTATTAGTTTAATTACAATGTACTCTCCATAAAAATATTTTTGGTTGATGGTATATTGAAAACTGTTTTAGAAAAGTGTACCCTAAGAATTTATTAACCTAAAATACAGTTATAAAAATACATTTTTCCTAAAATTTATATTAAATGCAGAAAATATTGTGATTGAATCTTGTTAAATATTGTTTTCCCCACATGTATTCAAAATTTTATTCGAATGGAATTAATAGTATTGTAGTTGCACTGCTTGTTATAAGCACAAAAATACTATCCATTTTTGTTCATCGCAAACTACATGACGGTCCCCTTTATCTTAAATCAAGCGACCCGATCGGGTTCGCAACGCTAAGCCAAAAAAGAAGAAATAACATCACCTCGCCAAAGCAGCCAACAAGAAACAAACTCCCGGCAAGACTTAAGCTTATATACTCTGCACAACATTTAATGTTAAGTTGCGTCCGTAAAACGTATTCCATAATCCGAACTACATTTCGTAAAAAAAGAAAACCAATATTGGTGGAACCGTATCTGTAAAACCTTTAATTTAATACAACAATATTTTTTTTTCATTGAAAATCAACGGAGATACGAAGTTTTTTAATTTGCGCAAAGTTAGTTGATTTGTCACTTTTTCAAACAATGAAACCTAAAATTCTTAAAGAAGCTAGACACTACATTATTCAACCGATTTTGTTGATTAATAGCTTATATGATAGCTTTATGGCATCACAAGTGCCTTTTGTTACTTTTATTTTATAATATTAATTATTTATAAGTTTAATTAGCTAAAACAGTAATTAGATAAAGAACTACTGCGTGCATGTCGTCTCTGTATTTGATCTTAATGCAATCTACTCTCTCTCTCTCACTCTCTCTATCCAATCTTCCCCTTCTCTCTCCCTCTCTCTCTCCCTCTCCCTTAGGTTCTAATAGATGGTCGGGGCAAGTGCATGCTTAAAATGAAAGCAACACATCCATTTGGTTAATTGACAATTTAAAATTTTAGTGTGAAAAGGTGTGTGTAGTGTAAAATGGTAATTTGTACACGATTTCACTACGAAGTCAAAATATCGCACTAAAATTCAATTGCGGTAAAAGATGGTTAAACAGATTAAAAGAGCAGATCAAGAGGATATCAAGAAATCTAAACTTGTGACAAGTGCGGAGAGATCTAGAACTTACCGAAGACGAAAGAAGGAGTAGACCGAACCGCGCTTACAAAATATTCACGAACCAAGCTTTACGGTAAATTTGGGAATGTGCCTCGTCTACTTTTTAGAAACAGTCAGTTAATGACCGCGTATAAACACTAGAGTGGAGTAAAAGTAGAGGCAAAAATATATTTTTTTTAATTGTAATTTTTAATAGTGCCGAAAAGCTGTCATTTAGTATCTTTAAGACAGAGCTAAAATAGTTTTATTCTACTTTTTCATTTTGAGGTTCCACTCTGACCTTGAATTTTACAATATTTTCTTTATTTTTGTGCATCTCTGTGACATTGATCAGTTTTATCTCCCAAAACTATAGGGCCTCTTGAATTCTCTGGTAGTATTGGAAAAACGTTGACAATTGTGAACAGTTACCAATTGCATCGTTTGAGAAAATTCAAGTTAACTTACTAGAAAAAACTTTAAAAAGTTCATTGCTGACCAATTCATTACTTATTTGATATTTGCCAAGCTGTTGCTAGCGGCTAGTGCTCAACAAGTTTAGCAGAACGAGAACCTGGAGAATTTTCCTACTCAAGGCGGTTAACGACTGCACATACAATTTTGCTATTGTACATGTCAACCGATAATAATTCATTACAGAATTTATACACATTAGCATTATACGTTACAAAACGTAATACACTATGTGGTGTATAGTATTAATATTCAACACTCTTTTAAGGATGGTTTCCAAATTTGTCTTTTTCAAATAATAAATAATTCACATTATTTCTCTACTAAAATAAAAACTAATCAATTGTGTTATTCAGTGCAATGGTTTCTTTGGTAGTTCAGAAAATGTACTATTAGCAATGATTACAAATGAGGGAACTTGGTTTTCATCGGATCTTGGCGCCAAGAGTAAGAAAAAGGAAAGGTTCTGTAAATTTACTATTCCAAATTTGAACTTCGAAGCTGAATCATGAACTCGTTTATTGCAGATTTGGGGCAAAAAAAAGAAACCTCCACTTTTACCAGGGCAATTTCAGATGAATATTTTAAACTGATGGTGCTTGGTGACGAACCTGAAGGGTTTAATTTCCCGAAGTATCCTGCTTAATTGGTGGAACAATGCGTTAAATTTATTCATAGAGGCAGGTTTGTGATGTAACCAAGGGAGATGGTATATTAGAGTCAAGTTGAAGTGTAGACAACTTATGCCACAATTTAAAACCGAAGAAGATTATCGTTAATAGTCAAGTCACGCATCAAACTATGTTCAGTTGTTCGCATTATGGTTATAGTTTTAGGTCTGAAAATCATAAGACTTTTACAACCATCTTTAGTTTCAATTCAGTGGCGGATTTAACAGGCGGCAAATGGACAGTTGCCGCCTGGGCCCCCTTGCCTTGGGTCCATTTGCCCCCCCCCCCCCCCGACTCCAAAAATTAGAAAAGGAAGGAAGATAAATAATTGTTTCTTTTATTTTTTAACATATTTTAATTTTACTAAACATTTCACTGAAATTATCTGTTTGGATTCCTTTATCCTTACGCATACGAGTAGACAGGTGTCACTTCTTCAACGGGCCCGGGCCCACTACTCCTCTTTACAGGGCCCCATTATTGAATAAGTCCGTGCAAACAGCACTTGTACTTAAGGTTTCTGAGGAGCCCCCAAATCATCTACGACGGGGGGGCAGGGCCCTGCTTTTGTAAACAGACCAAACGAGGGGCTTCTTACGGGACGCAGGGCTCTGTGCGAAGGTAGCTGCGAGAATCCATGAACTATAATATAGATTTAAGAATTATAATATTTTTAATAAGATTTTAAGATTATTATTTAGGAGTGGGGCTAAACAACGACTCTCGAAAATTAAACTTGGAGTTTAAGTGCATAGAGCATGAGAACGGTAGTTTCTAATCATTATTTAAAATATTTATTTTAAATTTAAAAATGTAGCAAAACGGTCTAATCTAAATATTTTTTAAAAAAAAGGGGTTTAGAAATTAAAAAACAGATTAAGTTTTTTCTTGTTGGCAAAAGACCCCCAACCCAAAGCACGGGACCCTTTGTCACAGCGCTAAAGGGGGGAGGGGGGGGGGAGTATTCATATAGAGAAGTTACAATTTTATAGTATTCCGCTATGCTATAAAAACATATAACACTTATCAAACACGTATCTAGAAACTCGAATGGATGCTTTAGGGTCTATTTAAAAGTGTAAGACAAATCGTTGAAAATATTTCATTTAATAAACCATGAAGTTTGGGTTGAATAGGGTCTGATTTATCATTAGGCACGTTAGTCTGGAGCTAAGAGCCCTGGATTTATGAGCCTCATCTTTCATTGTAGAAAAATTGCCTATGTTTTTTTAAATTCGTTTACTACAATTTTGCATAACTTTACAGCAACTTTTCCAAAAACGTTGTAATTTCTTGTTTTTTAAAAGAATAATTAACTGTATATGTGGGATTTTTTAATTATTTTAATCTATTTTTTTGCGAGAGTGATGGCCCCTATCAGTGCTTTTGTGCCTATAGTAATGAATTTTTTAAATCAATCTCGGGCATATGCTTAGGGAGGCTAGAGGTCTAGAGCCCCCTTCAAGAAATATTTTGAAGGGGCTGAGTCTCCCTCCCTAATATAATAATTCCCTCTCCCTTTTTTTTAAAAAAATAAATCTCATTTTAAATACCAATTGCAGGAATAGAGAATTTGTACAAAAATACGCCTTGGAAACGAAACCCTTGTTTATTCTTAAACGTGTTTTACGTGCGCCTGGAATGGGAAAGAGGTCGTTTTGAAAAAAACAGGAGAAGAATGAATTGCCGTAGCTTTGACAATGAAATCGCTTGCAAACCTTTTTCAATAGCTTCCTTTCGAAGACGATTTGTATGTATCATTAGTCAAATGCCCTTTTGTCCAAACAGGGAGGTGTCCAAAGCACCTGTTGTGTTGCCAACTTCGTTTAAAAGGCATCCGTGAGTTGTAGCAAGACATATCAAGACATATGTCAAGGGTCACAAAGGACTGCTTTTCGGGGAATTGTAATGTGTATCAGTCTACTTTTCTACGTCCTCTTCTGTTTGTAATTAGTGACACTTGGCCGTACTGGTTGATAGATGCTCTTTCCATTGTGACATGAGTATTGCCATTTTATGCTTGTGGAGGTTTAGAATGGACTACACTACAACTACATTGCCCCGTGAGGTCGTAGGGGACTACTTGAAAAAAAAATCCCTAATTTATGAGATCGAACAGCTTTCATTTCACAGCTTCTTATTTCAGAGTAAGACGGTAAATTTAGGAAGTAATTTTTTTAGTACTAATAACAAATGTAGAAGGTTTTTTACATCAGCATATATCACTGTTTTGCAAGTAAGTAAATATTTCTATATTCTAAAAATCAATTACAAATCATAACATCTTTCCTAATGAAATGGGCTTTTGTAATAAGTTCGTGGGAAAAACCGCAAATAACTTTTTTTTACTATATATTGACTGATTTACAGATTCCAAACTTTGCTAGACAAATTCAAAGGATAAAACGTGTTTTGGACAAAAAAAATAGTTAAGTCCTATAGAAAATTCGGAAGCAAGTTCAAAAGATGTAATAATCCTATTTTTAGAGATTTAAAAAAAAACTAGGGATGAAACGGATATTCTGTAACTAACCGGTATCCGGCTGATTTTTAAATATCCGGTAACTATCCGATATCCTGAAGTGAAGTGCCAGATATCCGATTTACCAAGCCGGATATCCGTATGAATGAAACATCGAAAAAAAAATTGTGGCGATCATTTATCGTTGTTTTTGCTTTAAGTATTTTCCTGAAATTCTACCAATGTATTCACAGTGTGCAGATTCTCCCCTGAATTTTTCTCGGGCTATTCAGGTGGGTAAGGAGTGCGTTTTAGACTCAGACGCGGTGAGTCACAGAGAATGAATAGCAAGGAAGATATGCTACAGACATTCGAAACACACCGCTATAGGTAGGAAGGTAAGGTTATTCAATCTTGGTATCAGCTGAAAGGTAAGGAATTGGGGAGTATTATAGAATAAAAAATATTTTGTAATTTTTGACCGAATTCCGTTTTTTTCTAGGGTGTATGAGAATATAATTTCATAAAAAAAGAATCTGCCGGATATGCGATCGGATATCCGGCAAATTCCAGTTCGGATATCCGATATCCGGTTTGTAATGTGCGCCGGATATCCGGTATCCGAGAAAAGCACTATCCGGCTCATCCCTAGAAAACACACACGTTTTTTGAATGTTTGTTCCTAAATTATTTATTAGAAAACGGGCCTCCTTCAAAAATTTTTGCCGCCTGGGCCTTTTGTCTTAAATCCGCCACTGTTTCAATTGATAACTTTTGTGAACTGTTGCGGCTGTATTCATAATTACTTACATCTTTGTTTTATATTATAAGAAAATTTCACATTGTGCTGTAAAGTTCATGCTCTCGGCTTTGCTTCAAGGTATCTCTAGCAATGTAAGTAAATGATTTTATTTGAATCAACTTGCATATGTTAAAAACATAAACCTATATTAAAAATAAAGTTTATTGGAATTTTTTAATAGTATGAAATTCTAATACATTTTTCTTACCCTATAGTGCATTACAACATTATTCAATTTTTGCGCATTATCGGTAAACTTCATGGTCTGAGTAGTATTTCTAGATATTGTTTGCAATGAAAATGCTTTTGCATAGTAAATAATGTATACGAAAAACAACTTTTCCGCACTATTACACCACATTAATTACATTTTGATTTCTTCACTCCACCATAATAAACACCAACATTGAAATCTGAACACGAAAACAATACTTCCATTACTTTATATGTCACATTGAGTAATATAAATATATCTCGCGAGCAACTCTAAATAACATTAAAAAAAATACATCAAGTTACCAACAGTCCAGCATGGGCGACAATTCCTTATTAAAAGAAGGAATAATGGGAATATTTATTGGCCAATTAAAATACTCATATTATAAGGGCAGACGCATGTCATTCTGAAATAATAACTAAGATATTTTGATGCAGTGGCGACGAGTGGGTGCTATAAAATAGAGACGGGGACAAAATGAAGAGGAAACAAGAAGTGTGTGTATGAAGGGGGGGGGGGTCCATATATATTTTTTGACCACACTCCAACTATTCGAAAAAAATTATATTACACATTTTCCTTTACTTACTACTTGGTGTTATTTGCAGTACACCACCTTAAAATTCCCAATAAAAAAAAGTTAAGTAACAGAAGCATTTTTTCCAAAATTACCTGATTTTTATAATTTTTGACAATTAAAATTCCAGCCTCCAATTACTAAGTATTAAATTTGGTGCTATTTTTAAGAGCTCAAAAAAGGTTTTTTATACGTCGATATGCTTGAATATTTTGGTTTGAGAATAACTATAACTTCCGACTAACCACATGCGCACGCATCCAATTCTTGGCTTCTTTGGTTTGGTTAAATAACGTCGCACCAGAGCTGCACATTGAGATATTTACGACGGTTCAGGGTCTACCTCGAAGGAAAGACACGGGAAATGATTTTATTGCAGTAACTTATTCTGGCAAGTGTTCGCGAACGTGGACAAAGTAGTTGGTCTAGTTAGCGACAAATATCACCAAATTATTTCACTTCCGGTAACCAGCAAGAAACTTTGGAGACTTATTAAATACATATGTAAGACTAAAAAATCACCGAGACACAAGCTGACAAATTATTACGCCACTTGCAGTAGGGTTTTTAAAATGGCCGCCATGCATTTATTTGGTGGGCTGAAGAACTAATGAATACAATTTAATATAAAGAAAACATTTCAAAAAAATATATTATCGAAAATAAAGCTAATGCACATTTTTCCTTATGTATAACAGTTTTTAATTAATATCTACATTACTAGCTTTTCTCTGCACTCACCATATGTTCTAAATTCACTCCAAACTGATAATAAAATTATTTGAAACAGTTCTTAAACTAAACCTGTAGTTATATATATTTTGAGCCTGACACCCTAAGCCTCAAAGGCCCACGAGCTGCTTGGATGTTTGCGTAGAACAAGCGTGAAAACATTTCACTTCCGGTTACAAACACTAAACTTTGGGAAATGATTAAATACATATGTAAAACTCACCGGAACACAACCTGAGAGATGATTACGCTACTTGCAGTGGTATTTTCAAAATGGCCATCCAGCAGATCTTTGAAGTGGCATATCTAAAGAACTATTGAATAGATTTTATTACAAAAGGTATCATTGTAAAGAAAGTTTTATTATATAAAAGAAAGTCAATTCCCACGCTAAAAGACGCTAAACATTGAAAAAATCATTTTAATTTACGAACAAGTTGAAAACATGAATTATTTCATATCAATTTTATACTTATTACAACTTTTTGAAGTTGGTGTCAATTTAAAAAAAAACATACCTAAATTTTGGCGCCGATTTTGAAACTGTTTTAATAAGTATAAAATTCATATTAAATGTTCAACTTGTTAGTAAAATTAAATATTTTTTTTTATTTTTAATGCGTTTTTTTTTAAAGTCGGTTTCCCTTTTTTTTAAAAAAAGATTATTTTTTAATTAGTCATTTTAATTTAGAGAAATAAGTAAAAATTGATTTTTTTTTAATTTGACCGCGACGCACAAAGGTCAAACGTTGCCAATGATTTTTTTTTGCGTTTGGCTTCTAATTATCAATATAAATTTCCAGCACATTTCGATTTGAAAACTTTTCATTTTTTCGGCCCACCCAAGTCAAGCTATGCCACATGTTTCGGGAGATGCATCTCCCTTCATCAGCAGAAATGAAAAGTCTGTGTGCATAATAAAATGAAAATAAATTACTTTTAATTCCAAAGCTCATTTATCGTTGAAGTTTGTTCATAGCAGTTATCTTACATTCCCAGCAGAAAATAATCTAACTATATACAACTATATATATCTGAAGTTTTTTTAAAAAAATAATTTCCATATTTTCTAAACTTTTCACAATTATAACTAGGAAATATTGAACTTATTTCACAGAAAATTGGTACTTCTCGATTTCTCTGCATAAAATCAATAGTGTTTTCTTGTATTATCGCAAACTACGTGCATTTTTTGCTGACCATATCTAGTTTCCATATATACTTTTCAATGAAAGTCAACGATTTGTACTTTTAAATTTTTTTAGAATTTTAACGGTCATTTCATTATTTATCGATTCTGAATGTGATATAAACTAATAATCACATTTTAGTACTGCAACATCATGCTTAATTATTCGCCTGTTTTACCTGTAAAACTATAAATGCTGAATTAAATTAATCACGTTTTTAATAGTTTTTAAGTTATCGCAATTTTGTGTAATCGTTATTTAAATAAATTTAAACTAAAAGTGTTTTAATGGTATACTTGAATGAACTTTTTCTTTCTTTTGCCACATATAGTTGCTGGAAATACGGTTTGGAAAATATACCAGGTATTCGATATCAGCAGTGTTTATTATGCAAACGGTAGGTTTTTTTATTATTTAGCAGTTACTCAGTGTATAGTTTTAGCAACATAAGAGCGTATCTAAGTAATAAACTGAAGAATAGTTCATGTTAATGTAAGCCGGCTTTCGGCTGAGTTTTTTTTTTTTTCTTTCTATGTTCTTTTGAACCCTATTTTAAATTAAATCTTCTATTACAATAGAAAGTTATTTGCAAGTCAAAATCGAAGTGGGGTTAAAAAGTTTTTGCAAAATCGCTTATTTATTCTTTATTATTATACAATAATATTTAATCTCGAAACAGTTGGTTTTTTTTTTCCTTCAGTTGGATATTTTTTTGTTAACGACCGATTCGTATAATATGTTGCCAGTCGTTCAGTTGTTTTTGAATTAAAAACGGATAAACAGATGACGGACAAAATACATTTTTAAGTGTTTTAAAGAATCAGTAAATCCAAATTCATGCCAAAAACTCAAAAAAAGTGGTTTTGTTCGAATCCACAGACACTCCAATATTTGCCCCTTTTGTTGAATCATTACTATTCATACGTTTGTTGATAAACTAATGCAATTCTTCTGGAATTGACTTTTGACCTACCGAGTGTTTTTCCGGACCTGAGTTCTTCCGTACTTTTGAGTGTACTCTTGACTAATCCTCTAATCGAAACGGCAGATTCACGGTCACTCTTCTTTATCTACAGATATGCTCTATTTTTATGTGCAATGGTGGTGGAACCTAAAAAATTATTAGTAAAATAAGCAATAACTTTTTCTAAATTGTGTTTTGTCCATGTTGATATTAATTTTAACACTTTGCCACAAATTTCACCAATTGACATTAGTTTAATTATTTGGTCACTAATTTCGCCATATTGATGATATTTTTAAATGTAGGACTATATTTTGGCTCATTTGTCGACATTTTTGTTTATTTGGTGATATTTTTTAATTTATTTGGCAATATTTGGCGACATTTTTAATTCATTTGACAACATTTGGCGACATTTTTAATTCATTTGGCGACATTTACTCATCAGCCAATCAAAATAAATCGTTTATCCCAGTATTGTCGAAAAATATTTTTGGTCGCCAAGGGGATTTTTAACAATAATGTTTTGAGGGGACGATCGAGATGTAAATTTCCCATAGGAGTAATGTTAGAGAAAATGGAAAAAGTTCTATAACTTTTGAATGGTTGCAGATACCCACATGAAACAAAGTGTAGATTTTAAACTAAGAAAAGTTTGTTCAAATGGGGCAAGTTTCATAAAAATCCGTGCAGTAGTTTTTGAGTTAAATCCGGACAAACAGACAGACATACAGACAGACAGACTGACAGACACAAAAAAAAAATTATGTGATTTTCTTAATCAGTGTACCCTAATTCGTGAAGAAAACTCAAAATGAGGGGTTTTGTTCGATTCCACTGACAGACACTCAATTCTTATATATAAGTATTGATTGATATTGATATTGCAGTGGCGACTGTAAAAAAACTAATTACAATTTATAAAAAAGTCTTCATTTCTAGCTTTTGTATATGTGTACTGTGTTATTGGGACCTGTGCTAGCCTTGAATGCTGTCACGGATTTTTCCATGGAATGGGCCATTGTTGCATTTGGAACAGTTTGTACATTTTACTGTGTTATGGTGAGTTACCATATTTCTGTTCACTTCAAATTTCTGTTCTTTTCAAAAATCAGTAGAAACCCGTTTTAACGACCACTCATGGGACCAATGCGACTAATCGTTATAACGAAAAGATCATTGTAATTAGTACAAAATACTTTAGAAACTAATCAACATCGATCGTTATAACGAAGGAGTCGCTATATCGAGATGTCGCTAAAAGGAGAGTCTACTGTGTTGGTTGAGACTAGTCACTTAGAATAAAAGAAATGGGAGTCGTTATTTTAACATCTTTATAGTAATGTTATCATATTATTGTCTTATTTCTATCTCATATTTATTTTTATATTTCATATTTATTCATTTATTTCAGATTTCAGATTTAAAAATAATTGCTACTAAAATAATATTACATTTTCTTAAACTTTAAAAAAAAAATCCTTAAAATAACTGTAAAGCGGATAGATAAAAAACTATGAAACTTTGCAATTGTAAAACGCATAATACAGAATATGAGCTAGTTATATTTTAGAATGTTACAAGCCTAGAAATTTTCGAAAGAAGTTGAAGAAAAATGTTTTTAAATAAAGTTTCCTAATGTGGTCAGTCAAAGTTATCTATATCAAGTGATATCTATGAAATGAGTTTTCCATACACTTTGCCTAGGCAATGTTCACATTGCCGTATTCCGAATCGCCAAAACGCGAAAGTTTGTTATTAAAATTTAGAAAAAATAAATAAATGATATTTGTTTCAACAATTGTGTGAAATTTTTAGAAGCTCACTACATAACAAATGTTCAAAAACATTTTATATTTTAATGATATATTGATCTAGGGGTCAACTGAGTGAGTATATCTGTAGACGCACGTCAAAGTATAAAAGAGTTAAATTAAAAAAATAAGTCATTAAGGGGGTCCGATACCTTCGACATTTTTTTCTTTATTTTTATACTTGTACAATCCAATTTTTTTTCTCTTTCTAAATATGCATAAAAAACCATTTTAAGATGCTCCATTTTTTTTTTAAATTGCACATTTATTTTTAAATTAAAATTTTAGTAAATTTTTTAACAATTTTAAAATTCCTACTCCTTTTTTGTTTTTCAATATTTTGAAGCATTTTTTTTTATTTAAGATCTTGAATAATATGTAAATAGATGTATGCATTCAAATTTTGATTCAGATACATCACTTTAAAAAAATAAAATATATTAGAAATTTTGGAAAAAAAATTGACGAAAAAAAATAAAATTCCATTTTAAGTGGTTTTAAAAAACAAATTATGGTAAAAATAGGAAATATGAATGCATACATCTATTTAAAATATATTTATCTTGCTATACACACAAAAATTATGATTTTAAGTATAATAGTAAAAAAGCCTTAGCATTTTTAGTGTTCATTAAATTTCAAAACCACGAACAGAGATATTTGCTTTTAAAGTTTACATATGATACAACTATGTTATAGGAACACATCATTAAAACATTCATAACTAAAAAAGTAATAGGAATTTTTTGAAGCAGTTTTTTGTGAGTTATTAAGATAAGTTTGAATATTATTTTTTAAATATAAAAAAAAAATGACTTTTTTTGCGAATTTTGGGTATCGGACCCCCTTAAGTAAAACTTGCCAATAATTTACAGAACAACCTATACCTACTTACATTGAAAAGAATGACATTGAAAAATTTTGGAAAGCTTACAAACTTAAATAGTATGTGTTGTATTTAAATATCCGCTTTATACTAAAAAAGAGTATTTAATAGTTTTTTATTAAAATGAAACTATTTTTTAACTGCATCTGCATTTCATGAATACTTTCTATGTCTACTCAGGCACTACTAAACTTGAAATTAACTTATATATGTCACTACACCCAAACACGCGTATTTGATCTTAGTTAAATGGCAGTTTATGATTTTTAGGGAGGACTAAAAGCCGTTTTGTGGACAGATGTATTACAAGCCGGACTCATGTTCACATGCGTCATCATCGTGTATGCAGTAGGGATTAATGAAGTCGGAGGGCTAACTGAGACAATCAGGAGAGCATCCGAAGGAGGAAGATTAAACTTTTTTGAGTAAGAGAATAATAATTTTCAATTTAAATATTCTTCACTAAAGTAGTTTTTAAGTAATATAGGTAGACTTATAAACGCGTTATAGTTATTTACTCCCCGTGAGGTAAATCCTGGATTGCCAACTATGCGCATAGGGGAGGAAGAGTGTGACCATTTTGGATATTAATGGGACGGTTCGGGATTTTGGTAATGAAAGTTTTATAATTTTCAGAATAATCACGCTGAATGCCTACTCTAGTTGCGATTTTTTATGGAGAAATTTTATTGTTTTTGCTGATTGGGTAACAAATTTACTAGTCCCAAAATCTTCCATTTTTAAATTAAACTAGATTTTAATTAATGTGATTTAAATTAAGAAAATTTTCGGAATTTGTCTTTCTGCTGAATGAGCTAGATAAAATACTAAAAAAGAATAATTTGTAACAATATAACTTATGATTATTTTTCAAGTTAATTTATGATTTTTTTTTACCTTATTTAAATGTTATTTTAAGTTTATAATGTTTGCCTACATTCTCTGTTAAATAAAATGTTTATACATCTTATCATCTAAATAATTAATGTTCCAATATTTCACCATAAAATAAGTATTTTGTTATCAGGTTTTTTACCTAATTTTACTGTTTTTAATTTCTATTGTTTACATACATCTGGTACATACATACAAAACTATAAATATCTTAATTTCGTCCAAAAACAAGTATTTTCTCGGTTTTTTTTTTAACTTACCTTGATTTTATATTTATTTATATTGTTTACATACATTAGTTGTTAATAATACGCCTATACCATCAGAAATATAAATATCCGAAATTCCCATCATAAAACAAGTATTTTGTTATGCGATTTGTGACTTTTATTTATAAATCAGGAATGAAAACTAACTTTTTGCATGTCTCTCTTATAGCTTCAGATTTAATTTTGAAACCAGATACACCTTTTGGAATTGCTTTTTACGTGGTTTCGGATTTGGCCTTGCTTTCTGGGGAACGAATCAAATTGAAGTTCAGAGACCGCTCAGCTTGAGTAAATGCAGTAGAGACCAAAGGTAAAATCCAATGTCAATATATGTGGCTTGCAACAAATAATAACTAATGTTTCATTGGATATTACTCGTTCTTGTTCCAAGCCACATATATAATCAATTAATTTCATTTTAATAATATTACAATGTTTCGATTCTTGTAGTATAAAATAATAAAAATAACGGAAACTAGTTACTCCACTCCAGTTACTTTTATCAGTGGTTCCCAATCTTTAGGTTGACCCGTACCACCTAATTAAAAGTTAGCCAGTGCGCGGACCGATCACTTACTATTAATAGTAGTTAGGTACCAAATGTATATGTAATTCTGAAACTAAATGTAATTCATATATTAAACACTATAATAATTTGATTTTTATAAAAATTTAGCTATTTAACTTAATACTTTCTAATTAGATAAGTTAACTTTTAGGGAATGAATGAATTGAATGGAATCATAAGTGTTTTATTTTATTTCAACTAATATTAGCAAAGTTTCAAATGATATCGTTTTAGCAACTTCAATATTCTTGGCTAATACAGCATATTTTTTTTAATTTAATATGGGTAAACATTGAAGATACATTTTCAAAGTTGCAAATGGAAGGATTCCACTCGCATTTTGCTTTTCAAAAATACACGTTTATCCTTTCAACATCTTCGTAGATTCAATAGAAATTGGTACTTCATCAAAATATGGAGAAAAATCATTCTGGTTAAAATCCATAATAATTCAGACAAAAAAAGAAAGTATGAAAATAGTGCACCAATGTACGACATTTTATTTTATACGAAAGAGTTGTGATTTCCTCATTAAATTGTTTTAGCATAAAAAAATACGTCATCAAACAATTCTTGATTTTTAAAGAAGAACATCTTAATTAGGCAAAAGTTCCACAGACCACTTCGAACCCTATCGCGAACCGAACCACCAGTAATTCGTGGACCACAGTTTGGGAACCACTGTTATTTACTTTTAATGTGTTATTATAACATCATTAAAGGTATATTTTTATAAGTGTGCGTAAATTTTAGATCAATTCGGTGGAGTATATTACCTGTGTTCACACTGCTAGTTTCTTGCCATCTACTTGGAATACTCCTGTATGCCGTGTTCTATTTGTGTGATCCAGTATTAATGTTCAAAGATACCGGCATCACTAAGTATGATCAAGTAAGTTTTCTTTTGAATATGCTTTGCGAAGTTCACTTCACTTTTTATATTGCTTTCCTTCGACAACTTTTAATTGAAGAATATCATTCCATTCAAAACGCCAGCATTTACACCGGGTAGACTTTTTAATTTCAACAATCTAAATCCTACTATTCAACAAATTTTGTCCTGTCCTAGTCTTGAATTATTTACCTTTTTAACCGAAATTGGTTACTATTATCAAATTTAATCATTTTTTTTATGTAATCATTTTATGACCAAATCTATATATATAAATGCGAAATCCCCACTCACTCACTCATCACTCATTCTCCAACTTACCGTATACCTACGGAGAAGAAATTTGGCAAATTTGTTCCTTATACCTTAAATAGGAAAAGTAAGCTATTTTTGTTCAATTCGAACGTATTTAAGGGGTTGTAAAACCCCTTTATCGATGTTTGTAGCGACGTTAGTTTGGGTATCTACACATCCAAAAGGCCTAGAGTGCTGAAATTTGGAGCACAGATTCATCTTGAGCCGTAGAGATGCACTACGAAAGGATTTTTAAAAATTCGAACTCGAAATGCCAAAATAACGATTTTTAAGAAACCTTCCTATAGGATTAACATGGAGAACTTGTAACAATGTAAAATATAAAATTGAAACAATGGAAAATTTTAATATTATGTAATCAGGAGCATTCTGATTGGCTGATGACTAAATATTGCCAAATAAATAAAACCTACGCCAAGTAAATAAAAACATCGCCAAATAAATTAAAATTTCTCCGAATGAATAAAAATTTTCGCCAAATGAATCAAATATTGCCAAATGAACTCAAATATTGCCAAATGAACTCAAATATGATCATATTTGTAAAAATAACATAAAAATAGCGAAATTAGTGTCAAAAAATTATAAAATATATGTCAAAATGGTGAAAATATGATTGGATAACGGGATATTCCGTACTACAACAACTATGAAAATTAAATTTGGCATGGAGCATGGCATTTTAAGCCAAAATTGTTCACTAAGAAAGGATGTTCATTTTCAAAAATTCAAACTCTAACTGCCCAAAGTAAAAATCCTTGCCACTTATCCACTGACTCATCACTAATTTTCTAACTTTCTGTATACCCAGAAAGATGAATTTTGACAGAGTTGTTACTTATATCTTACATTGAAAAATAATCTATCTGGTAGGTAGAAGCCACTCTGTACCGTAATAATTGGTTCATGAATACTTTGGACCACACGTGGTAAGAAGGTCAGAGGGAGAGTGTATAAATGGTCAATCTGATTGACGCGGCCTACCTTCCTCTACTCCATGTTATGTCATTTATCCACGAAGGCTGATTTTCCATAGAATTATTGGAGTGGAAGTGTATACTGCCTGTCACCAAGGGTGACATTTTCCTTCATGCTGTATAAATATCAGAGGGTAAAATGGGTTAACAAACGACCTGATCGACGCGACTCACTTTCCTATACCATGGTAGGTCATTTATAGCCCATAACATGATTCCCCTGGGAGTAATGTGAACGAAATAGCCTGCAGTTAAGGGCGACATTCCCTTCACGGTCAGCGGCGGAATGGGTTAATAATCGGCTTGATCGATGCGGCCTACATTTCTTTATATGAAGGTATGCCTATACGAGTAGTTATGTGGCGGAATCGAAAACTGTTGTTATAGACTCTGCCCCCACGTGGTACAAGTATCAGAGGGGGATTGGGTTTGCGTAAATCTTCTGTAGTAGTGGGTAGGGGATTGATACGATTTTTTTAAAAAAATTGATTTGAAAATCAATGAAGTAAAAAATATGATTTATTTTTTATTTAAAAAAGTTAAATATTTAAAAAGTGCGGAGACAAAATCTAAGAAAAGTGCTGGGGAACCATCCCTCCTCGCATATTGATAGGGTTTACCGTACAAAAAAAATGAAAATCTTGAATTTGGCAAATGAACCTTTTAAAATTCTCTTTCGTTTTTTTTCTTCTTATATTCTCACTAATTTGTAAAACTTAACAACAAATGTTGACATAGGTATCTAATATAACTTTTTCAGATAATTTTTATTAACATTTATAAGAGTTCTTCCTGTTTAAATCTTTGGGATGTTACTAAAGGTGTAAATATGGATGGTGATGAACGGGAGTAATGCATATATATCCACGTTATTGTGTAGACAACTTCATATTAGCAATCTTTCCAGTTCTTGCAGGACCTTGCCAATAAAATTTCGTTTCAAATTAGTACTTTTAATACTGTGGTTTCCCCTAATGGGTGACAAATTAAGAATATTGTTCATTTCGCTATAAATATTGTATTTGTATCAATTTTGTAATTTATTTCCTTCCCGTGCGTAGAACGGGTATTTCAGCTAGTCATTTTATACTTAATAGCCCTGTGTACTGCGCACCTAGTGTTTGGCGCAGCACAGCCTTAGTTGCTCTTGCGCCACTAAACCCGACCAACCAACCAAAACGCCTTGTTTATTTTCCCTTTTATGAGCATTTCTCTTTCTCTCTGCTAATTTCTAATAAAAAACCTTTTTTAAATCAGCTGAATCATGATGGAAACATCATTTTACATTTGAGGATGATCCATTCCGGCACTATAACTCCGTAATAAATAGGACGATCGACATAAACTTAGTCTTTTGTGATAAGAAAATAAATTATGATGCATTCAAAATCTTAATACAAAGCAAAACACGTACAATGCGTGAATGAGGGAACACGGAGGCAAATTTAAAAGTGTGTTTATTTTTCTTAAATTGGCGACCAATTTATATTTCTATGATCTGTTAAAATGACGTTTCAAGTAAAACCTTACAATCCGTGTTTTTACACAGCCACACCCTACTGATTTTCCAACTATCCGACTTTTACATAAAGAGACAGTTGAAAGTGCTATATGAAACTCTTGTTTGACATTAGAAGCGTCATATCTAAATATGAATATGAGCGATATTGTTCTTTTATCAAATACTTTTTATTGAATATCCATTTTTCATGCATTAACAGTTAAACATGCTGAAACTTCAAATTTAGAAAATAGTTTAAGGATGTATCAGATTTCAAAGATTTCTTGATATTATATATTTACTCAGAAACGTTTCAAACATTAATTATAGCTGATACTTAAGCTTAGAATCAAATCTTATGTCATGTATTAACATATATCATATATCCATTAACATAACCCGTTGCTTGGAAACTGATATCTGTTTAGAATTAGTTCGATCTCAACACTTATTGGTCGTTGGTTGCTAATTATATTACACCTCCATTAAGGGTTCAATGGTTCTGGAACGAATGATCTTTTTTATACTTCTTCAATCAAAAATCGGTAACTTTATCATTCCACACTGAAAATAAGTCAAAGAGAGAGGCGTGTTGTAAGTATCGAATAATCGCATTTGTAATTTTCGATTTGACGATCAATCGAAAGTGCACTTGTACGAATAAGGACGAAAGTGCTTCTGTTCTTATTCTAATCATAAAATATCGATATATTGGAAATATATCAACAATACACATGTATTACAAATATCGATATAATAGAAATATCGATGTGTTAGAAATACTAATATCGATATCTTAGAAATACTAATATCGATATCTTAGAAATACTAATATCGGTATCTTAGAAATACTAATATAGATATCTTAGAAATACTAATATCGATATCTTAGAAATACGAAATACTAATATAGATATCTTAGAAATACTAATATCGATATCTTAGAAATACTAATATCGATATCTTAGAAATACTAATATAGATATCTTAGAATATCTTAGAATTAGGGGTGGTGGAGCGTCAAGGAGCAGGGGACTAGTAAAAATTAATTCTATAAGAAGAAAATATAATATTTATATACATTTAATATTTCTACAATGTTATGGAATTAAAAAACACCACTAAATTACTTTTTTTAAAAAATGGGCTGCAGTATGACTGCTTCCATATTGGCTCCAACGCGCCCATACAGGCAACAAGTTTTGAGCCGTCCAGAAGTTACAGTTAGAGTTCAGTGGTTTTTACCTGTCTTACAATTGAGGCGCTGTCATGGGGAAGACAGTAAGTCACAACAAGTAAATTTTACAGGGGAAACATTTGTTCTCCAGGCTAAGTATCGTGGACAACATGCAAGTGCCATCTTCCGTCGCTCGTAGAAACTAAACCATTTTGCCGATTGACTTACTGTTTATTTCATTCCATTGGCTTGAGCGTTTACTGTTTTTTCCTTGAAAAAAAAACGAAAAACTCGGAATTTGTGACTTACAGTCTTCCCCATGGCAGCCCGTCAATTGACTGTACTATGAGAATGGCGGCGCTCAGGTTGGTTAATCCTTTTAACAATCTTAAAGCAATGTGGTGTTAGTGCATTGTTACTTGATACACTAACGCGAGCCCTAAATGAAACTAAAATAAGTGCTTAAATGATCAAATGAGACTTCCAATTTTCAATTGACGGACTTGTTTTCTCAGCTAGTTCCCTACTTCATTGTCTCCAGACTAAATTCCTTCCCGGGGTTGACCGGAGTGTGCATTGCTGGAATATTCAGCGGATCCCTCAGCACGATGTCGTCTGCCCTCAACTCTCTGGCCACGGTCACGGTGGTCGACTTCGTGCAGCCCACATTTCACCGATTGACTGACTCCAGAGAGGTGGCAATCGCCAAAGTGTTGGGCAAGTTTAATTAATTTATTTCATAGTGAAATGTAGGTAACTTTTATTTTTAAAAATTATAAAATAAATTGCTTAAAATTTGCGTCAATTATATTCTTTATTTTAAATATTCCTAGCAAAAACGTCAGCGTAAAACGTTCATCAAAATAGTGAAATTGAAGGTTTTATAAAAAATATTAAAATAAAACAAATCTACGTTTTTTTTTATAAAGTTTTTAATTTTCCTGCATAAAACCTTTTTTAAAAACTGTATTTTCTTTAATTAATTTCGATATTTTAAAAATTAAAGGGTTTTTGCAAGTTTTGAGAAGAACAATGAAACAAAAACCTTTAATTTAATAGATATTTTTTTTTTAAAAATGCAGTTTTTCTGAATAAAACTTTAAATTTTACAATTGTGATCAAGGTTTTATGCTGCCTTTTTTGGTTGGTAAACCAGGTTTTTTAATAAGATTTATTTTATTTAAATATGTAAGGTGTTTGAGCTAATGAGAACGTTCTATACACAAGTAGTCACAAATTGTTGGACGATAGTGTTCATTTGGTTGTTTAACTATACATAATAAATCATTCTCTTTGCTAAACTTTAACTACTATTTTTTTTATACTAAATCTAAGCGAATTGTATAAAATATAAGTGAAGTAGTTGGGCAAAACAAATTATTAAGTTAATATAGCTACAAGAATAAGTCAAACAATAACCCATCGCTCAACAATTTGTGACCAAAGGTTACATTTATATATATTTTTTTTCTAAGAAACTATACTTTGGGTTAAGTTTTTTGTAACATTGCCTGGTAATGATACCAATAGTGATACCAAATCTACACAAAAGAGTATTGCTATATTTCCAATATCTGACCAAAAGGCGGCTTTTACATTTAACGACACGACACCGATAAATCGTATACGATTTCAGTGACACGATATCGGGGTACGCAAAATACACATACGAAGCCGGGCGCCTTTTCACTAGCCGATACGATAACGGTATTGTCGTTGCCATCCACTGATCTCTAACTGTAACTTCTGGATAGAGCAAGACATTTTGTTGACTTGAAGCCGATATGGAGGCCGCCATGATGGGGCACACTTTTCTTGATACCGCAATATTTCGTATATTTTTCATGTTAAAATACGCCGACATATATTATTTTTAGGTAAGTTTTTTTAATTTTATTTTTAAACCCATTTTAAATGTAATTTGATATTAAAATAGAAAGTCATTTGCAAGTCAAAGTAGAAGTAGTTAAAAAGCAAGAGCAAAAACTATCTGTTTGGCAATATAAAAATTAATTCTATAAGAAGAAAATATAATATTTATATATATTTAATACTTCTACAATGCTTTGGTAATAAAAAACACCACTAAATCATTTTTAAAAAAATGTTGAGGCACAGTATGGCAGCTTTCAATTGGTTTCAACGTGCCCGTAGAGGAAACAAAGTTTGAGCCTTCCAGCAGTTACAGTTAGAGTTCAGTGTTGCCATCAGACGATACAATTTATCGGAACGTTTTATCGTGATCACGCGCCTTCCCTACTTCATCGTGACGACATTTTGAGTTTGCTTCCGAAAAACTTGTTGCCGTCTACTGTGTTTTTTTTTTATTTATATTATCAATATGGCTTTTAAGTTCGATATTATGAACTTGTGTGAATTAGTGGAAGGAAGACGTCTACAAAAAGCTTGAGCTAGAGCTAACCACTAGAGCTGCTCAGTGGGCTATTAGCGACGGTTTGACTAAATATTGCCTCCCATGCCTTTTCTCGAACAATCTTGTTCTTGTAAAATTCATCTCGCTTATCCGAAATACAGGTGGAGCCCCAGTTGCTCAGTTGGTAAGGCGTTCAGCTACTAATCAGAGGATTGGTGGTTCGAATCCGTGAAATGGACTTGACATAGAAAAGTAAAAAAGTAATGATCTTGCGATCGGAGGGTTGCCAGCTTCGCTACAAAAATACTAGAAAGTCGTCCAGAATATCCAACAAATTATACTGGCGTGTATACGGGACTGGTGCACGATAAATCTGATCGGGGTCCAAAGTCCCGACGCCTATTGAAGGCGTTGGGTGCCAGTTCAGGTGTTTCCTCGTCATCTGACCATGGTTCTAAAATAACGAGGTGCATGTATGAATGTGTGTATGAATGCGTGTGTGAATGTGTATGTGTTCCCGGGTCTTTCCTTCGAGATTGACCCCGAACCGTCGCCAATAGCCCACTGTGCAGCTCTAGTGCGACGTTAATTAACAAAAACCAAACCAAACCAAACCCAAATACAGGTCGTTACTTCCACTAATTCACACAAGTTCACAATATCGAACTTAAAAGCCATATTGATAATATAAATGAAAAAACACAGTAGACTATAGCAGACGGCAACAAGTTTTTAGGAAGCAAACTCAAAATGTCGTCACGATGAAGTAGGGAAGGCGCGTGCCTACGATAAAACGTTCCGATAAATTGTATCGTCTGATCGGCAACGACAATATCGTTATCGTATCGGCTAATGAAAAAGCGCGCGGCTTCGTATGTGTATTTTGCGTACCCCGATATCGTGCCACTGAAATCGTATACGATTTATCGGTGTCGTGTCGTTAAATGTAAAAGCGGCCTAATAGTGTATGTTTTTCTGAGTGCTAATATTAATGTAATACACCTTTTTAATATGCTTTTAGGTTTATTTTATGGCACACTTTGCATCGGCATTACTTTCGTTATCACTCAAGTCGACAGCATTGTGCAAGCAACCATCATTTTCTTGAGCTACACTGAAGGTCCAATTCTAGCCATTTTCCTGATAGGAGTTCTCTCGAGGAAAGCAAGTGACAAAGTAAATTTAAAAGCGTTTCAATTACGACCGATCACTGTATATCGGTTTTAATAGGTTAAACAGATATAATACAGACAACTCTCGTTATCTCGAACTCGAAGGGAAGTGTATAAAAATTCGAGATATCGAAAATTCGAGTTATCGAAAATCCTATACAAAAGCTGTTTTGGTAAAAAATAAATACTAGTATACTTACTTACACGACTTTATTTAACATATCTATCCAAAATAGTTTGATGAGTATTTCTATTTTTTTCGAAATCAATTATATTTTCCAAATTTACGATTGCTTGAAATGTCTCTGATGTTTTCATTTCCGGCCTCGATTCAATGAATGCACGCGTAGTTTTTATGGAAGATAGAGCCTCTTACAAAGTTATCTTTGGAGGAGGTTAGCATTCTTCACTATCATTCTTCTTCTGAGAGCGATCTCTCATCACATGCTGCTATAGAGAGGGCATTGCATTTTTGTTTTGTCATTATTCACAGCGACAAATCAACACCACACAAAAGCCTAAACAAAAGTGAGAAGGGGTGGAGAGTCGTCTTCATATTGTTGTGAGGAAACTTCGAGTTATCGAGAATAACGACGAGAAACTTCGAATTAAAGAGATAAAATTACATTAAATAAGTAATGAAGGCGCAGGGAAATAGATTTTTTTCGAGATATCGAAAAATTCGAGTTACCGAAGTTCGAGTTATCGAGAGTCTACTGTAATTAAAACCGATATACAGCGATCGGTCGTAATCGATACGCTAAGTCAAAAAAAAAGAAGAAGAACTCCACCTCGCTAAAGGGGCCAAACAAGAATTTAACGTCATTGAGTTATTTATTGTCTGAGAGCACAGAAATTATCCGAGAATACATGCCGAGCGTTTAAACCGAGAACATGATGTTATTTATTCCAAGATCGGATAGCTGTTCTTTGATGAGAATTCAATGTGGTAGATTGACAGTGATGTCACGAGGAAACCTATATTAACCCTTCACTCCGATGTCGCCTCTCATGCGCCAACATAACGATTTGTTCTTTTGGTTCCCTGTTCTTTAAAATAAACGAGAACGGCGTGGTCTTGTGTTTAAAAAAAAAGGTAAAAGAACAGAAAGAGGAATAACTGTTCCGTGGAAAGAACGCATTGTCAAAGATGTTCGTGGAGTGCAAAGGGTTAAATATGTGAGTCTAAACGAGTTATTTAATTATTATTATTATTATTATTAAAACCGAATGGTTTCGAAAGTTAGCGCGAAGTAATTGATTGTGGAGATGAATGGCGAATAACAGATTATAAGACAAAACACTCTACAAAAGAAATTAATCAACTTTTAGATAATCTATATTCTAAAAGGTTTTTCAACGTGTATAATACCCGTTCGTGTATTTTCAGTATTCCTCAATACACATAAAAATGTCCTTTGAAACATTTTTCTTAAATTTAAAGCTGTGAGGAAACTTCTGAATCATTCTTTACTTAATTTTTTTACAAGGATGTGTTGGAAATACAAATTAAACCCAACTACAGTAAAAACAAACTTACACATTTGACAGTTGGCTTATCCTGCAGATAGTTAATGATTAGTTGCGTTTCCATATGCTTAAAATCTTTTTTCGGTGGAATAAAAGATAATAGAGAACATTCTGTTGTAGTTTATAACACAGAACAAGTCAAACAATTTTATTCATAAAATGAATTAAATGTATTTTTTAAATAATCGTATTGCAAGTTTTTAATCTTCTTATAAATTGAGTTTTAGTCCTATTCTTCTGCTTTTTTAGTCTGCAGTACTTGGATTTCTAGTGGGAGTGTGTCTTATATGATGATGATGATAAACTCCCTAAAGAGTAAGAAAGAAGATTATGGACATAAGTCCTTTTCTCCGTTTACATATAAAGGTCAATTTTAAAATTTCAAAAAGATTTAAGGGAAGAATTGCAAAATTGCCCTTCCCAAGTTGAGGGATGATAGGTTAGCAGATGTGATAATTTCCCTTGCAGAATGAAACGACTTTGGAGAGAGTTTTAAAAGGTTGAAAAGATTGGAGTGTTGAGAGATGAATCGATTACAGTATAAAGGGCTGTGGGTTTGAGATTCAGGAGCTTTACAGGAGACAGATAGGAGAGGAGACCAAACCAATTTAGTGAAGTATGACCCTGTTCAGGAATGAGTTTGAAAGAAGGCGAATCATTTTAACTTCCATATGTCTGGAAGGGATCCAGTCGAAATAAGGTGGAGATTCAGTTTGCTTCAGGATTTTTTTTTTTTTTTAAAGATGCTTTCCAGAATTGAGTGAATTCGTTTTTTTTTTTTTTTTTTTTTGGTTTGATGTCTTAAAGGTATTAGAGAGATCTTAGGTGAAGACCATCTCAGAGTCCTCAAGTATTGGAATCGGGCTTGTTACGGAGAATAAGTTGTCATTGATTTGATTGGATCCGTAAGGATTTTTGACGTCTTCAGTGAGGAATGCAGTCGGATCAAAGTTTTTTTTTTGTTCTACTAGGGAGCGAAGATCTTTTATTTCCGTGGTCAATTTAGTGTTTAAAATGCGAAGGTTGTTGATTTCTTGAAGAAAGTTTGGCGTTTGCAAGGATATATGAGGAGAGGGGAGGTTGGAGTTCACAGGTGACAAGTTAGAGTGAACAAAGTTCGTGAGTTCGGTTAGAGCTTGTTTAATTTCCAGAATTTCGTTTCTTAAAGTTGTAAGTTCATTCTGGACTGGGAGCGAAGGGAAATCAGATTTTAACCATGGATTACGAGCAAAGCTTCTGGGCAGATTAGACGCTTCAGTTTGAGATATATGTCTGGATGACTCGTTGATTCTGTTTTTTTCTTTTATATGAAGTTCGCAGTTAGTGTCTGTAGCTGAGTGGTCTGTGCTGCTGCAGCGAAAACATTTAGCCTCGGAGGTGCATGGATCTGAAGGAGGGTGGTTTTGGCCACAAATTTTGCACCTGTGAGGACTATTACAGGAGTTTTGGTAATGACCAAATCGTAGGCAGTGGAAGCAAGTTTTTGGAGATTCAATATATTGAGCAGTTTTGTATATGATATGGAATAGGGCTACTTCCTGTCGAGAGATGTTGCCTAGTTCTTTGACAAGAATGATAGGGATAGGCAAGTCAGTGCCTTTTCTGCAAAATCTGACTAGTTGGGTAAAATTGATGCCGGAGGATATTAGTTCAGTTGCAATGTCTGATAGAGGGATGTGAGAGTCGATTCCCCTGATGATGAATTTAGATGTGATAGAGTCTTCTATTATACGGGAAGACACAGGGATATTGTCAATATTTTCGAGTAGTTCTAGATTTTTGATTGTTTCTACCGAATTCGTTTTAAGTAAAATTTTGTTACGTCTTGTAACTGAGATAGAGTCGTGAGCTTGAGTAATTTTATTGAACGTGTCTCTTAGCTTGGCTGGGTTGGATGTTGAAACACTACCCGTGCCTTGGTTTGATTGGATGATTATACGACATTCCGCGATACCATTTTCGAAAGCTGCATTCGCTTTTTCGGCTTCGGATAAGTTAGATATGAAAACGTTACTTCCACGTCGAGCTTCTTTGGAAGAGGGTTCATTTATGGAATCTTCACACACTTCCAAGGCTCGTTTATGGGAGTCGGCAGACATTCCCCAAAAGAAATAAGCACCGGAAACGCCCCATCGGGGGGGGGGGGGGTTTCAAAAGATAAATGAAAACAATACGAACCCGGTCTGTGGATGTGTGTAGACGCTTCGAAATACAACGCGAAGACACTTACACGAAAGAACTAAGAAAAGGAAGAAAAAACTTTAGCAGGAAAAAGAGCCGACCAACATACTCCACCTCGGAAGGGCGAAAAAACAACTCAGCTGTCAGCTGCTAGGTTGACTTTTCTGAAAAAAAGTGTGTCTTATAAGTTGGATGGGATTCGGATCTTTGTTTGGCGGTTACAGATACCCTCACCTCCCTTTGGAAACCAGCGGATGCCCAGCTGATCCAAATACGACCTCAACTTTGCTTAATAATTCCATACCACTTTGCAGTGATTACGCAAATTGCACAATCAAAACGCTGGTAGAACGCAAGTAAGTAAAGAAGGTACTAGTCTGTATATCAAGTGCTCTGGATTTTATTCTTTTATACTATTATAGACAAAATACCCTTTTTATTACGGGCCTCTGTGGCCGAGTGGATAAAGGGTGTCAGCTGGGAATCAGAGGGTTCCTGGTTCGATCCTGTGAGACGGACTTGACTAACAAAAGTAAAAATGTAGTGATCTTGTGATCGGAGGGTTGCCAGCTTCACTACAAAATACTAGGAATGTCGTCCAGGACATCCACAAAAAGTTAACGGCGTGTATACGGGACTAGTGCACGATAAATCTGATCCGGGTCCAAAGTCCCGACGTCTATTAAAGGGTGCCAGCTCAGGTGTTGTCCTCGTCCTCTGACCATGGTTCAAAAATACGAGGCATCGTTCCCGGGTCTTTCCTTCAAGATAGGCCCCGAACCGTCGACAATAGCCCACTGTGCAGCTCTATTTCGACGTTAATTAACCAAACCAAACCAAGCCAGCTCAGGTGTTGTCCTCGTCATCTGACCATGGTTAAAAAATACGAGGCATCGTTTCCGGGTCTTTCTTTCGAGAAAGGCCCGAACCGTCGCCAATAGCCCACTGTGCAGCTCTATTGTGTCGTTAATTTTCCAAACAAAAAAAATGAGCCCCAGTTGCTCAGTGGATAAGGCGTTCAGCTACTAATAAGAGGATTGGTGTTTCGAATCCGTGCGATGGACTTGACAAAGAAAAGTAAAAAAGTAGTGATCTTGCGATCGGAGGGTTGCCAGCTTCGCTACAAAAATACTAGAAAGTCGTCCAGAACATCCAACAAATTATACTGGCGTGTATACGGGACTGGTGCACGATAAATCTGATCGGGGTCCAATGTCCTGACGCCTATTGAGGTTGCGTCGGGTGCCAGCTCAGGTGTTGTCCTCGTCATCTGACCATGGTTCAAAAATACGAGGCATCGTTCCCGGGTCTTTCCTTCGAGATAGGCCCCGAACCGTCGACAATAGCCCACTATGCAGCTCTAGTGCGACGTTAATTAAACAAACCAAACCAAATAAAAAAAAAGATCAGTGTGATCATGATACTGTTAAATGAATTTAAAAGGTCACCAAACAAAATATCGGCATGATATTGATTGTTTACTAATCACTAACTAAACATATTTCGGTATCGACCGATAACCGTTACCAATCGCCCATTGTGTAGCTGCAGTTCATCGTCATTTAAACTAACTAAACATCTTTCGATATCGATGAATAAATATTATCAATTTCCACTTGTATGTCAGATCAGGTGTTGTTCTATTCATGTTAATAGCTTCGAGCATGAATGGCCAGTAGTAGAGAGAATATAACGTCATAATCGTGAGGCAAACATCTCAGACCAAATCGCTACAAACACGTGACTTCTTTTCAAAATTATGAATTAAAAAGTACTCGCGATTGGCTGGTGATTTGGGAAATGTGTAACAGTGAAATTTTATGAATGGAATGACGTCATTAGTCACGTGTTTGTAGCGATACATGTTGACCTCACTTTGATATCAGCGAGATGATATCCCGATGTTTGCTCTACTATGAGGGATCCATGCTCGAAGGTTAATAGTTTTAAACATGTGTTAATAGAGATTTGTGTTTACTGTACCACAAAAATACAACTTCTTACTACACTAATCAATTTGGCAGAAATAGGAGCCACTGTCATTTTCAAATTCGTTACATTTTTTAAAATTATATTTCATGAAATCGCAGGGATGACGTATTTTAGATGTTTAGTTTTTCGTATTTTTAACGTTCGTGAAATCAATGAAACCAAGATGGAAATCGTTCAAGGGAGACTTTTCTATAGAGACAAATGAATTTTTTCATATGTATGTTGAGTTTTATTTTTTAATTGGAAGTTAATCACTCATGCTATTAATTACACATTAACTTGTAAACATCTCACTACCAAGTTGGAAGTATATTTACAGAAAATGTTTAGAGAACCAGTGTATAGATGTTTATAGTCTTACATTAAATTTAAATGGGATTTCGATTGGGTTGTATTAATTTTTACTTCTAATTTACGTATGCTTTGACAAACTAGATTTGAGTTTTGAATGTGAAGAAACTTTTTATGACTATATTGTATTTGTAAATTTTAACTTAATAATAAATATCACATCGCATTTATTTGATTTACAGGAATGTATTTGCGATGTACAAAATCCCGTTTACTTGGATCCCATCCATTGGTTGCTTGACTACAGTTACTGCAGTTCTTATCTTAAATTTACTGTTAGGTAAGGTTTAGTTAAAAATTATATCAGCATTATTTACATACATAAAATATTATTCTCTATTAGCTTCCAGTACGTCCAATTTGACAATTTTCTTTTGTTAGCAATGTCGTCTGAACATAATAAATGCGCTATTTTAAACTTAATAATACTTTTACTTTTAAAAATAATACATAATACTTTTTTTTTACCTTTCTTCGAAGATGTTCCAGAATCATTACCAGAATTTTTTTAAATTCCCATGAAAATATATTTTTTATGAAATGTGGGAAATTTCTATCATAAAAAAAGCTTACTCAGGGATGTCTTTATTCTACATGGTACCCAATCAAAAAATCATACAACTGGAATTCTAAAACCTTCCAAATCCTCGCTTGCTGTTTCTTCACTTCAATTTAGTTTTTAAAAATATAAATTAATAGTATTAAAAATATTTTTGCATAATTTAAAATAACCAAACGATATAAAATGGAAAGAAAAAATATTTTTCAATTATTAAGCTGATTTTAAACTTCATATTATGTAGGAAAAAGATTTTCCATTTATATTAGTCCAAATGTATTATATGTTCGGAATTTTTTTAAATATTTACTGTTACTTGTGAGACTTTCCTTTTATTTATATATATTCGGACATTATCAATTATTTTTCATTGCGTATTCTTTATTTTAGACATTCATGCATTCTTCGTCAAATTGGCAATATGGAATTTCAATAAAAATTGTGTTTTAATACTGAATTAATCTTAGGTGTTAAATGAGAATTAACGAAACTTTTTATATTGTAGATGGCAACAGGAACATTATTCCAAGTGATTCGAAATGTCTTAGCCCTGTCGTTCGATATTGGATGAAGAATTCCCCTGACCAAGGAACGAAAGAAAACGAACATGATATTAAAACGGAATTGAAAATGTTCATTCCATCGGAACAAAATAATATGTGATCTTATTTATGAACAATACAATTAGCATATTTAAATACATCATTGGAATGTGTCGTTCTGTAATGCCATCATTACCGTGTTTCATTTTGTAATGTCATCATTGGATATTTCATTCCTTCTGTAATATCATCTTAAAAATAACTTTATACTACAAAAAATGTATTTTTGTAAAATGTATTTGTTATGTTTTAAGGTTCTCTGGGATATATGTTTGTAAGTATTCACTAATAAAGATAGTACATGAAAACGAAATCGTTATAACTATCACAAAACATAAATTGGTTTTGTTATAAGTTATAGTAATATCGTAAGGAAGTTAAAATATATTTGTCTGAGAAAAATAAACATTTGTGCTCAATAAAAAAGGGTAAAGGTTTACGAAAGCACGCATTTTTATGATTGAAATTATAATTCAAAAAATGAGTGTGCAATTAATGCCAAAATATTTTATTAAATTTTGATCTTTAATTTTTAAGAGCATTAGGATGTTGACATTGACAGTTTTAAATTTGATAAGGTAAAATAACTATATTAATATCCACATGTGGTATAAGGAGACAGAGAAATTTTGAATTCAAATCAAACTTTTAATATGTTATTCTTAATCTTTAATATAGCTCTAATGCATGCACGTCACATCTGCATTCAATCTTAATACAATGCGGATTTTTTTGTCGTTTTCTGAAACGGTTTTTTTATCTCTCGGATTTTCATCTCTAATTCAATGGATAAGAGCATAATTAAGGACATCAGAAAAAAATGGCAAAGCTACTTCTTACAAAAAAAAAACTGTACTTATTTTCTTTAAATTCAAAATTTATCAAACTTTTGAGACAATATTATTCTATTTTGCATAATTTACAAAATGTTAATTGCTGTTAATTATAAAGTATTTATCTTACAAATAAGTAATGTGTTTAGTAATCAAATTATAATTGGTTTTGTAAGCATATCTCTTTGACTTTTTATGCAATTTGCAACTTTTTCTCCCTATTTTCTAAACTTTTGGCGCGCAATGTATTAATTTTATACTTTGAGCATGAATGGCCTATAGTAAAGATAATATGACGTCATAATCGTGAAGCCCACATCTCAGAGCGAAAGGTCCATATCACGTGCCATCTCTTCAAAAATATTAATTAAAAAATACTCGCGACTGGCTGATGAATTGGGAAATGTGTAACAGTGAACATTTATTAATGGAATAACGTAATTAACCACGTGTCTGAGGCCATACATGTTGGCTTTACTTTGATGTTAGCGAGAGTGACGTCATGACTCTTCTACTACAAAGGACCCATGCTCGAAGATTTCATACTTATTACAACTTTTTTGTGTTGATGCCAATTTACAAAAACATACTTCAATTTTGGTGCTAAAATTCATAACGTTATAATAAGTATATAATTAATATTAAATATTTAAAAAAGCACAAATTATTTTTTTACGTTTTAGCATATTTTTTTTCTAAAAGTTGGTTATTTTTTAAAAAGAATTTTTTATAACTATAAGTATATAAAACGTTGTTGAAAATTTTATTTTTAAATGCCTTGTGGTAAACATATTTGCAATTTAGCCATAACACGGACAATCAATTTACTTTAATTCGCAGATCTATCCTATTAATTCGGTTACAATTACGCAAACATGATTCATACATGAATTGTCTTTTTTCTGTGAAAATTTGCTTTTGTTACGATTCCAAGTATTTTAAATAAAACAGGCGTCTGATAGAGATATTTCTCTAAATTTTAGCAAATGAACAAATGTTTGACAATTCATTAAAGTCATCTTGAAATAAATGCGTAAACATAGAGTCAAACCAGCATAATGAATAAATTTACAACTACTTTCTAAAACAGCAAGTCAAATTCGTCTTTCACTAATTAGTAGATTCGCATTCTGTAACGAGAGTTCATCAATAATTCCTCATAGGAAGCAATGAAGGTGTTAAAGATATTAGTTATTACAGCAATTATGCTGATTTTATCAGGTATGATAAGTTCTTTGCTTTTTAAAAAATATATATGTTTCTACATATTACATAATAGTACACAGTTAAATAAAGGTACTTAAAAATTAGTACCTGAACATACTCGTGTTTCTTTGAGTACAATTGAATAGTAAATGAGCGATGACGTACTTTCTCATAAATGAGCAGTGTGATTTAATATTGGTAATCTTGGCTCCTGTTCAACCCATCTTAACAAAGCGATATGAGAAACTTAAAATAGTTGTTCAGAAGATGGTTTTCCACATCATTTGATGTCGATTGCTTAAATGGAAACTGAGTTATTACAACTCAATTATCTTACTTACCATGCTTTTGGCACAACTTTTTAACATTTCTTCTGTTTAAAATTTCTTCATGTAGCCCTGGTAGGAAAACGGATAAGGTTTTCAACAACGTTTTATATACTTATATTTATAAAAAATGCTTTTTAAAAAATAACCAACTTTTAGAAAAAAAAATGCTAAAACGTAAACGGTAGCTTAGGGTATGGGTTCGATTCCGGTAATTTTTGGTTGTAATTGTTGATATTTTTATTGAAGGTGATTTATGAAGGCAACTTGCATAGGAGGCAACTGCTCTTTTTATTCATCTTTACTCATGTAACTTATTTTTTAGTACATGTCTTTTTCAAAAATGAAACTTATGTATTCGGATTTATGATAGGCATCGAATGTACTCAAAACTAAGTATATTTTACTTATATTTAAGTACCTATTTTTAACAGTGTATGATTTTGGTTTTGAATCTCATTAAATATAATTCTATTAAATTTTTATTTTTCGTCGGAACTTTTTCAAACAATACTTGAGTTAAGATATTTATTTCCTATAATATTAATAAAATTTAAATCAAAACAAATTGTTTGACCGTGGCCATTGTTCGGCTGTATTCCATTTAGCTGTACTGACATAATAGAATATTATTTTCGCCCAACTACTTCGCTTATCTTTTAAACAAGTTCATTAATTGTAGTAGCAATAAATAAAGTAGTTAAAGGGTTGCACAAAGAAGGGTTTATTATGTGTAGTTAAACAGCCCAACAATTTGTGACCATCCTGTCCATCTATGGATGCCATCATCATTATTGATCAAAATTTTTTAAAAATCGAATCGGTCTTAAAATATTGAAAAAAATTATTATAGAAACCTAAAAGTTTTTGTTTTCGACATACTCGAAAAATGTAAAAATATCTGCTATTTTTCAAAAACTCATGCATGTTAAAAAATTCAAAACATGTTAGAAGATTCAAAAGAAGACACAGTTCCCACTCTATACAATACGGTTTTGTTCGTGCATATACACGCGCTTGCTCGGCATGCTCCTTCTTTACCCTTTGCACTCCGTTGACACCGCTCAGGCGACAACATAACGACTCGTTCTTTTGGTTCCCTGTTCTTTAAAATAAACGAGAACAGCATGATCTTGTGATTAAAGAACATCTATATTTTTTTTCAACTCGTTCTTCTGCAGATCCAAAACAGATTAGGTTACTTTTATCTATAAGCATAACAAATTCTAGGGAGGGAAAAGAATATAAGGATGAATAACTGTTCCGTAAAAAGAACGGAAAACGCAAAGAGTTCTTGGAGTGCAAAGGATTAAATCTTCGGTAGGCTAAAGATCTTTCCGCACTTGTCATCCATCATAAGTTTAGGCTTCTTGGTATCATTGTGTTCGTCTTGAGCTGCTATTTCAGTCGGTTTAGGTTTCATATCCCGCAATTGAACTTTAATGTGATATTTTGGCTTCACAGTAAAATCTTTTACAATACGTCCCTTTCCACTCCACACAATTAAAACTTTCAACTATTTAAATAGAATTGTAGAACTCGTCCTTTCAATTTAATAACTCACTCGCCACGACTCACGGATTAAAACTGAAGTGGTTAAATAAACAAGAGTATGCCCGAAATTTGGCTCATCCCTTGAAGAATTGGGTGGTGAATGGAATAATGACAAACCACATTGGCAACACTCATCTTTCTCTACACTATGGTAAGTAATTTATTCTAATACCCTGAAACTTGGAGTTATATTATTTTGAAACATCAACGCATTTTATATGTCGCGAAAGTTTCTGTCAATGTACTGTTAAAAATAGGTACTTAAAATAAGTAAAATGTGCTCATTTTTTATTACATTCGATGCTTATCATAGCTCCGAATATATAAGTTTCATTTTTAAAAAAGACATGTACTCAAAAATGTGTAAAAAAAGCAATTGCTTGCCTACATAGGCTGCCTTCATAAATAACTTTCGATAAATTTCAACAATTACAACCAGGACTTACCGGGAATCGAACCCAATCCGTCTACTTGATGTCGTCCGCACCGAAGTCCAAGGCCTTATCCGTTGTACTACCAGGGCCATGACCTGAGCAACGAGAAGAAGTTGTAAACAGAAGTATTGTTAAAGGGTGTGGCAAAATAATAGACAATACGATCATTTGAGTCGTAATAACTCAGTTTTCATTTAAGCAATCGACATCAAATAATATCGAAAACCATCTTCTGAACATATATTTTAAGTTTACCAGGTCGCTTTGTTAAAACATCTTGAACAGAAGCTGATATTAGCAATATTAAACCATACTGCTCATTTTTGCGAAACTACGGTTGCTTAAATTTGAGTACGTCATCGCCCATTTACGATACAATTGTACTCAAAGAAAAACCGAGAACGTCTATGAACGCATTTTTAAGCACAGTTTTCTACAGCTTGACTGCAGTACTCAGACTAATTTTAAAGACTTATTCATTCACACCAAAAATTCAAAATAATTTTTAGGTAGTAACAGTTGCATTTTTTTTTTAATTTTTAGGTATGAGCGAAGGAAAAAAGGACGTAGAAAATATTTCGGATACAAATAATGATTCGAATTTTAAAAACAAAGCAAGTGTAGGAAATAAATCAAGCGTTGTTAAATATGTTGCAAGATATAACTATGATCATCCAGAAAGAGATAGAAGTACAATCAAATGGCTGAATATCGGAAATAAAGGGTATGTAGAAATGCTTGTTTATTCGCTTTTATACCTTTCTCTCTCTTTCATTTTACTCTTTCAGAAACACTTAATTCCAATTATTATTTAACATAAAATTACTTTAATTATCTTTATTTTTATGCTTGTAAGCGTTTCATAAAAAAATTATTTAAAATCCATATTATTCTTAATTCATTATACTATACTTAACTTTATACACTGTTAAAACAGTTTTGTTAAATTTGCTCCGATAAATTTTTTTGTCAAATATGACAATATACTTTGTTAGTTTATCCCAAACAACAAAATATTTTGTTATTTTTGGCGAATATACTTCCCATATTTGACGAAATATTTAATCGGAGCCTTCAGCTGGCGTCTACTTTGTCAAAATGACGAAAATTTCTTCAAAAATGAGTATTTTCAATGAGTACTTACCTTATTTATTTATTTTTATTTATCTCACGCCAAATTCTTATTTTTTTATTCATTTCTGTTATGAACACTATTTGTTTTATTTGTGCTATATTTTTATTATGTACTTAGATTCGTAATTATATTGTGTTAAAATACAGATAAAATAAACCTTTTTTTTTTAATTATTTTTTCAGATATAAAAAATCTTACTTGAATCCAGTGAAAGAATCTGCGGGGGGAAAACGGAAATGGATTATTTTTCGAAGAAATGACGATTTAAGTCCAATAAGTAAGATTAGTAAAAAAAATATATGTGTTCCAAATTAGAGTACTATCAGATACGTTTGTAGAATGGGGGGTTCTAATGGTTGGAACTCAAGTAAAAAAATTAAACTAAATTATTGTAAAAATCATAAAAATAGAGCTAGAGCTATTTTGTTTCAGGAGTGGGGGCGAGAGAATACCCATGGACCTCTGTGATTATCCACAGACAAAAACACGATGACGTAATGTTAGGTTCAGTATGAAATAAAATAAACATAACATAATTTTAAACGTCGATGAGGACATTTTTATCTTAAACTAAACCAAACATTACGTCATCATGTTCATTACCTAGCGTTTTGATTCGGCGGCAAAGGGAAAAGATCGTCAAACGGGGACGTATAAAAAAAATGCACCAAAACATGCTATGAAAACCATATTGTAGTATAAAGATTCTCAACATTTAAATTTCTTCTCTGAATTTATTTCATAATTAGGAAGTAATTTACAAATTTTGAAAATAGTTAATGACAATGCCTAACTATTTCTTTTTCGATATTTATCTGCCAACGTATTCGTATTTTCTTGAAAGAAAATTAAGGAAGTTTAAAATTGGGGGAGAAGGGGGTGACATTTTGGTGGGGGCGGGGGAGAAGTTTGTTGATTTTATTTGGTAGAAAGTTTAAGGATTACCTTTCTAATTTTTTAAACAAATACCTACCTATGATAGAGCAGCACATTAAATATTTTCGTAATTGAATGGATGAAATAAAAAAAAGGATAATATTCCTCGGTAATCCAGTTGGTATATTTTCCCTTTTAATCTCGCCATTCAACAGACCTTTTTATTGAGATACACTCCAACACTATAAATCAGCTATTAAAACCATGACTGACATACATTTTATCTCAGTCACTGTAAAAAAGGGTACTTAAAAATGAGTACCTGAACCTACTCGTTCTTCTTTAAGTACAATTGCACCGTAAATGAGCGATGACGTACTCAAATTTAAGTAGCCGTACTTTCTAAAAAATGAGCAGTCTGATATAATATTGATAACCTCAGCATCTGTTTAAGTCACCTTAACAAAGCGACTTGACAAACTTAAAGTAGTAGTTCAGAAGATGGTTTTCCACATTATTTGATTTCGATTGCTTAAATGGAAACTGAGTTATTACAACTCGGATATCTTACTTCCCATTGTTTTGGTACACCATTTTTACAATTCTTCTGTTTGTAACTCTGGATAAGGCTCTGGACTGCTTTACCCAAGAATATGTGTCCCATGTCCGATAAGTCTTGGTTGTATTTGTCCATATTTATGGAAAGTGATTTATGAAGGCAGCCTATGTACGCTAGCATCCGCTCTTTTTATTCATTTTTACTCATTATACTCATATTTTAGTAATATGTTTTTCAATATTGAAACGAATGTATTCGGAGCCATGATAAGCATCGATTATAAAAAAATAAAGCAAAATAAGTAAATGTACTCATTTTTGAGAACCTATTTTTAAAAGTGACTCAATAGGTAATTATCAACACCGACTCAAAGACAAGGCCGTGCCTCACGTGACCTTTCCGGAGCTGACGTCATCACGAGTAGGCCATGGATAAAGCGGGTCGAGACGAAGATTTCGCTGCTTTGGGTTTTTTTAAGCGCAAATTTCATAGTTTTCTCAAAATTGGTGAAAATTCCGTGTGTTTTAGGTTTTAGTTTGCGATTATTATTTATTATCTGAGTTATGGTTTACAAACGAGCTGTGTTCCGAATTGTCAGGGAAATTACACGAACACGCCAAAAGTTCAGCTGTTTTCGTTTCCTAAAGATCGGACGTTGCGCAGAAAATGGATTCGTGCAATTCACACAGGGATGACTTTACTCCTACATATTACACCAGGGTATATGTCAGGCACGTAGATAAGGGGGTGGTTCAAACCCCTTCCATTGAAAGTCAAGAAAAAAAATTAAAATCGAATTCCTGTACAAATTATAAAAATACTTTGAAAAATTAGAAAACTTTCAATTTCTAGTATAATACTTCTTGTTGAGTTGCATGAGGAAAAACCTGGTATTTTCCAGGGGTTCTATCCCGGAAAATAGTTTTCAAAAGGCTTCAAAAACATGTTTAGAGGTTATTTTTATCTCAAAATAAACGTAACATGACATCATCGTGTTTCATTATATAACATTTGAATTTTGACGACGAAGGGAAAAGATTTTAAAACGCGATCCATATATTTTAAACAAGGAATCTGAAAATGTAAATTTGTTCTCTAAATTTATTTCATAAATAGGGAGTGATGTTTACTAATTTTAAATATAGTTAATAACTGATATTGGTAATGATTTCATGAAAAATAAATTATAAATGTAGCTGTTTCGATACTTATATGCCAACGTATTCCTGTTTACTTGAATAAAAATTAATAAGTTTAAAAAAAATGGGGTGGGGAAAAATAAATTACTACATGAAAAATCAATACCTACCTGCCTGGTATGTGTGATTATGCTTATAATTTAATCTGCGTTCTTTGATGTAAATTGGTAACATATAGATGTCGGGTTTAAATTGGATTAAAACATCACTGGTTTAAAAAAAACACAAATGAAGTATTTGACATCGTTATTACTAATACAATTATTATTATACAATCGTTATTACTAATACAGACTGACAGTCCTTGTATTTCGGATTTTTACATAAATGTTGGCGAGGAAAAATTTAAAGGCATTGAATATTCAATGCCTATTATTGTATACCTTTCCGGCTACTGTGTTCATTCGGCGATGAAAAAAATAAATTGTAAATATTGTTCAAAATAAATTATTATTGACAAGACCTTAAAATGTAACTATAAATATAAATGAATTGAATCTCTGGATAGAGGTGGTTTAGTTTATTCATCTGCAGATATTCTAATTGCTGTAAGTTACAATTATATTGTTATGCAAAAATTGCTTTTAAAAGAAAACGAGACCAAATTTTTATAAATAGCTGATCCCTGCTCATTTGTGGTTGAAAAAACTTCGGAATTAATAAATTGGAATTAATTTTTGTAGTTGATGATGATCAATGTGAAGCGGGCCATAGTTCTGAGAGTGTTTTGAAACTAATATTAACTTCAGCTACAAATTCATTATTAAAAAACTATTGCAAGCAAGAAAATGATATAAAAAAATTTAAATTGAAAAAAAGTCTAAAAAAATTGAGACATTGAAAAAAGGGATTAAAGTTGTAGAAAGGGTACAAAATTATAAAATTGCATAACTGTATATAAACGCTCAGTTCAATCAAGACTTTTTGTTAATTTGGTATTTGATACTTTTATTGTCATGCTAATGTGAGTATTTTTTAGGGTATATTTATTTAAAAATCTTTAATGAAATGCAAAGGTAAGGTAAATAAAACTTAGGCACCGTAACAGTTCATTTTCTAAATGAAAATGCTATTCATCTACTCGAAAAACCAAGCGCTTCAAGCGAAGAAACAGAGCGGGGAAGTAGAAATCCAGCCTACTCGTGGTGACGTCACAAATCAGAGGCAAGGCCTTGTATTTGAGTCGGTGTTGTAATTATACGCCAATGCATGAAACATATTTAAATAAAGCGCAAAGAATGTAATAAAGTGCATGGATAGAGACGCGATAACATCTTGTTTATAGCTATATAAACATTCACTTATAGTGCGTACATAAGTGATTACGCACTACATTCTTTAACAGTACAATTGTACTAAAGACATCATTAGAAAAGCAATTTTTTCCTTTTAAGTATATTGTTTTTAACAATGAATTCTGTTTTATTTATGATTACGTTTTCGGAAGCAATTATTCGAAATATTTTGCAGATAACGAAAACGGGATGCAAAATGATGAATTCATTCATCGTATTCAACTGAAATCCAGTGATAAAGATGATGAAGATGAAGATGACAAAGAAGAAAAAGATAAGAAAAGTTCCAAGTAAGACGTTTTTTTATATGTGTAATTTGTTTTCTATAAACGTAATTTGTTATATATATATATATATATATATATATATATATATATATATATATATATATATATATATATACAGATAGACAAATTTATACATTCATTTACTAATTATATATTAATTCTCTTACCAGAAAAGCTACTTACATCTACGTGCCGGTTAGAGCCATTTGGAAAATCAGGACAAGGAAGGGGCTGCATCGGAATGGAAAAAAAACTAGTGAAGACAATGCAGAACCAGAGGACAATCAACTGGGGGGAGATGAACCACAACAGCCTGAGAAAGAAGAAGATGAACAACAACAACCTGAGCAAGAAGATGAACAAGAACAACCTGAGCAAGAAGAAGATGAACAACAACAACCTGAGCAAGAAGAAGATGAACAACAGCAACCTGAGCAAGAAGAAGATGAACAACAACAACCTGAGCAAGAAGATGAACAAGAACAACCTGAGCAAGAAGAAGACGAACAACAAGAACCTGAGCAAGAAGATGAACAAGAACAACCTGAGCAAGAAGAAGATGAACAACAACAACCTGAGCAAGAAGAAGATGATCAACAACAACCTGAGCAAGAAGAAGAACAACAACAACCTGAACAAGAAGAAGATGAACAACAAGAAGCTGAGCAACAAGAAGATGAACAACAAGAACCTGAACAAGAAGAAGATGAACAACAAGAACCTGAGCAAGAAGAAGATGAACAACAAGAACCTGAGCAAGAAGAAGATGAACAACAACAACCTGAACAAGAAGAAGATGAGCAAGAACAACCTGAGCAAGAAGAAGATGAACAACAACAACCTGAACAAGAAGATGAACAACAACAACCTGAACAAGAAGAAGATGAACAACAACAACCTGAACAAGAAGAGGATGAACAACAACAACCTGAACAAGAAGAAGATGAACAACAACAACCTGAACAAGAAGAAGATGAACAACAACAACCTGAGCAAGAAGAAGATGAACAACAACAACCTGAGCAAGAAGAAGATGAACAACAACAACCTGAGCAAGAAGAAGATGAACAACAACAACCTGAGCAAGAAGAAGATGAACAACAGTCAGAACAAGAAGAAGATGAACAACAGTCAGAACAAGAAGAAGATGAACAACAGTCAGAACAAGAAGAAGATGAACAACAGTCAGAACAAGAAGATTACGAACAATATCAATCTGAAGAAGAATACGAACAATATCAATCTGAGCAAGATGAATACGAACTACAGCAACCTGTATCAGAAGAAGAAGCCCACCAATCAAATAAACGAGGAGATGTATCAGGACATAAACATCATCACCATCATATCCATTTGTCAAAATAGTGCGTACCTGAACAATGAGTAAAGCGCAGTCGCGGATCTTTGAAAGAAAACTCTTATTTGGTTTGAGTGAAAGTTCACTCGCTGATTCAGAAAACAAAAGAAAAATTGGTTGTATATCCGGACCAAATATGAAATTTACAGCTCATTTAAAAAAAAATATGCCATTATTTAAATTAGTACTAACTGCTATTTATGTATGAGTATGTATTACATTGTACAAATGGAATAAACATTTAAGGTGCTGACAAAGCATAATATAAAATTAACATTTTATAACAGTAAAACGATAAATTATCTTTTATTTATTTTTAAATAATCAAATGGTATATATACTGTTTGTTACACAAATAATTAAAAAATAATCTTAAACTATCCTAAAATGTAATTTTTTATCAAATCTAATAAGTATTTAATTGCTGAAATTTGATTCTATTAATATCACACTGACCTTAACTGTATAATATAAAAACATCTCTTTATTGACTGATGATGTTTTATATCTAAAAAACGAACCATATTTTTGAAAATATAAATTTACTGTTTGCTCTTATACGAAATACATAGCTTCAAACAATAACTGGTCAATATTTCTAACTTTATAAAAAAATGGCACAAATATATTGTCAAATTTGTAGTGGGGTTTACTTATACTTTTGTCTGGTAGTTTAATAAAACAATATTTGAAAAATGTGTACGAATGTCATGAAAATTATTTAACTATTTAAAAATTTTATAAGAACACATTTAAAACACGTAATATTCCAGATACATTTTACAAAGTAGTTTATTTTCTTGTTTGGTGGTTTTATAATATAAATTATACTTAGGTATTATGTTTTAAAAAATATATCAATATGAGGCTGATCAGATACAAGGCTCTATTTTGCATACACAATCCTGCAAAAAAAAAAAACATGTATTAAATACAAAAAAATTATACAAACACAAAAGTATATATTATTCCTGTACTAAAAATATCATGATTTAACAATGCATTTTAAAGGATAACCCATAAGGGATTCTTACATTTTTACTATTATAATAAAAACAAAGAATGGACCATCATCGTTTTTCTCTCGGTCCTACAAATACAACTATTTTTCTAAAAACAACTTGTAATCCTTAATTACGAAGAAATACTTATTTTAGGTATGTTCGGAGTAGTTTCTTATTTGTGTACAAAGACGTGTCGCATTATAGTTTCTCAAACTGTTTTTCTAGGCAATTGTTTACTTGTGCAATAACTGTTATGAATAAAAATGTAGCAATAAAATACTTCTTAATTAATGACACCCAATCTAAGATACGATTTTATCCAAAAAAAAAATTCCCGAAAATGTATTTAGCTTTAAAAGCAGGGAGTTTTTTTTTTTTTTCATTTTTCAATCATTTGTGACGAAAAATCACTTATATGTAACCAGAGCATATGGATTTAAAAACAAACCATATTAAAGTGAATAACGGGATTTCATTTGCCACAACAATAAAAGATATGTAACTATACTCAGGGACAACCTAAGTTGAACCTGAAATGGAAGCTATGATATGTATAAATATTCAATTGCTTTAGGCTCAACTTAGGTTGTCCCCGAGTATAGAAAGCTGTTTTACATGTGAAAGCTACGTCTAGGAGAACCTTGTGTGTAGGTTTAAGAGAGCTGTGAGTAACAACAACAATATCAATTTATATAATTCCAAAACAGCTCAACAGCAATCTGAATTTAAACGAATATATTCGTTTCTGTAGATACTATTATTCCTTGACTATGGCAGGAGTATAAGATAGAGTTGTTAGTACCTCCACTGACGTTAAAAGCCGTGATTACATGTCCTTGGGTTTCCGGTTTTTCCAGAGGTGGACCTAATTTTAAAATTCACAGAAATACGCAATTGTACAATATTTTTCATTTCTAATCGTTTTAGGCACAACTTAAAATCTGTAACTCTAATATTTAAAAAAAAATAAAGGAGCTGTACTGGGGAGACTGCCGCAGTGGGGCACGTGAAATGTCTTATACGTGCTGCTGAGGGGTAGGGAGCTGAGATGTCAGGTTTGAGGGGAATTTCTCTTCAAGGCAATTAACTTCTAAATATGTCATTCTAAAGTTTGTTTATCTTTCTCTATCAACTGTTGTTTGTGCATTTAGTGAACACTGGTGTCTATTTTCTGAGCGCAATGTCGCGGTGCAATTGCTTCATGGGTGTCGATTGGTTAGAATATGCAAGTGCTTAACGAACTCTGATTGGGTGTACTATTTCTCGAATGATTCGGTTTATCTCATAATTTTAGCAACATAATGGATAGCTACGATAACTAGTTAAAATACACGGCAATTCAAAAGGAATATTATTTAGAACATTTGGATATCGGTTCCTGGTTGTTGTTTTTTATATTTAATAATTATTAAATAGAATAAAATTTTAGGATTTTTTAAGATTGTTTAATTTCTGTACTGTATGGGCTATTAATTTAATATTCTTATTTATTTATAAAATATTGTATTCAATTTTATTATAATTTTGTAGGCTTAATTTTTGCTAGCATGGCTGGAAAATGATATGATGGTCCAAACGACTGCTATTCAGGCATCAAATCTCTGTCCAATGACAATGCCACAAACGACTGCAATTTGGGCAAAATTCGCCACATATCGTTCGATTAAATGCAGATTAAATTAAATTCAATGCAGATTAAATTCAATTCAATGCAGATTAAATAAAATTCAATGCAGAATTATTTATTAAATTCAATGTAGTTTAAACCTACAAATGTATTTTTGATGTGAGATTGGCAAAATAAACTGCTTGAAAGGGGATGTGATACCCCAAATGACAGCCCGAATGGTCACTAGCTGCTATCTTGAGTAGTCAGGGACCGAAGGCCGCGAGACCATAATTTTGCGGGGCCATAAATCGGCATCAAGACTATGTGACATTAGAGCTGACAGAGCTCATACTATTGCTTTACTATTATATCCCATATGCGCAAGCGCACCACATACTTCCGTTCCGCTTTTTTACCAAACGACACCCTATTAACCAAACTGAAAGACGTGTTCCACGTTAAAAAATAAGAATTATAATTAACCATGGTGGCTTGAGCACAAAAGAGCACAAGCGATAACACAACTAATCTTTGCAATCGATATCTAACATACTCGATCTTTGCTATTGTAAATTTATTTTCGATATTTGAAAATTGTTATAACTTTTCCTGTACATGATGTACAGTAAAAGTTATAACAATACGCATTAGTTGTAACAAGGGACATTCGTCGTAGATGCATCATTCCATATACTATAAAATAAATCATAAGTATAAATACCTATAGTTCCACTACACTTTTGTCCTGGGCATAACACAGTACAAGTACATTTGGAATCTAGCACAGAACCGTCCGGACAAACTTTTCCATCGCAACATGTTCCTTTGAATGAATATCCAGGCACAACCGCATCTGAGGAAAAGTAGTTATCTATAACCTGCTCATTGTTAAACCACAATTATACTCTAAAGTTTGCGTATTTATTCTGCATAAAATACAATACCTAACTAAAAGATAATGCGATTAAAACTGAAACAGCAACTATTCGTTGAAAAACTCAAAGCAGAAGGTTTATGTTTTACAGAGAAAAATCGTCATTTTTAGATTGTACAATATCTTACCTAAGATCCTTATTTATTTTAATTATTAGTAAGAACTTTTTTTTAATATACAAGTAATGCATTGAGCATAAATGCATTAGTTGAAAATTTTGAATTTTATTTACGTACGCATCTAGATGTATTTTAAATGAATCAACTTTAAAAATCCTTTAAGATCAAAGGTAAAAACATTTTCAAAAATATTTTTTTAATATGAATTCCATTATTTAAATTTGATAGTGGCAACGTAAATCAATTATAATGTAAAGCAAAAAAATTTTATCTAAACATTTAGTCTACATTTAATATTAAACATAAAATTTCAGTTTTAACTGCTTCCTCTATAACATATATAATACTTACTTATAAAAACAGAAAATAAATAGGAATCAACGTTTATATTGTAGTATTTTTTTTACCTAGTAATATAATGGAGATGTTCCAGAACTAACTAAAAATTTATTTTACTGAAATCCCATATGTAATTTAATAGTACTAACAAGTTTTACTTAAATTTTCATAACTATAGACAAGACAAGTTTTTGAATTTCAATCCTCTATTAAAAAACTAATCGTAGTAAGTGTTTTAATCTGTTTACGTACTTTATATCACTAGTGTTGTTTCAATGCCTCAAAACGTTCACTTACTACATTGTCCACACATTTTTCGGCAGTATTTCTTTGCAACCGCATGATTGTTCATAGAGCAAGTTGCTTTATTTGGAAATCCAGGATTCGCGCCACATCTTACATGTTCATCTATACAAGGACCTGGAACACATTAATAAGCAATGAAAAAAAAAATACGGACATAAAAAAATATTACTTTATGAACAAAGACAATATTTTATTCAACGTCTGCATATAAATCACGCTTAATGTAGCTATATATAAGAAAAGTTTATTATAGTCCATTACATAAAAAAATTATCTTTACGAAAAAGCTGTTATCTGAAATAAAATGCCCAATTGACTAGCAAACATTCAAAACATGTTTTGTCCGAAGTGTTTGAAAATCCACAGAAAATTATTTGCGAAGATTGTAATTTGTACATGAGTCGATGCTTTCATTAAAGTTATTTGCGTTAAGAATCCAATTAATGTGGCAAATCACGTTTTGAAAGTTTGTTTATCAATTATCCAAATATAGTGCTTTATTTGGCTATGGTACGTCATGGTGCGAAATATAATGGAATACGAATGCCTAGAAATGTGCAGATATTTTAAAATAATTTAAATCTCAAAACATTTAATTTTTATGTAGACTAATATCAGTATGAATTATATTTTTAATTAGATTATTAATAATATAATAATTAAAAATTCAATACTAATATTAATTCATAAAATTTAAAACTTATGCAACGATTAAATATTAAAAAATATATGCAAATTGTAAAGTTTATAATCAAAATACAACTCTGAAGTTAGTAGTAATGGTTTTGGATCGATTTAACTGATTTTATGTATTACGAAATTAGAAACTTTAGTTAGTTTAAAATAAAATGCATTGCTTTCAAATGAATCAAATTTTAATAAAACTGTACTGAATTATGTGAAAAAATTCATAAAATGTTTTAAACATTATATGCTTAAAATTTTTATTATCCTATCCATCTGAGGGATATGCAAAATATCCGTTATGTAAATTTGTATTCAGTGCAGGAAAGTTTTAAAATATATATTTATATATATATATATATATATATATATATATATATATATATATATATATATATATATATATATATATATATATATATATATATATATATATATATATATATATATATATATATATATATATATATATATACATATATCAGAATAGACAGGAAGTTGAAAAGAAAACAGTTCGTAACAAGATTGTGCACTATTAGATTAACGACTTAATAAAGAACTTAATAAGCGAAAAGAAGACTACATACGCGAACAGTCCCTTGCATCGTACCCATCAGCACAATCACAGCGGCATGAAGAGCTGTCCAACCGCCCACAATTATGACAACGGAGGTTGCAGCGAGCCTCAGCTTTTAGTTTCGAAGAGGAATTAAAATAAAAAACAATAATACAATATTGAATCAATCAACAATATTGCTATAAAAAATATCATGTAGCTATAATAAACAAGTAAGCAAAGCCTTTTCGTGTGTAAATTGTATTGAAATTTTATAATTTTTTTGAGAAATTCATTTTAGAAAAATATAAAAAATACGTACTTGAAAGTAAATAAAATGTACTCATTTTTAATACATTCTATGCCTATAATAACTCCGAATACATGTTGCAATTTTGAAAAAGGCGTGCCCAAAAATGAATACTTTGAGTAAATGTAAGTAGATGCTTGCATATACGAGTTTCCTTCATAAATCCCTTTTAATAAATATCGACAATTACTACAGAATCTTACCGGTATTCGGACCCGAGTCATCACAGCAGTCCAGTGCCTTAACCGATAAAGTACGAGGATGACGTTAAGAAGTTACTAACAGAAGAAATGTTAAAAAGTTGTGCCAAAAGAAAAGGAAATAAGAAAATTTAGTTGTAATAATTCATTTACTATATAAGCATATGGCATCAAATAATACAAATACAAAAACAATCACTATTTTATGTTTGTCGGTTTTCCTTAAGGTCGCTTGAACAGAATATGATATTAACAATATTAAATCACATCGCTTATTTTTGAAAAAGTACTATTACTTAAATTTGAGAACGTTATCACACATTTTCGATTACATTATACTTAAACAAAAACGAGTGGGTTCAAATACTCAGTTTTAAGTAATTTTTTTACATAAAATCTAACAACTTTATATTTATACAATATATTTTTCTCAAAGAAAAAATATTGTTCCAACTCACCACATAGATGAGGCATTCTGGTGCATTGATCCCATGTAACTGTAAATGAAAAATGTGTAGCATTAACACTCTTTATAATTGATTAAATTTATCATTGAATGTATAAATAGATGTTAAGATTATTTTAACATCCCTTTTTACTACTACTACTCTGTATACTTAAGGAAACCATACAGTTTGTGATGAAAAAAAAAGAGACATTTTTAAGCTTATAGAAGCAGTGAAACTACGATACTATTAATTTACTTGGAATAAAATTCTGTATAAATGTGGGGAGAACAATATTTAACAAGATTCAAATCCAATATTTTCTGCATTTAGTATATCTTTTATGAAAAAAGTTAATTTTATAACTGTAGGATGTTAGGACAATAAATTCGTATTGTACACTTTTCTAAAACAGTTTTCTTTATACAATACAATCACCACATTTTATTTTTATGCAGTTATGCAAAATACATTTTAATTAAACTACGGAACCAAATTTTAATTTTGGACTAGAAAAAAATGTCCATACTTTTTTTAATGGATCAATTTTGTTGTTTTTTACTAATATTTTCGCACACATATTTTGTTTTATTCTAGCAAAACAACTGACATTTAGATTTAACATGTGGCTTATACACTAAACTAATAATACTACAATTTTCTTTTGATCGGAAATATACTTTTGGAGGAAAGTGCACCAGAAGATGAAAATGACAATTTCTTGAAAAACTATAAAAATAAAATCCCTGGTAATTCTAGATTGATTTTTGTCCTTCCCGTACAAATATTTATGAAGTATTTAGGATCAGTAAATACATGAAATAGTGGTTTTATATTAAGCAATTAAATTAAAAAAATATTCCAAATAGTGGCTGCTTCCAAAAGGGGACATGTCCAATATCAAATAATAGATAATGGCATCATAAATCCCATTATCTATAAATCTCATTATCTATATAAACTTAAAATCCAATTTTTTAAAAACAAATTGTAAATGCACTGTTCCCTTAAACATAGAAAGCAGAACCAAATACTGTTGGGGCAAGACACGTCTTAAGACCGGGAAACACAGGGGAGTTAATAACTTTCAACAATTGGCAATGAAACTCGGCTGTGGATACGGGCGAGCCACAAATACCAAGGTCAAATAAAAAAAAAGCAGCTTACAGTTTATTGCAGTAAAATATATTTGTGAAACAGAAATAAAAATTAATTAAAACATTCTCTGAGACATGGGTTTCGAAAGAATATAATTCATGTTTGGACAATTTCTAACAATAGATTTCATAAGCTATGATATTTTTTATTCCAATTTCAGGTTCTGGGAAATCCAATATTTCCTTAACTTCACCATACAAAAAATATAAAAATAGTATGAATATGTTATAATACTAAACTATGAATCTTTTGACTATTTCTGAATATCATACAAGTAATAATTGATTAACACTAAATTTGTTCGTAGATGATGTTTAAATTATACTCACAACAAAGGTTGTTTCTGCATAAAGATCCTCTTTCATCTTGACAATTAGAACAGGGTTGGCCAATGCTATACATCTGCTGACCACGAATTGCCCTAAAATATTGTCTAACAATGTAAAATGGTGTCTTCTATATAAATGAAACATACTTAAAATTCTTGATTTTTTTTAATATTATTCAAAACTATTAAACGAAACTGATTGCTAAACAAACTTTTTCAATATTAGCAGCTATCGTAATTAAAATATTAACAACACATTTCGTCTTGTAAATGCTGTCAAAAGAACTTTAAATCAATTTCATAATAAACATTGTACCAAATTACATCTAAAACCTTTACACATTGGCATGGTTGAGTATCTGAATTGAATTTCGGGGCAAAATTTAAACTAGCATACTGGGTCGCCGCAAATTAATGGCCGATGGTCTTTGATATGTTTGCCTATATCACATTCAGCTGTATTGGCATAACAAAACATTAATTTTGCCCAACTACTTCTCTTATTTAACAACAAACTTAGTAGCAACAAAGTAGTTAGAGTATAAAAAAGAGAAAGGTTTATTATGTGTATTTAAACAACTAAATAATGGGCCCAACAGTTTGTGACCACCCAATATATTTGATTCCATTTTGAACAAAATGTTCGATGTTGTTACATGTACTAAAAAAGCAGCATTTTTCTTTGTTTTAGCGGGTGTACCTGCGAAAAATTATTTATAAATTATGCAGTTGTGTTTAGGCTTAATAATGTTCCACTTACGGTCCATGATAGTGGCAAACGATTAGCCATCTCATTCCACACTTTCTTATTCCACAACCCAGCCGATCGCTATCTCCCCAAGCCATCTATCAAACAAAACAAAATATACAATGCATATCTAATAAGGAAATTCTTTCCTTGTAAGATATTCTGATAAGGGAATACATTTTTAAAAAATTATCATAGAAGTAACCAGAAAATGGCAATAGCCCAATTGCGGCCGAAGGGATCCGGGTTTACCATATTCTCAAAGAAGAAAACATTTGTTTATCGCCCTTGACAAAAAGGTTACCATGGGCCGCAATTGGAACTTTTCGCTGAAAATATGAGTTTTAAAGACCACTCCTGCTATTGAACAGAAATTATTTTGTAGTTTCCCTCTTCCTTTTAAATAGGTATATACTGTTATTTGATCATTTAGAACACAACAGAAAAAATTAAGTTAAAAACTAAAAATTAGGGTACATACAGACTATACACACTGTACTTAAGGTTTGGTTCATGAATACTTTTGGTCCCCACGCGATACAAATGTCAGAGGGATCAGTGGGTAAATGACCAAACTAAGGTTGACGCGGTTTACATTCCTCTACACAATGGTAGGTCATTTATCCCCTTAGGCTGATTCCCCGTGCAGTTATGAGGGCAGATACGCATGCGTCAGTCAATGGCGACATTGTCCTATAACATAAAGTTCAGAGGGGGTAATTGATTAAAAATCAGTCCGATCGTCGAGGTCTACCTTCACTTACACGATAATATGTCCCATAGGATGATTTCACGTAGCATAAGTGTGTACTGCAGTTAAGGGTGACATTCTCCCTTATTTTTTAATTGTTTTAACTAATTAAAAAACTTTATTTTTAATTTATATTTTTTTAAATAACTTTTTACTTTCTTCCATTCCTCTTTCAGGTAATGAAATTGTATGCCGTCAATATCCTCCGAAACAATCAAGCTCCATATAGCAAAAAGTAATACAAGTTAGTTATAAGTCAAAATATGATAGAAGTTTTTGTACTAACATAGACACAAGCCAAATGAACTCACCTGTACGTAGTGGCCACATTGCTCCCTTGGTTTGCAGTAAAACGTCTTTAAATTGTAGTGTCGGTATTCGTCATACCACAAAAACATGGCGTTGATGGCGGTAGGGTCATGACCGAGGTACAGATTTTGACCATACACGCCCCGGCTGTACTCGGTGTTGGGTGGGGTGCCGTGCTCGAAGACGCAGTTGTCGGCCCACAGTTGAGCGAAATACGCAAGCTCGTCGTCCCAATCCTAAAATTCAAAAAAGAATTTTTTCATACTGAAGCGATGTGTGTGGAACTCGTTACCTTTTACTTTACAGTCAGATGTTATACCACATGACCAAAACTTCGTGTGAGTGTGTATGTAACGGGCAAAGTATGAAATTCCTGCATTCTATAGAATGCCTTTCATTTTCAGCCTAAGTATGAAATAAACGAAATTTTTTATTCTATTATACACTTTGGCAAGATGTTCTATAGAATATCTAATAGGGGGAGGGGAAGAAAGAGAAAAAAGTTGTTTTTTAGCAAAAACAATCTGGTAACCCTGTTTAAACGGGAGACAATTCGTCCACTACCCTAAGAAAATATAAAATAAATTACAGAATTTTCTTACAGAAAAAATAAAAGAAAACTAATATATTTATTTTAAAATACAAATACAAAGTTAAAATACGCAATAAAAATCCATCAAATCTAAACATGTTTCGGGAAATGTATCTCCCTTCAGGCATTCGATGAAGGGAGATGTATCTCCCGAAACATGCCCATATTTGATGGATTTTTATTGCGTATTTTAACTTTGTATTTCAAAATTCTTAACGCAATGTTCTATAAGAAGAGTTTTTATCTTAATATATTTATTGTTATTCTTATTTTATAAATACATTTAAGAAACTATCGAAGTATTAAAATTATTTTAATTGAGTAGCCCATGAGCATACATAGCGGTAGGGTTGGGGTTGACGTGAAAATAACATTAATAGGCGGAGACAACCTAAAATGAAAATAATAAATGTAATAAGTAAAATCAAATATAAAAATCTGTGTCATCAATTTGTGTCTCTTTATTAATTTACCAGCTAACTAAAAAACATAACTGCCTAACAAAAAAAAGCTTTTTTTGTATAGGTGTAAGAGTGAGAATGGTTATGAGAGAAGGGGGTACTCATAAATATGTAAAGTTTTATCAAAAGGTACGTGAGAGAAAAAAATGAGAACTAGTGCACTATACAAAGATAACCTCCATGGTCAATGTATTGTATCGGATATTTAATGTGACCACCAAAAACAATACAGATCTTTACGTGCATCATATTACTTAACCAGTTTCTGCCGTCTCATCTTCAACAATAAAAATATAAGTTAAAAAATATAAGATAAAAACCATTTCAACATCAAATTCACAAATATAGATATTTAAATTATCTTATTAATTTTATTTTGGTTTAATTCTACTAGCGCCTCACTCACAAATACAAAGGCGCAAATTAATTCTCAAACAGTTAACTAACATAGACAATTTTTTACAAAACATATCTAAATTTTAGCTATAATTATGCATTTCAACGAATATTCGATACTCTTCATGTGTCAGGCCATGGCAAACAAAAAAGAAAACCTCATTCGCAAAAATTGGTTCAATTTCAAATAAAAACACGCTTATTTGAATATGTTTAGTTACCCATTTTACCAAAAAATATTGTTTGATGCTTACGCTTCCATCTTTAAACTTAAACGTTTTTTACAAGAATCCCATAGCGATATCCAAGTGAGTTTTGAGTTGTAATTAATCTTGAAAAAATATCAAATAACTTACCCACTATAGGGGTAAATGGCGTCCAGTTTGGCGACTTTTTGAAAAAAAAAATCCAAGGCCTCACGAACCGCAAATCTTTACCTAATTTTTTCCGTTTGGAATGTGAAAGAATATTTGGCATTGTAACTCTAATTTATTTTAATCAAATTAAAACATTAAAATTTCATTACCTAAAAGGATTTTTCTTATCTCTCAAATGATACGTGCGCCGAAATTGGAAATATGCACTCACAAATTTGACATTGGGTTACCAAATAGAAGTAATACCGATCTTGGCGACAATGATTTCGACGCCTTGGCGAAATGCCTCTCTATACTTAAATTTAACGCTTCTCTTATAATAGACACATGATAATAACATTGCAAATATTTGTATTTATCTGTTCTAAGCAAAGCAATGAGATTTTTGTGTATAATTAAATATCATGAGTATCGTAATCACTCGAGGTAGTAGTTACCATGTGGGCCATGTTGCTCGCAGGCGGTGTTACGTTGCTCCTATACACATTGTGAAGATCTAGAATTATCTTTTGCGTTTCCAGGTAGAAACCCCGTTCCGGAGCTTGTCTTTTCTGAACGTTCTCGTAGTTCGTCAACTCGTCTTCGTCGATGTCTTCCACGAGTACCCCAGAGACAAGCGGTTCATCTTTACTCAACCACTCGCCCCCCGTCTCATCCAGATACTCAGAGTTCTGCATTTGCGGTCGATGGTCGACTACAGAGCGCTCGTAGAAGGATTGCCGTCTACTATGATGTGGATGAGATCGTGAATTTCCATAATGAGGACCCCTGTCGATTCGCCTGTTGTAGTAAGTCCTGTAGCAACTTGATAATGAAATTATACCGAAGCAGAAGCAACCCCATGCAATTGTGCAGTACTTTCCCATTTATACAATTACATGCTATAGCGTTTGTTTATTTATCGACATGTTATTGTGAAAAGGCTGAGAGAAAAATTAAATATGAATGTTTGAGATACCACAGGACTCTTGCTTTATCTGGCGGATGTCCGGTTGGTTATGAAAACTCTTCCTTTCTTATCGGAGTATATAAGTGTTTTACATCCAAGTTTTCACTTTTTTGCTGTTATTTTTTTTACCAAAATATTTGAAGAAAAGTGTGGTATATTTTCGAAATTATTCGTTAATATTATTTATAATATTGCAGAGTAGTTAAAAAATATATAAATATTCGCAGTTATTGTTTACTTCTATGGAAAACGATATGAAGAAAGTTGATTGAAAAAATAATTAATGATGTTTTGATTAACTACATATAATAAATTGCCAACAAATATTTAATTTGAATATTAAATAGTGAAGATACAATTTCCAAAAAATTTTATTGAAACTGGTTCTTAGGCATAATTACAACTTAAACTGCTAATCAATAACTTGTAACATTGGAATCTATAATTTAAATTTTATTTTAACATTTATTATTTAATTTTTTTATTCTTATTTTTATAAAATTGTTCAATGAGCTGTGTTGTTAAAAGCTGGGTTTTGTATACGCTAAGTCCTTTGTCACCAAAGTTGGCGATCAAAAAGGATTTGATGAAGTCTAGAAGATATTCTACAAATTTCGTTTATCAAACAGATTATAATATTACTTTTAATTGGCACACAATTGGCAAAAACATTTCAATACTGCCATGTTTAACCAACTTAGTGCACCAAACAATATTGAAATGGGTGCCAAAGAAATTGTTATCAATTCGACTATTATTTTTTTTATGTATGTTCGCACAAGATATCTGTTCTAATTCAGTATATGGATAACTTTTTTTGTGTTGGATAAAGGATGATTTACTTGAGTACCTTTGTAAAAATATATTCATAATAATCAGGCATTTAACTATCCGGAATTCTCAATTAACAGGACCGATTCTAAACAAATATTGTTTGATTTCGACAGGTTTTTTTTTTTGGGGGGGGGGGGATAGAGAAAAATCCACTTTAACAAAAAATTAGATAAAAACAAATGTTTATTCGGCTTTTATATATTCGGAAATATCGATTAACTGGACAGTTTTCAACGTGTTCTCCAATTTCAAAATACTCTCATTGTTGGATAAAAGTTGTCCAACAATGAAATTTTGTTTATCCGCCATTTATTAAACCTGACATTCTCAAAATTTACTTTACGATTCGTAAAAAAAAGTAAGCAACAACTTTAGTTTCTGTGTGAATAATAGCAATGGGCGAAACCCCCGTCTATCTGACCCAGTTATCCGGATTTCTAATTTGGTAAGGGACGAAACAAGAAATAACTTGAGTTTTATGTTGATTAGTAGCAGGGGACGACGCCCCCTGATAAATTAAAAAAGGATAGATAAAATTATATTTAAAAAAAAAAACTAAAGTTAATTATGTATGAGTATGTATTACACATAATAGATAGTAATGGTGTATAGTTTTAGGATTCTGCAATGAATTATATAAAATAAACATTTTATAACAGCAAAATTATCATTTATCTTTTATTTAAAAAAAACCTTTTTTTTAACTGAAAGGTAAAATAGTTATTTAACAAATAATTAAAAATTAACATAAAATATTATTTTTTATCAAATCCAGTTAATAAGGTTACATTGCTGAAAGTTGGTCCCATTAATGTCACAGACCTTAACTATATAACACAAAACCACCTCTTTATTGATCTGCTGATGCTTTATATATAAGAAAACAACTATATTTTTTAAAACACACATAAAAATTTACAGATTACTCTCATTAATCTTGCGAAAATCACAATTTCAAACAGTAACTTATCAATATTTCTAACTTTATAAAACAATGACTAAAAATATAGTTAAATTTATAAAGGGGTTTACTTATATTTTTGTCATGTAGTTTAATAAAACAATATTTGATAAATTTATACGAATATCAGAAAAGCTATTTCAAAAAAATTACTAGGAACATAAATAAATCAAATAATATTACAAATAAATTTTAAAAAATTGTTTATTTATTTTCATATTTCATGTTTTTATAATGTAATTTCTATTCAGGTATTATGTCTTAAAACATACATTAATATGAAGATGAACAGATGCAAGGCTCTGTTTTGCATACGCAATCCTGTAAAAAATAAACATGTATTACATATAAATATGTAAATTATACAAACAGAAAAGTATATATAATTTCTTTGCTAAAAATATGATAATTTAACAATGTATTTTAAAGTATAACACATAAGGGAATTTTACATTTTTAGGTATGACACAAACAAGAACAATATTATAATATTCTCTAAGTTTCCCTTCAGTAAGACATTGATATATAACAGTATATGTCTCATTTGCATTCGAATTTTCAGCAATAACTTTTTTATTATTTTAAAATAAGTTGTTTTGCTTCGTGCTAAAACCATGCTTTTTCTCTAAAAAATCAACTGATAATAATTTGTTGATTATATTAAAGTAATTTGTATGGCTTTTGTATAAATATAAAATAAAAACTCCAGGAGGAAAACGATCAAGATTTTACGGAACACGCAAAACAAAGTGTTATTTCTCTTATAGACATACACACCATTCAAATATGAATATTTAATATCTTTTTTACGAAATATCGTGACTTTACCGTTCCGTAATTAGTAACAATGAAAGTACAATTCTTTAGCTAACACAAGAAATTGATATCTCGATTTAAACAATAAGTGGACCCTCGTCGTTTTTCTATTGGGCTATAAAACTATTTCTCTAAAAACCTCTTGTAATCCATAATTATGAAAAAAATATTCATTTTAAGTATGTTTGAAGTAGTTTCTTATTTGTTAACAAAGAAGAGTCGTATTATAGTTGCTCAAACTATTAATTTCTCTAATACATATCTTAATCCAACTAGGCAATTATTTGCTTGTTCAATAACTGCTATGAATAAAATTGTAGCATTAAAATATTCTTTAATAAGGGCAAATAATATATTATAGGATTTTATATTAAAAAATGGCGGAATGGGTTAGTAATTGGCTTGGACGATGCGGCCTACCGAGTGAATTCTCCCATTTTGAAGAAATTTGGCGACATTTCTACCTTTATTTATATATATATATGATGGTATCCCTATACGAATAGTTATGAGGGCGGAATCAAAAACTGTTGTTGTGGACTCCTACCCCACGTGGTACAAGTGTCAGCGGTGCATTGGGTTTACGTTCATCGTCTGTAGTAGGATAGGGGTTCGGCAATGCAGTAAAAAATTTGACTTATTATTTATTTATTTTTAAGTTCAATATTAAAAAAATGTGGGGGCAAAATCCAAAAAAAGGGGCTAGGAACCGTCCCTCCTCGCATATTGATAGGGTTCACCTTACAAATGAAAAAATATGAAAATCTTGGATTTAACAAGTGAACCTGTTAAAATCGTTTTCGTTTTTTTTTTTTCTTCTTATATTCCGCCAATTTGTGAAACTTAACGACAAATGTTGACATAGGTGTCTAATAAAAGTTTTTTGGAGATAATTATTATTAACAATCATAAGAGTTGTTCCTCTTTAAATCTTTGGGATGTTACTAAAGGTTAAAATAAGGATGTTAATCAACTGGAGTAACGTATATATATCCACGTTATTGTATAGCCAACTTCTCCATATTATCAATCTTTCCAGTTCTTGCAGGACCTTTCTAATAAAATTTCGTTACAAATTGGAACTTTGAACACAGTGATTCCCATGATGGGTGGCAAATAAAGTATATTATTTATTTTGCTATAAATAATGTATTTGTATTAATTTTGTAACTTATTTCCTTCCCGTGCGTAGAACGGGTATTTCTGCTAGTATACCATATTAAGGCGACCATGGACGTTGAAAATGTCAAGAACCTTCAAATTTAAACTTTTTTTTTTGGCTAATTCATGTTCACGCTTTATTCGGCTTCATTAAATTCTTTCATTTAAAACAAGAATGAAGTTAATCCGATACTTAGTTATAGAGTTATGCTGGTTTTATATACTAGTATTTCGCTTTGACAGCTGTCAGAATCGTAAACAACATTTCTGCATGTGCCTTCAAGAAGCCCCACATTAAAGTGATAAACGGGATTTGATTTGCCACAACAATAAAAGAATTGTGTCTAGAAAACTCTTTTGTAATTAAAATCTACGTCTAGGTGAACACTGTGTACTTGTGTATAAGTTAGCTGAGAAGTTATATATGCGAGGTTGTTATATAATTGCAAAGCAACTCAACAGGAATCTGCAGTTAAAAAAAATATTCGTATGTGTAGATATAATTATTTTTTTACTATGGCAGGAGTATAAGATAGAGTGATTAATACCTCCACTGACGTTAAAAGCCGTGGTTAGAACAACACGTCTTGGGATTTCCGGTATTTCCAGCGATGGACCTAATTTTTAAATTCACAAAAATACGCAATTGTACAATAGTTTTCAAATCTAATCGTTTTAGGTACAACTTAAAATCTAAGTGCACCACTAATAATTAAAAAAATAAGAATAACATTCAGAGGAAAAATCATATAAATTTACAAACATAGAAAAAAAAATTACAATTGCAAATATCGCTGAAGTTTTATTGAAGTACTGAAGCCACCAATGGTTTATCAGAATTTCGTGGTAGGTGCTTCTTTCCATATATTATAAAATAAATCATGAGTATAAATACCTGGAGTTGCACCACACTTTTCTCCTGGGCATAGCAGAGTACAATTACATTTGAAGTCTAAAACGGAACCGTCTGCACAAACTTTTCCATCGCAACATGTGCCTTTGGCTGAGTAACCACCACCAGGAACAACCCCATCTGAAGAGAAGAGGTTGTCTGCAACCTGCTCATTGTTACACCATAACTAAGTTCTTAAGTTTTCGTATTTATTATGCATAAAATGCAGTTTAATTGCCTTTCGTTTTAGTTCTTAATTTAACTAAAAGAAAAGACGATTAAAACTGAAACGTCAACTTATCGTTAAAAAATCTAAGCAGAAATTTTAAGTTTTACAGAGAGAACCCATCATGTTTAGATTGTACACACAATTTTTCACCTAAGAGTATTATTCATTTTCATCATCATTAATATTTTTTTAATAGGAGTAATATTTTAAGCATAAATGAGGGGCTGACATGGGGAAGACAGTAAGTCACAAAAAGTAAATTTTACAGGGGAAGCAAAAAACAGGTTTAGAACGTAGAAAACGAGAATTTATTATCATCTTCCGTCGCTCGTAGAAACTAAACCATTTTGCCGATTGACTTACTGTTTATTCCATGCCAATGGCTTGAGCTTTTGCTGCTTTTTCCGTGAAAAAAAACGAAAAACTCGACATTTGTGACTTACTGTCTTCCCCATGTCAGCCCCTCAAATATATTAGTTTACAAATAAAATTTTAGCTACGTAAACACCTGTATGTATTTTAAATGAATCCTTAAATCAATGGCAAATAAATTTTCAAAAATATTTTTTTCCTTTTAATTCTGTTAGGAGGAGCGACTGTACAGGAGCGACTAACTTAACGACTGAGCGTCCTGATTTTTGAGTACCTAGTTTTAACAGTGCATATGATATTCCGATTTCGTATCAAAAGAAATTCTATAACAATGACCGTTGACGACTGGTTTCTGAAATAAGTTATTCAATTGTGCATACACGCTTCATGCCCGCAACACGATGTGTAATGGCGCTTATCGGGTTTTTTCCTTCGAGCATGGATCTCTTCTCATAGTAGAGAAATCATAAGGTTATAATCTCGCTAACATCAAAGTGAAGCCAACATGTATGGCCTCATACACGTGGTTTACTACGTCATCCATTCATAAAAAAATTCTAGTTCATTCATAAAAATATCCTGTACTTCATGAAGTAACACATTTACTATTATTTCCTAATCACAAGTCAATCGCGATTCATTCATAAATTTTGATTTCATTCATAAATTTTGAAAGGAAGTCACGTGTCTGGTGATATCCGGTCTGAGATGTTTGCATCACGATGATGACGTCATATTCGCTCTACTACAGTCCATTCATGCTCGAAGGTTTTTTCACTGAACGCAACATTCAATGTAAAATACAATCCATAAAACGGAATGGCATATAGATAGATTATGCACAAAATTATGTGTTTATCATATGATTCCGTTACCGTAAAAAATCAAATTGTACACTGTTAAAAATAGGTATTCAGAAATAAGTCAAATGTACTGATTTCTGAATACATTCGATGCTTATCATGGCTCCGAATGCATGTTTCAATTTTGAAAAAGACATTTACTTAAAAATGAGTACATTAGGTAAAAATGAATTAGAAGAGCAGTTTCTAGCCTACATGGGCTGCCTTCATAAATCGATAATTACAACCAAGACTTACTGGGAATTGAACTCAGATCATCGGGCACAGCAGTCCAGAGCCTCAATCGTTAAACTACCGGGGTGACGTGAGGAAATTATAAACTGAAGAAAACTTTTTAAAAAAAAAGACATGCCAAATGAATGGGAAGTAAGATAAATAAATTGTAATAACTCAGTTTCCATTTAGCGATCGACATCAAATATGGAAAAACAACTTCGGGACAACTATTTTAAGTTTGTCCGGTCGCTTTGTTATGCTGGCTTGAACAGAAGCTGAGATTAGCAATATTAAATCACACAGGTCATTTTTTGCGAAAGTACGATTACTTAAATTCGTCATTGCTCATTTTTAAGTACCTTTTTTTTTACAGTGTGATTTTAACAACAATTGTAACAAAGCCAATTTCAAAAAAAAATTTCTGTTGATTGGTGTTTTGAAATAAATGATTCAATTATGGTTAAGACAAGTTTTGGGATTGCTCTCTTCCATTAAATAAAATTCATTGTAGTACATGTTTTAATCAGTTTACATACTTTGTATCAAAAATGTATCTTCAATGCCTCAAAATGTTCACTTACTACATTCTCCACACATTTTTCGGCAGTGTACCTTCGCAACTACATATTTGTCGATAGAGCAAGTTGACTCATCTGGAAATCCAGGATTCTGGCCACACATTTTATGTTCATTTACACAAGGACCTGGAACACATTAATAAGCAATGAAATAAAATATTTATGGATTCAAATTCGAAACATAAAAAAAAACTTTAAAAAACTGTACTTTACAAACAGTGACCATTCTTTATTCATAACCTTTTCGTATTTAGTTCTACGATAAATCCAGCCTATAAATTCCGGTTAATATTGCTATATATCAGAAAAGTTTATTATAGCCAATTACATGAAAACAACTTAACTTTACGAACAGGCTATTATCTGAAAGGACATGCAAAAAGCACAATTGACGAAAAAATATTTAAAACGTGTTTGTCCGATATATTCGAAAATTAGATTATTACATCACTGAGTTCATCTCCGAAATTCCTACAAACCTAACCTATTTAATTCGTATCGAACACATTTTGTTCTATTCCAAAATTCTGTAAGGACTTCTCTTTAACTGTCAACATTGAAATTAACTTGCAAAAATTTAAATTTGTATGAGTCACTGCATTTAGAATTCATTACGAATCACCTTAATGTGACAAAGTACGTTTTGAAAACATTCTCCTCACTTATGCAAATAAGTGCTTGTGTAAAAAAAATTCCATCTCATCCTCGTGTCATAAACTAATATAAAACGAATGTTTAGCAATGTACACATGTTTTAACATCATTTATATCTCAAAACATTTTATTTTTATGTAGACTATTATCAATTAATTATATTATTAATTATATTATTAAACTTAGAATATTTTTCTTAATATATCCATCTGAGGGGTATGCAAAATATCAATTAATAAATTTGCATTCACTACAAGAGAGTTATGTTTAAATTTCCATCACACTCCTTTTTTAAAAAAGATATTACTCCTTTAGTAGAAAAGGATTTGAAAAGTCCTCCTAATACATTAAATTTTAAAAATGTTTCAAAGTAAAGATTTTTAGAACTTTTAAATTATGTGTATTGCTGGAGAAACTGGCAATATACGGACGATCATACACGTTCGTATCCCTCAGGTGGATATAATACCTTTAAAAATGGCCTGGATCTTGATTAGAATAACGACTTAATAAAGAACTTAATAAGCAAAAAGAAGACTATACATACGCGAACAGTCCGTGGAATCGTACCCATCAGCACAATCACATTTGCATGACGCGCTGTCCAACCGCCCACAATTATGGCAATGAAGATTGCAGTGGGCCTCGGCTTTAGTTTCGAAGAGGAAGGAAACAATAAAAAAATTTACTTTAAATACTATACTCTATGAGCAAAGTCTTTTATTTATAATTTCATAATATCAACATTAACATTATAAAAAATATTATGTACATATTACAAACGTATCAGCAATGTCTTTCATGTATAAATTCTATTGACAAATTATTTTTTTAATGACATTAATTTTAGTGAAATATATCTTAAATTTGACAATCACTAATTATAATAAAGGAACATTACAGGGACATTTGTATAGTATAATTCTCAAAGGAAAAAATACTTTCTCAACTCACCACATAGATGAGGCAGTCTAGCGCATTGTTCCCATGAAACTGTAAATAAAAAAAATGCATCATTTAACGCTGTTTATAATTTATTAAACTTATCATTGAATGTATAAACTGATGCTAGAATTAGGGTAATAGCCTTTGTTTCCACTCTTTACCTGTAATATTGAAAGAAAGTGTATGTGCGTCTGTCTGTGATACACTGTTAAAAATTTCAGTTCAACGATGTGATCTTAGTGCAAAACAGAGGTCAACACCATATTATGGTGGAATCTAGTTTGAACCAAAAATCCTTTATCAAAAAAAGTGGAGATTTCACCGATAATTGGTTCAACCTCTATAACTGCGTCCGAAATTTTCGCTGTCACTACATCAACAAGTACCTCCAAGAAAGACAACGACGAGTATGGGTCTCCGTGGCCCAATGGATAAAGGCGTTCAGCTGGGAATCAGAGGATTTCGAGCCCAATCGGTGACAAGTTTTCATTTGCGATCGGATTGTTGCCAGCTTCGCTTCATAAATACTACTCCTACAATACTAAGAAAATTCGAATTTTGAGTTTTATGCAACGTTATGAGTTTTGGTGCAACGTTTCACCACTAAACCATTCGTAGTAGCACCGTAAAATAGTGAAACTAAGTACCAAATGTTGGTTGCAGCTAAATGGATACCAAAGTTTGGTGCAAAGTCGTAATAATTTTTTAACAGTGTAGATACCGTTTATAATTGTGATAATAATTATAATTTTTTAATCGCCATCTTCATGAGGGATACATTAAATTTTTTCACAGATAATCTTTAAATTATACTCACAACAGAGGTTGTTTCTGCATAGAGATCCCCTTTCGCCTGGGCAATTAGAACAGGGCTGGCCAATGCTGTACATCTGACGATATTTGTATACTCTGAAATATTGTTTAACAATGTAAAATGGTGTCCTCTAAATAATGAAACATGCTCTGTATTCTTGATTTTTCATATTATTCAAAATAATTAAAAGAGACTGATTGCTACGCAAACTTCTTCAATACTATTAGCACTCGGCCTCGGAATTAAAATATTAACAGCACATTCTGTCATGGAAAATGCTGTCAAAAAAAACTTTAAATCATATTTAATTCTAAATGCTGTACCAAATCACATCTAAAATGCAATGATTTTTGGTTGGTTGCGTGGGTCTGCCTAAAATGTTCCATGTCGAAAGCGGGGTGCCACTTGATTCTCTAAACATTCCGTAAAATGCAATTGAAGGGTTTAACTGACAAAAATCACTTCCCAAGATAAACAGCTTTTTCACTGACAACAATCTTGAAGAAAAGGGTCGCTTTCCATTGAGAATCCACTATTTGCCGCCAAGAAAATAATTGCGACGATCTTTTTCCCTATTCATCGATAGTGAGCGTGACTAGTGGTGGCAGGTTAACAAAATTGGCGCGTTTTCACACATTTGGCATTTAGGTTCGCTTAATGAAATCAAACCATTATAAGCGAAACATATACTTTTACTGCTTTATATCTGCCTAAATAAATCAAGAAGAGCCATACAATGTTGAGGGAAGCCGCATATGTCCTTAAAGCTTTCATATACATCATAATTATATATTTTTAAATGTTATTTAACTCCTTCTTCCTTCCATTTCCTCTTCAATTGTTTTCGAGTGAATGATAAAAAATGTAAAGAAAAAAGCATCAAATAACCTTATGACAACTAGATTTCAAGGTAGATTAAAAATATTTTTCGTTGTTACTCCTTTATACTAGAATCACAACATTTTATAACATAAAAAGGTGATTATGTGTAAACAGTCTAAAAGAATAAACGTAACTATGGCACTCTGAATTGAATTATCGAAATAGTCATTGGACAAGGAATGAACTCTTGTACTCTTGTTGCTCCAAGCTAAACACCTAATATTATACAGGATAGTCTCAAATTGTTGGGCGATGGTCTTTGTTTGGTTGTGTCACATTTATCTGCATTGTCATAATGAAACGTAATTTTTGCCCAACTACATCGCTTATACTTAACAAACAAAGTAGTTAAAGCATATCAAAGAATATCGTATATTATGTATAGTTAAACAGCCGAACGATGACAATCACTCAATAATTTGTGACAACCCTATATTTTAATTTCAATTTTAAATAAAAAGTACGATTTTGTTACGTGGACTAATAAATAGGCTCAGGCGATGATGACCTTTTGCAATTCGTATTAATCATCAGCCAATAATCGATATTTTCCAAATTAATCAATACATACATATTTCTGATAAATCGATATTTCAGATATATCGGTATTTTACTATTCTAATAAATTCTGTAGCATTCAGTAAACACCTTCAGCAGTTATGTAGCAGTATACCTAACGCCCATTCTACACGAACCAGGAAAACGTGCTCGAGCACCTCGGTGATTCGATAATCCAAACCACGTGTTGTATATCCTTGAATCACAGAATCATCAGCAAAATCTCGCGTGCGTTTTTCTCGTTCGTCGGGAATATATATATATATATATATATATATATATATATATATATATATATATATATATATATATATATATATATATATATATATATATATATATATATATATATATATATATATATATATATATATATATATATATATATATATATATATATATATATATATATATATATATATATATATATATATATATATATATATTGAAAATATAGATACTTTACCACTTTTTTTTAAAGCATTACTATTCTTACATTTGTTGATAAACAAATGCAATTCCTTTGATATCCAGAGTGTTCTTACCTTCGAGCATGAATGGACTGTAGTAGAGCGAATATGACGTCATAATCGTGAAACCAACATCTCAGACCGAATGCCCTCAAACACGTGACTTCTTTTCAAAATTATGAATTAAAAAATACTTGCGATTGGCTGATGAATTGAAAAATGTTTAACAGTGAAAATTTATGAACGTAATGACGTAATTAAACACGTGTCTGAGGCCATACATGTTGGCCTCACTTTGATGTTAGCGAGATTATAACATTATGTTTTCTCTACTATAAAGGATCCATGCTCGAAGGTTCTTACGAACTTCCGAGTGTACTTTCGAATAATCGTCAAATCGAAAATTACAAAATCGAAATCGTAATGGTTTTTTACTTGCAGAATTTTAATATATATCGTATCATCGCCGTAGCCTACTAATAAAACGTTGATTTTCTTTATTTTCGCCGCTGTACTTGCAAATATGCGACTGTTAATTATGAAATTGTGTTTAGTTTAAGAATGTTCTACTTACGGTCCATGATAGTGGCAGACGATAAGCCATCTATCACATTTCCTTATTCCACATCCCAACCGATCGGTATCTCCCCAAGCCATCTACCAAACAAAAATGGAAATGCAATGCATATCAAATTACGAATCTTCTACCAGTATGGCTATTTCTTAAGCCGACCTTTTAAAATATCAGGTAATTGAAAAAGTATTTTCCGGATTAAAAAAAACATGCACAGAATTAGATGTTGCAAAGAAACGGCTGAAACTATACGCAACCGGTTTTTTTTTTATCGCATTTATCGGATCACGTAATTTTTGACTGCATATTGCAGTACATTTTATATTTTAAACTTTTGTATGTAACCAATGCATGAATTTGAGTTATCACGGGAACAGCGTCGTGGTATTATCTTCTAAGAGCAAAAAAGCCTCTGCAGCTGAATATCATCGAAGATTATGTGACCCTTTAGCGGGGATTTTACGTTTGAATAGGCTCCTTGTTGTGATAGACCTCTCAGTGAGATTACCGTGATATCATCTACAAAGAGTATCTGAATTCAAGTCAGACCATCGACAGTAACACGTATTGTGAGATGCTTAATAACGTTCAAGCCGCATTAAACGAGAAACGAAAAAAGGAGCATCGAACAAAAACAGTTCACTTTCATTAGGCCAATTTTTGACTCCATTGCAGCTACATTCCCAGCTGTACCAAATAGAGTGGGATAGTATGGCCCATCCACCTTACAGCCCAGACATGGCCCCTTCAGATTATAGTCTGTTTTCGTACCTAAAGCTTTATCTCACGGCTCAATCTTCAATTCAGCAGAAGGTCGAGGTCGATTCATTTCTGAGGTCGATGTATCTGCTGAATCTTGATCATCACAGTTCTTACAGGAGGGATTTGAAAAGCTGCTAAAACGTTGGCAGAAGATCGTAGTTCACTAATCTCATTAATTTTGAGTTTATATAACCCTTTTTTTTATTTTAAAATAAAATTGGGAATCCGGAAAAAAATTTCGCCAATCTGATATTTCGCAATTTATACATACTTTTTTTTCTAAAATTTATTCATTTACTTAACTCTTTGACAAACTGGCTGTCATATTATGTTTAGTTTAATTGCTAGTTTAACAAAATTGCTTTAACCCTTCTGAGGCATGAGAAAACATTGATACTTTTAATTTTTTTTCTATACTTCATTTCTACTATAACTGAATTGTATGCCGTTAAGACCCTCTTACGAAATCAAGCTTCATTTAGCAAAAAGTCATACAAACTAGTTATACATACAAAAAAGTATATTAGTTTTTATATTAATATAGACACAAGCCAAATGAACTCACCTGTACGTAGTGGCCACATTGCTCATATGGTTTGCAATAAAACGTTTTTATATTATAATGTCGGAATTCAGCATACCACAAGTACAAGGCGTTTTCGCCGGTAGGGTCATGACCGAGGTACAGATTTTGTCCATATGCGCCCCGGCTGTACTCGGTGTTGGGTGGGGTGCCGTGTTCGAACACGCAGTCGTCGGCCCACAGTTGAGCGAAATACGCAAGATCGTCGTCCCACTCCTAAAATTAAAAATAAAAAATAATTATTCATACTGTAGCGATGTGCACTTAGCTTGCGCTGAACTCGGGACCTTTTGCTCCGCAGCCAGATACTTTACCTCATGACCAAAACGGTAACCAAAGTAGGTCGTTTATCTACAATTTTAAAGAGGCCATCACACAATAAAGATATTTTGCATATCCCGAATAATCATTTACAATATATCAACGACTTAATTCGCAAACCAAACAACTCCAGGTCACGGATTCAGAAGCCGTAGCGAAAGCTTTTTACCTACGAAATTCAACCTATTCACTTCTAAATGTGGAATTTTTAAAAACAAGAAGTAATCGGAATATCTGAGCTTAGATTGTTGGGGAGAAATTGGCTTACCACGTTGGCTGCCGCTTGAGTTAAATTCAACTCTCATTGCATTGAGCTTAGGCGACCTGTGTCTTACATATAACTCGTATAACATTCATTATAAAATAATCTTTTTTATAAACAGGAAAATTAAAATCAATTTTATACTTATTAAAATTATACTTATTTTATACTTATTTTTCTAAAAGTCGGTTTTTCTTTTTTTAAAAAGGGTTATTTTATTTTTTCTCTTATTAGTTTCTAATTTAGCAGCATCAAGAAATTCAAGTAACAACTTGTGCTCACAATTTATCTCAACAATGTATTATGTAAAATAATCCCTATCCATGCCAATAAAAGCTGGGTGAACGAAATGCATGGTTGTACAACTTCTATCAAAAGATGAAAACATTTTGAAATTGGAGAAACCGTTAAAAAAAATCCAGTTAGTCGATATTTCCGGATATATAACAGCCGGATAACCGAATATTTTTTGCAGTTTTTGCCAAAGGGGATTTTTCTCTATCCAACAAAAACGAATTTTCGAAATCGGGCAACATTTTTTTTCAAACGGTCTGGTTAATTGAGAATTCCGGATAGTTAAATGCCCGATAACCGGATACTTTTTTTCAAAAGGTTCCCAAGTGAGACATCCCATATCCAACAAAAAATCCCTAATATCTGAATTAGAATATAACATACATAAGCAACAACAATAAAATAATCTTTCTAAAAAAAAGAAAAACCGACTTTAAGAAAAATGCGCTAAAAAGTAAAAAATAATTTTTAATTTTACGAATGAGTTGAAAAAATTGAATTATTGAATATCAATTTTATACTTAGTACAACTTTTTGAAATCGGCACCAAAATTTAGATATGATTTTTGTAAATTGGCACCAACTTCCAAAAGTTGTACTAAGTATAAAATTGATATTCAATAATTCAATTTTTTCAACTCATTCGTAAAATTAAAAATTATTTTTTACTTTTTAGCGCATTTTTCTTAAAGTCGGTTTTCCTTTATTTTATAAAGATTATTTTATTTTTCCCTTTTTAGTTTTTAATTTAGCAGGGGGCTTCGCCCCCCATTCACCAAGAAATTCTAGTAGCAACTTGTGTTCAACAATGTATATTTTAAAACAATTGATAACAAAGCCAATAAATGCATGTTAAACGAAATGTCATTGTTGTACAACTTCCGTTAAACAATGAAAAATTTTGAAATCGGATAAATTGTTTAAAAAAATTCCGGTTAATCGACATTTCCGGATGTATAATAGCCGGATAACCTATTATTATTTTGCAGATTTTGCCTAAGTGAATTTTTCTCTATCCAACAAAAAAAGAATTTTCGAAATCGGACGACATTTTTTTTTAAACGGTCCGGTTAATTGAGATATCCGGATAGTTAAATGCCGGATTACCGGATATTTTTTTCAAATTGCTCCCCTTTGAAACATCCTCTATCCAACAAAAAAAAATTCCAAATATCTGAAGTAGAACCGAAATCCCGCGCGCACATACATAAAAAAAAAAAAATACATACAGGTCGAATCTATAACCTCTCGACTTGGTGCGCGTTGGCGGTTTTAATTTAAAGTTTCTGGCGGTTTAATTTGGAGTTTTTTTTTTTGAGTTTTGGTGTGCGCGCTGGGCAGTCGGTTAAAAAATACATAACAGTCAAATTGATAACCTCTCTCCTTTTGGCACGCTTTGGCAGTTTTAGTTTAAAGTTTTTGGCGGTTTTAATTTAAAGTTTTTGGTGGTTTTATTTTAAAATATGGTTGTTTGGCGCGGTTTTGTAGTAGTGTAGCCCCACAGCCACTTTACCAATTATCGATGCGGTTGTTAACGTGGTAAAGAGTCACGTGATTTCCGAGCTTGAATTTAGTCGCCAAGCAGCTTTCGCTACGGCTGCTGATTCCGTTGTTTAGACTTACGTGGTGTGTGAATTAAGCCGACACAATATTAGTTTCAGACAAACAAATCTATATACTTAAGTTTAATTTTCTCTGATGATAGCGACATAATAATGGAATTGCAATAATTTATATGTTCTAAGCAAAGCAATGCGATTTTTTTTAATAATTAGATATTATGAATATTGTAACCACTCGATAGTATAGTAGTTACCATATGGCGCATGTTGCTCGCAGGCGGTGTAACGTTGCTTCTGTACAGATTGTGAAGGTCTAGAAGCATTTTTTGCGTTTCCTGGTAGAAACCACGTTCCGGAGCTTGTCGTTTCTGAACATTCTCGTAGTCCGTCAACTCGTCTTCGTCGATGTCTTCCACGAGTACCCCAGAGACAAGAAGTTCACCTTTACTCGACCACTCGCCCCCCTTCTCTTCCAGATACTCAGAGTTCTGCATTTGCGGTCGATGGTTCACTACAGAACGTTCGTAGTGGGATTGCCGTCTATTATAATGTGGTCGAGGTCTTGAGTGGCCATAATAAGAACCCCTGTCGATTCGCCTGTTGTTGTAAGTCCTGTAGCAACTTGCGATTGACATTAGACCGAAGCAAAAGCAACCCCATGCAATTGAGCTGAACTTTCCCATTTGTAGAATTACATGCTACGGTATTTGTTTACTTATTGACACGATATTGTGAATAGGCAGATAGTTGGCCAAAATAGTTGAATAAAAGTGGGGTATTTTTTCAAAATTATTCGTTAACAGGAGTTATAGTATCGCAGAGTAGTTAGAAATAATATTAATATTTGCAGATATTGTCTATATATATGGAAAACGGAAAGCAGAAAATTGGGTGAAAACGTAATTAATGATGTTTTGATAAATTAAATCAAATGAATTGCCAACAAGTATTTAATTTGAATATTAAATAGCTAAGATATAATTTACAAGGAATGCTACTAAAACTGCACCATGGTCATAATTACAACTTAAACTGCTAATCAGTAACTTATAACAATTGAATCTATCATTTAAACTTTAATTCTGATATTTATTTTATATATTTTTTCATTCGTATTGTTCTAGACTTAGTTCTATAGTTGTACTAGTTGTACAATGAGTTGTGTTATTAAATGAGTTGTTTTTTTAATTATATGTAAAATATGATTTTTGTAGAATCAATTGCAAATGTATTACTTGTTCTAAATTCAATTATATCTTTCTCCCAAATATAACACTAAAAAGCTTATTATATAAAAAAACTTAACTATAATAGGATGAAATTCTTGTTTGTTTGTAAGTTTCTTTTGTAAGCCAGCGGATACTATAATCGATCTTGTGTCGAGATTAAAGTGCAGGATGAAAAATTAAAGCTCATGTAGAAGAAGTATCTGTGATTGGTGAATAAAAACCACGTGATTTCTATTCATCAATCACTACTGAGTAAAATAATAACTGGAGTTTTTTTTTCTGTATAGCGTTCGGAACGTTGCGATCTAACGTTATTCGTTGTGTTAGCTTTATGAGCTGTAACTAACATAGTTGCAAACATAATTTCCCTCCTATCAGTTATTTTAAATATACACTCTTTCTGAAACTGATTTTTATCACCTTGTTCTTTTCAGCCAATACCGCAAAAAGCGCACGCTCTGTCTACTGTCCAGTGATTATTTTAGCTCAGTTTCAATCACGGTGAAAATTTGAACGAAATATGGCATACTTATCCCAACTTGCTGTCATTTCTAACGCCAAGCCCTTTGTTACTAAAGGTAGCGATCAAAAAAGCTTTGGTAATTTCTCGAAGATATTCTACAAATTTCGTTTATCAATCACATATAATAGTATTATTAAAATAATATAATAAGATTATATTAAGTCGGAATACAGGGCAAAAAAAGTTTCAATTATGACATTTTATTCCCTACTGTTGACAAATATCTAAAATACCACAATCTCATGGTTAAATTAATGCCAACTCCAAATTTTTACGTCATATTCTTCATAATCAAAACATTTTTCGCCAATGTATGCAGTATGCTTACAAGTTTTCGCGAAATAAATTTAAATGAACACAACAACAAAGACATATTTGTTTTAAAATCGTATACATTACTTAAAATATTTAATTGCCATTTTGGTTAAAGTTGGGAGTCAAAGAGTCAAAATTAATGTTTCCAAATCTGATTTCAGTTGAAATTGACAACCTTGCATAATACTTGTGTAATATGTTTTACACGCATAGTTACTTAATATAGTTTACAAGTATTCACGAATTCGGGTCAAAATTGCAATTTAGTTTTAGTGTTCCATCGCCATTGTATGAATAATTATTACACAAATTTTACAATTTACTATTTCGTAATTACTGATTACTTTATATATAGTAATAGTTTCGCATAACTTATAAACCATCGCCAAAATGACGTCAAGTATTTTTTTCATTCCATGCCTATCATTGGTTTAATCTACAGCCTCCACCGACTTGTTTACATGACATCGATATCGGTATTGGAAATGGAAACCCTATGTCTTGAATACCGAAGTTGTCTATAAAAATTGATTTGGCGAAGTGCCCTCTTTTTCTTTACTTTTACCGTATTCTAAATATATTCCCAAGAGAATTCACATAAATACATCACCACTCATAAAACTTTAAAATAGATATCTCAAAAAATTTATTTAGTGCTTTGACAAACAAAATCTAATACTCTAAAAATTAATTCGCTAGATGTTTGTTACACTGTCCTTTACATTTTTCAAATTTAAACGTTATTAACAACCTTTCGAGACATAAACTTTATGGACCGATTTGAAATGTCCTAAATCTTCTAAACATTAGTTGGGCCGTAACCATCAAGACGAAGCTGCATGTCTTCTGATCGACCATAATCAGGGCCCTGTGCAATATTCAATCCTCTGGAAAATCTTGTGCTGTAGTACTGGTATTCAGGAACGTACACTTCTCTTGGGCGATGGTATTCGATTTTACCTTTGGGGTCTTTCAACCACCGCCAACGCGGTTCTTCGCCTTTAAGAAGACGTAACTTGTCATTTTCATCCAGTGGATTCAGAAACAAGCCGGGCGTCGGAACTTTGCAACAATCGCAGCATTTGCTTGGCGAGTTCGATGAAGATACTGGTCCTTTTAAGTAATATTTATTGCAAATACTACACATGGTCTCTTTAAGTTTATTTTAATTGATGAGGTTATTTGTAAAATCCGTTAACGATGGGTTTAGTCCATAAAGTTGAGAGAAAGCGAATGGAGTGGTTTGTGTTAGGATGCGTTTCCTTGGTAACTAGGGAATTCGGGGATCCGATATAATCGATGAAAATTGTGACGACGATAGCGTGAAAAGTTCACCAGCTTCTAATTTTTATTTCGGATGCAAATTATTAAGAAATCAAAAGTTGAAGAAAATAAAGGATACATTTTTGTTTAATGATATTTTTGGGGATTTTTTTTTTGTGCATATATTTCAAGATTTTGCATGATGGATAAATATAATAATAAATAAATTAATTAATTTACAGAAAAAAAAGCTCTTAACTCTATAACAATAAAATTCTCTTTTTTTTTTTTTTAAAAAAAAGGAAAACCGATTTTAAAAATAAAGCACTTTAAAGTAAAAAAATTAATTAATTTTAGGAACAAGCCGAAAAAACTAAATGCTTAATAATAATTTTATATTAATAATTATTTTTTCAACACTTTTTTTTTTACTTTTTAGCGCTTTTGTCACAATCCACACCGCACAATTTTACCACAAATGGATTAAACTGTCAACTATAAAAATGAAATTGTACAAATTGTTGTTTTCTTCAATTTAATCACATACTCGCCACGTTCCGTTGATTAGAATGAAGTTGAAGCGGTTAACCGACCACAGTTTGGCCGAAATTGCTATTAATTTCCCTTCCACAGGGTACACAGGCGGGATGTGAGTAGATTAGTGAATAACTTAGTAAACACAGGTCTACTTTCCTCTTCACGATATTCATTTATCATCTGATCATTTATCCCTATAGGCTTAATCCGCCTGGAGTTATAGAAACGCGCAACTAATCTAACGACTCTTTCTTACGATTTTGGTAAATTCTAGATAAAATGGCATTTTGGCTTCCAAGTGAAATATTATTCAAATCGTCACTTTTTTCCTCTTACAATTTCATCACAAATAGTTTAAACTGTTAACTATTCAAGTGGGAATGTAGAACTCAAATGTCTCTTCAGTTTAAGCATACAGTGAATGTGATACGTCTAGAACGAGTTATGGCCAACTTTCTACTGAACGATAGTCAGTCATTTATATTCATAGGGGGGTCCCCTGGAGTTATATGGCTTTGAAATATGTCACTTAAGATTCTATTTACTGTCTACCCGATGTACCCGTACGATAAGACCTATCACATGTGAACAAATATTTAATATTTGAAACTATGGAAAGTTTTTTAAAAAATCAGGTTAATCGATATTTCTGAATAAATAAAAAAAAAATCTAAAGGAAAAAAGGATTTTTCTCTAACCAACAAAAAATAATTTTTCGAAATCGATCAATATTTTTTTTTGTATTGACCGGTTAATTTAAAAAATTCGGGTAGTTAAATGTCTGATAAAAGGAATTTATTTACTTTACGTTCTCAAGTCAACACATACGCCTATCAAACAAAAATAAAAGTTATCCTATTACACCAGATATTATACACCAGAAATTAATAAAAATAACAGTTTTATAAAAAAAAAATGCAGGTAGAATTGATAACCTATCTATTTGGCGCGTTTGACGATATTAGTAGGCGAGCTGGAAGTCGGTTAAAAATGATTATGTCCGTGTTCATTTAATATAAGAAATATGTGCGTTATCACATAATTAACAAAAATATTTGTCTATACTATACGATATTTAAATATACAATGTGTCCCCTTTTTACATCTTCCAATTCATCAGCCCACTGTACAACTCTAGTGCGCCGTTAATTAGCCAAACCAAACACTTCCAATTGAATTATAATTATTGATGTTTATATTGTACTCCGGTGTTTATATTGTTTTAGCTCAGTGAATATGCGTGAATTTCAATTTATGAAATTTTAAAACATTAACAGTTGCCCAGTGAATAAAGGCGTTCAGCAATCAGAGGATTGTTAGTTCGAGCCCGTGCGGTGGACTTAACAAAAAAAAGATTAAAAAAATAAGTTGTGATCTTGCGATTGGAGGGTTGTCAGCTTCGCTACAAAATTATTAGAAAGTCGTCTAGAACGTCCAACAAATTATATTAGCTTGAATAAGAGACAGGTGCATGGTAAATCTCAAGGATAGTGGAGACTATATAGTAATAGAAGGTGTGCCGATTCCAGCGCTTTTTGAAGATGGGCAGGGAAGGACATATTTGACGTCACTCTGTGAGTTTTCTAATCGTTCTCATTGGCTGTCTGTTTCGATGGAAGATTGTTTGTATTTCAGTAAGCTTTTTCCTAGGTTAATAAAGTAGCTATATTTCCAATTTTTTTCACGTAAAAACAAGAAAGGTCTCAATTTTTTATTTGACAAAACCACACGGACAAATATATATTGGTATATTGGATATAAAACTTGATTTCTAAAATAGTTCGATTGCGGGTTAGTCAAACACACTTTTAACATGATTTTTTTTTCTTTCACTGAATTTAAGCATACAGATAAAAAAAAAATTAAAAATTCGTGTATTAAATAGAATTATTTCGAACAAATGAATGTTTGTTATCATTTGAAAATATTCTTTTCAATAGTACTAAGTAATCAAGACACTGTTAAAAATATATCTCAAATCAAGAAACCTAACCTTTTAAAGGTATCCTAGCATAGACAGCATCAAACTTAACGAAAATATATTTGCACACTAAAATAATTCCTAAATTTAAACTCAAATGGAATTGCAAACGATTTGGAATGGATGATTTTGGAGTAGAGCAATAAAACGATTTTTATTAAGTGAATAACGTTTTTTTTTTTTTTAACTGTTAGAAAGTTAACTTTTTTCGGTTTCATTGCTTGAAGCAGGCAAACTTTGTTTTCAAAACATTTTGCCGTTTGGATTTCTTTTCAATGTGATCGTAGTTAATATTGTTTGCTTGTTTAATAACAGTGTTTAAAGTTGCGAATATTTTTTTAAACTAATCTTTTGTTAAAAATAATCTGAAACACAAACGATAATTTACTAAACAGGCAAAATTATTTCGCTTATAAAAATTTTAATGAATCATATCGGAGCATTCTCCTGATATTTGCATTTTAAATCAGGAATTATTTATAATTTCCAAATGGCTTGTCTGTAAATTGACTGATGAGAATCAAAGAAAAGTCTGGGACGACGAAAAAATGCATGGTCAACCCGAAAAGTTTGTAAAAATAACAAAATACCGTAAGAAACCATAATGACACTCTGAAGTCTAACAGTTGTCACGGCCATTAGACACGCCCACAGAATACGGAGGGGTAAGTCAATATGACGTCAAAAATGTCCTGTCCCGCCCTCCGTCAGAAAGCGCTGGAACCGGCACATCTTCTAATACTATATAGTCTCCACTATCCTTGGGTAAATCTGATCGGGGTCCAATCCAATCAGTGGGTCCAATCATGGTCTAGTTGGCCATGCCTTCTCTCAGTCTAGTTGGCAATGGTCCAATGCAGGGAGGGTCCAATGTATTGACGCCTATTGATATTGTGGTCGGATGCCAGCTGAGGTGATGTCCAGCTCTATTACGATGTTAATTTACCAAACCAAACCTCCAAAGCAAAAACATTAACAAAAGTTTCCGAAATTTCAGTAATTGCATAGGTTTCGAGTACGATCCTTATCACTCGCCAAAGCATTCATCGTGTAAAAGGGCTGATGCACGTTAAATCTGTTGTGGTCTAAATATCCTCACGTATGTCGTTGTGTAGAAAATTGGGTAGTGGGGTACTAGCTCATGTGTTGCTCACCTAGTCTGATAATGATTCAAAATTACAAGGACATGTTCCCGGGTCTTTCGTTTGGTATAGATCAAGAACTAATGAGTACATTTGGCATCAATGTTAAATATTAATAAAACTTAAAATTTAAATCTGGCATCATATAAAACGCCACCTCATTGGTTCACGAATTCCCAAAACAAAACTACCGGTTCTGCTTTCTGGTGCGTAATAACAGGTAATAATCATCATATGATGCTCTCTGCACCATCATTACGCAAACAATGAACAATACGAATAATCTAATCTAGTTCCTCGAATGAAATCTTGCAGTGGGTAGTAAAATTTTTCGCAGTTCATCACGATTTCTCTTCCTGCATTTTCTTCTGCTGACATGGCTTCTAGAGATTTTGACGTTATAATTTTCGGCGCGACCGGCTACACCGGCCGATATGTTATTGAAGAATTAACTAACACTACAAAGTCAACCGACTTCAAATGGGCAATTGCTGGCCGAAATGTCCAAAAACTAAAGGAGTCGCTAGATATTGTCCAGAAGTATCTTGGAAATGGTAAGTTCGGTAACTTCCTTGTTGGAACCGGTATTTTTTTTAACTGTATACTTCCCTATGTTTATTCAAAATATGGTGTAAATTCAAAAAAAATATCGTTTCAAAGCATTTTAAACATAGTATATGAAAAACCTTAAAGCTCAATTTGTATACTTAATAGTATAATTTTCATTAGCATAAATATCTTTGATGTGAAAGAAAAGATTAATTACTTATTATGACACCAGTTTGTATACTTAATAGTATAATTTTCATTAGCATAAATATCTTTGATGTGAAAGAAAAGATTAATTACTTATTATGACACCAGTTTGTATACTTAATAGTATAATTTTCATTAGTATAAATATCTTTGATGTGAAAAAAAAGATTAATTACTTATTATGACACCAGTACTAAAAATTAAGTAAAAATAAATACTTTATTATTTTCTGTTAATTTTTCATTAGTATTAATTATCTGATCGTTCTGCAACGGAAGTGTAGAAAAGGTATTTGTCTGTCAATGTTAACAGAGTTGTTATAATTTGTGCAATTGGTGTTATGCTTGTTGTGGGAGTGTGCAAAGCAGGAAGCTCTAAATTGTGTTACCCTTCTGAAGAGGAACTGTAAGAGTGAGACCAGTTTTACACACATTAGTATTGTAAATGTTTAGGATTTTTTTTAAAAACAGTCAACAGATAGAAATGTTACACTATTATTGTTTCTATTATTTTCTGTCTATTTTCCCACTCACCGGTTAATCTTAGTTAGAATTTGAAGAAAAAAAAAATACTTAATAAATCATTGCCCAAACATTGGATATGTAAATTCCACTGCAAACTTTTTTCAAATCGGTTAGGTAAATTCTGTGCAAACATTATCTGTTTTTTCCTTGCCAATAGGGAACAGATGTAGTATAGTACATTTGGCGCGATCGGTTTTTTTTGCGACGAAAAATTGCTGTTAAACAGCGCTATGACGTCAAAGGGTTGCCAGATTGAAAGTCGCTACAAGAATCGGAATATACCAACAATATCAGATGGGGTTGCCATACTATAAATTTATCACCCCAATAAAACACGCAAAAAAAAACTTCGTGGGCCAAATGTCCTAAACTACATCTGTACCGCCAATAGTTGTTGCTAAATAAGAATACCATGCCTTATTAATGTTACACATAACACCAGAATAAAACTTTCATGGTTGCTATTTCTATTTACTGCATTAAGCTCGCCAAGATCCCAGCATAAAATATTTTTTAGACGGAATTTATACTTAGCGTTTATTGGCGGAACTTGTAAATGCAAAGAGGAAAGAAGAAGATGGATTGCCATTAACGCTAGTTGTTGAATTTCAAATATATTGATTTTTTTACGTTATTATTTTGTAGCTGCTGACATACGAAATATAACAATCATCCAGGCAGATGTCGAAGATGCTGCATCAATATCTAATATGTGCAAGCGAGGAAAACTTATCCTGAACTGTGTTGGACCGGTAATTTATTTCTTGTTTTTGTCCAAATGTCACTTAATTTTATTAATAAAAAGTTTTTGCTAATAATTATAATCTACAACAAATTAATCCTTTTTTTTTATTCGACTATATATTTATTGTTATATGAATTATCAATATATCGAATATTATTATTTTACATATTAAAACTGTCAAATTCATTGCTAAATATGATTTTTTTTTTGGTCCCAAATGGAAATAGATATTCTTCTGATTTTGTGTTGTATTTTTTAAAAGATCAGATGAAACTGTTTTTTGTGACTTTTAGATCTATTATGTTCAACTATGAACTTGATTTATGTGTAGTAATGTTTTTTAATTAATCATAAACATCAAGTAGTAATGACTTTGTTGTCTTCGAATTCTACTATAAAATATCATTGTGACAAGAAAAATTTTAGCAAAAAACAGGTTAATACAAGTAGAAGTGGGAAGTTAATCAAAGTATTAAATGTATGGATTTTTTATTGTTCTACATTCTGACAAAGTTTTGTCTCCATTAATATTATTCAAATGTATTAGACTAGATATCCACTATGTTTTTTTTAATAAATTGGCAATCTACTGTTCATAAACCTTAGTATTTTTTATTTTCTTCATGCTTTTTGCTTAAAATTTAACCATTATTTTTAAATTCAACCTAAATCATTATAAGATTTATATTCAATCTAAATAGCATTAACACTTTGCATTAACAAAAGCATTAACAAAAATTATTATGCATGTACACATTTATGCCATGTTAAAAGGGTCAATATCCATATCAGGAAGTTTTACTTTTACTTACTTACTTTCTTTTTAAACTAGCAAATATTTTTGTGACCTTCTCTAGGTTTACCTTTTCTTAAAAAATCTTTCTTTAGTTAATAAAATTAATTCAAACTTTTATTAGTTTTTATGAGGCTGGTGGCTGGTATTCAAAGCACCGAAAATGGGCTTTTAAGATCTCAAGATTGAGCCTCTGTTAAGAAGACCTCAGACTGTGTGTAGCTTGTGCCATTAAATCTGCCATGGTTCAAGTGTTTTCCTTTTGGTTTTTGTTTGGAGAATGCTAACAAGATAAATACCAGCTTCATGTATTTATCTTGTCATCTTACCATATATCAAATTTGCAACGCAGTGCTCCTGGGTATTTCCATTTTGATAGATCCTTTGTACTGTGGTGTGCGCCGACTGGGCGAGAATTCGCCAAGTCTGTCTTCGCACCCACAGGGTTACCTCTAGGAGGAACCGCACTCCGAGCTTGGATCTCCACTCGGTCGGTACACAAGCGAAGCTCCGTTAATAAACAAATTTCTAAATCTAATAACCTTCTGATTATTTCAAATAACCTAAGTCACCTCAGTACCATAACCATTAGCTCATTGTTTAGTTATAGTGGGAGGTTCATTTAACGAACAAACTTCATTTATAGTTATATCACTTTGGAGGAAAAGTTTAAAAAATTCAGATCTGCCATTGGTAATTTTACTTCCATGACTTTCAGCAAATAATCCTTTCTGAAAATATTTATGCCATTATTATAAAAGTTAAATGTTACTAATTATATCCTATTTACTAATTCCACTATATTAAATTCATTTAAAATATCAAAAAATTAGTTTATTGGTACAGAATATTATAATGTGTTTACATTCAATTTTTGCTAAATCTTATCATAGCTGAACTTTAACAATTCAGTACAATACTTTTTACACTATTTCTGTTTTTAGTATAAATTCTATGGAGAAGTCGTTGTAAAGTCATGCATTGAGGCTGGAACTCATCATGTAGATCTCAGTGGAGAAATGAAGGTTTGATTACATTTAATTACTATAAATTATTTAAGTGAAATTATAAAATCACTAGCCCCGTGTTCTTAACCTCTTATACTACATGTAAAATATTTTGTTTTATAGACATTAGTATTAAATTCAAGTTACTTTTTTAGAATTATTGCCAAACTACTTACAATAAATAACAAAAAATGCATTACTTGCATACAAAAAAAAAATTAACAACACAGATTGTTTAATATTAATAAATATTTATGCTTTTTAAACTCATTTTATTGTTAATGGTAGGAAAACAAATACATATTGGTACATTAAAAGTTCCAATATAAAAATACAAAATCAACAACAGTATTTCCTAAGTATTCCCCAATAGAATATCTAACTTCATCTTAAAATCAATTACTCGTATAGAATTAGCAATAATCACTGGCAAGTTGTACCATTTGTTAATTACCTTATTATAAAAATAGCTCTTTTCACCTTTCACGATTAAAATATGGTTTGTGTAATTTAAACCAATTACCTCCTGTTCTATGACTCGTATTAAATTATTTAAAATACGTGATCATTTGTTTTCTTGCAGTATTTAGAAACAATGCAGGCCAAGTACTTCAAACAAGCCAGAGAAAAGGGAGTGTATGTTGTAGAAGCATGTGGCTTTGATAGCATTCCAGGAGATTATGGAATTTCTTTGTTAAAGAAAGAATTCCCTGGTAAGTATTTCATAAACTCCGTAATTACTAAATGATTAATTAAACATCAGTGAATATGATTTTACAAAACTAATTTTCTAAAATTGTTGTTTTGTACAAGTAATGTCGACCAACTATGCTTTACTAGGCCGATCTAGGTTGAACAAGTCTATTTAAAACAGTGGTCTGAGGGTAAATAATAGGGGGTTTGCGGCGTCACACAGAAAAAATTATGAAATTGCCTGATTTAAGTGTGAAAATATCAAATTGAAAACCAAACTTGGATGATATTATGAACAAATAAGAAAGATTTACTCGTCCCATTCAGTTCGAAAATCAGTGACTGACTTAAATACTATATCGATGTTTTCATGAGTTTATATGAATATTAAATGTACAAGTAAAAGACTAATATTAACTAAACTTCTGGTTATGGTGTTATATTGTCTTTGTTGGTATTTAGGTAAATGTGTGTTCATATTCTTGGTAAAAACTATGTAATATCAATAGAATGTATAAAATTAATTTCAGAATTTTTTCCCCCTTCATGTTAACATACAAACAAAAATAAAACTGATTCATGCCCAGAATGCAGGGGAATTTTCATGAGCATATATGAAAAAAGCGTCCTCGGTCCTATTTTAGTTTGAGCTAGGAGTCCCATGGCTTGATATAAATTGGGAACTGCTTATCTTAAAGATACTCACAATTCCCCAATGCGGGTCCAACTCCTGTACAGTGGTAAAGTTGCATTCTTAGATTTAGATCTTTTAATAAATCCCAACATTATATTCGCCTTTATTTTACTAACCCCACATTGATGTCCTCATTTAAAAGCAGACACCAAAAGTTTTGTTTTTGAGGTAAAGGTAACATCTTCATTTTTATCAAATTTCTCATATTTTATATATTATGTGGTGCTAGCCAACACGTTATAGCCCATTGTTTAGTTTTTAGATTATAATTTTTATTTTATTCTACATTCCTATGGAAGTTTACTATATTAGTGCCAATTATTTATTTTTTACTATGATAACTTCACATAGTTTATCACTTAGCCTTAATAATTATCTTTTTACAGGTGATTTAAACGCTGTTGAATACTTTGTTGAAATTGGAACTGGTCCAGAGGTAAACACAGTTTATTTATTTTAAACTCTTATGTAGTTGAATATACTGTTTCTATATACAAGATAGATCTTAAAATGTGATGGACCCTTTTACTAAATAATATGAAATAACAAAAATTAAATGTGCAATTAATTTTTTTCTAGAAGAATCACTTAAACAAAGTTTAAAATAACTAAAAGGTTAGGCAACATGCAACAATTAAATTGTTTCTGCACAACTTTTATGATATTTCTTTAATTTTACTTTCATGTATTTTGTGGCTCGCAAGATTTGTAAACGTATCCATATTAATGTCCTTTGTTGTGTACTTTTCAAGTAAAGGCGTTTAAAATATAAATTTTCCTTCACATAGCATAATTGTATTAAATATAAAATGCCATATCACTCAAGTACATTTAGAGAGACACAAAACTATGTTACAACATTCTATTCATCAGTAAAAATATTATTTACATAAAATTCTAAATTGTCCTTAACGTCTCTAGACATGTGAACAGCAATATTATTTCACTTCAACTTTTTTCTTGAAGTGGTTTGTGGGGTTATTTTATAGCAATTAGTTTTAATTGTATTGTGTGTTATTCGGATAAAATTGAGTAAAAACTGTTGTTGTTAGTGCTTGTTAAAAGTTTTACGTTTTTCAAAATTGTGTGCACAACAATGCCAAGGTTAACTCTACTCTAAGTAATAATGTGTTGTAAAAAAAAATTCTACAGAAACATTTAAATGTAATAATTTTAAAATGTCAAGGGTTTTGTTTTGCCATGCCATTTAAAAATCAGTTCTGGATCCACTGAAACGTTAAGTATATAACTGAAAACAAAATGTAAACTTTCAAACTTACATTTAAACAGCACAAATTTTAATATTTGTACTTTTTTATAATGTAATAATATATAAAGTATATATATTCTAATAAAAAAAGCCTCAATGTGTGTATTAAATGTTTTCTGTTTTATTAAATGTGCTTTGTATTTCTTAAGGGAAGGAAGACAAATATTGGAACTTTTTTGTCGGCTGTCCACTCATTTAAAGACATGCTGAATGCTAACAAGTACAAGGAGGATTTAAAACAGGAAGTTTTTAAAAAGGAATTGGCCAGAAGCTATTATCGATTGTATAAGAGGTATAGTGTATGCATTAAATATTTGTTTGTTATTTGAAAATGTATTATATGCTATTTTTATTACTTCTTTATATGATGATATTAATAATGTATATGGTTTTTGCTGAACCAATTTATTTGATTATTTCCGAGAGTTGCTTCTGAAAAATGGTTCATGATGTGTATTTATGAAAGCAGTAACACTGGATTATTTAATTCTGATATCAATAACACTAAATTAGCTCATTCTGATAGTAATAACACTAAATTAGTTCATTCTAATATTAATAAGAGTAAAATAGTTCATTCTGAAAATGAACATGCGTCAGTGTATAGCAAGAATGTTGCAGAAAATTAAAGTAGATTACATCACTATGCATTAATACATGCATTTTAAGATATGTGACATTAAACAAAATCATGCATTTTTATACGGGTATGTATACACCTACCCACAAAGTTAAACACCTCTATTTAAAAAAATGTTCACAATATGTATTTATAAAAACAATGACATTAAAATATTTTGTTCTGACAATAAACATGTGTCAGTATATGTCTAGAATTTTGCAAGATATTTGGGCAGAGTACATCAGTACTCATCAATACATATATTTTAGGATATGTGATTTTGAACAAAATCATAAATTTTTAGTTTTTGTGTAATATACCTAACACCTAACCAAAAACAATGCTCACAAGTTTTATCTTTGTTTGTGCCTCTCCATAATTAAAATAAAAACGATTAAATATATATTTATTAAAGTTGTCCAGATTCTTTAAAATATACACTTAGTTTCATGTGAATATCTTCATATCTTCCTAAAGTTTTATTTTACATCGATTTACTTTCGATCTTTCATACAAGACAACATTGTTAGAATTAGAAACTTCCGCCATTGGCGACTAAAAATGTACTTGCAAGCCTGAAATTATTATTACTACTTGCAAATTACATGCAGTAACTTCAAGTCATTTGCTATATGTAGTATATTGGAAAACTTTTATTACTACAACTTCCTACATTTTGTTGTTATTATTATTATTATTATTATTTTTTTTTTTTTTTGTTATTAAACATCTAAATATATTTTAATAAAAACTCACTGAAAATCAATCTTGCCCTTAACAAAAAAAAATTATAATTAAATGATAAATGGAATGTATTCTTTATGCATAGGTCACTATGCCGAGAAGTACACTGTAATAGTCTAAAAATATGCAAATTTTGAAATAAAGCAAGTTTGGGGTTATATTGCTTTTTCAGTAATCCACATTAAATGACTCATGAAAAATATTAGGGAGGTATGTAGATGCACAATTCTTTAAAGTTAGTTAAGTTAAAAAGTAAGAATTTATTAAGATAATAATTAAAATAAATTTATATATTATATAAATATAGCATGTTTAGTTATAAGTTACACGAATAAGCTAAAAATTATTTTGTTTTTATAATGCACAGAAAATATAATTTTTATTTTAGTAAATATAGCTGTGCTTTGTTATTTCAGTATTTTATTTGTCACAGATTGTTACTCCTTGTCTTCAGAATGCATTTTTCTTTTAGATTTCCTCCACTGTTCTACAGCAATGAAGTGAAAGGATGGTGTCTGTGGTTCGTGGGACCAGATGAAAGAATAATTCATCGAAGTCAGCAATTCCGCTACGAATATTTGAATGAAAGACCGGTATGTGCAATTTCTAGTATTTTTTAAGTATATGCTTTCTTATTTTAAAACTTTTTATTGGATACACTGCTTTAAAAATGTGTTGCTCCTAATAATAAATTAAGAATAAGATTTTCATCTTATTATGAATATCATTCTCTATAAATTTGAGAAAAATATCTAGTTTTTTTTTATTATCAAAACTTTGCTTAATTGGTATTAACAGGTACTTTATTGTAACAGGATTGAATATTAATGTGTAAAATGTCAGTTAGTTTTATATATAAGTTATTATTAGTCTGGCACTTTTTAATAATTTGCAAAATCTAAATATATTTATATTATATTTACATCCATATATACCAAAAAAATGTAATGTATTTACTGGTGGCCTTTTTATCATTTTCTTTCTTTTCAGATTCAATCAAATGGATATATTCGACTATCGTCTTTCTTCATAGCACTTTGTTACCTGCTGTTTGCATCCATTTTCGGATTTATGTCTATGTTTTCTGTCGGCCGATACTTGCTTGGAAAGGTATGTTTAAATCTTCTCATTTCATAACATTTGAAAGGTAACGTTAAAATGAGGGTATAAGTTAAATTTGAGAAAAACTTTCATCGTTTAAATATGGTTAGGGTAGTTTACAAATCAAACCTTACTATCCACTTTTCTAATTTTACATAGTCTGATGGCATTGGAGGTGAATTATGGTAACTGTTTATGAATTTAAATGTACCTAATCAAAACACATATAAAAACTTGTATCTTAACTTACCGGTGAAAAAGAACCATTGATTTGAATTTGGAGTTTTGTTTCCAAAGCATACAATTTTTTTTTTTTAAAGTTCACTTAACATGGTTTCTATATTTTTAGTTGGTAGCACATTTTTCCATGCATTTGTGCTCAATGTTAGCCAAATCCACAAAAGTCGTAGAGATATAAAATATTTTTATGTAAACACACTCGTGCATTTCATTGGATTAATTTGTTTAGAGGAAGAATATTAGCTCATTTTGTGAACAAATCTGTTTAATTTAAATGGATTTTGTAAGTGATACTTATATATATATATATATATATATATATATATATATATAATTTATTTGTTTGTTTTAGTACCCTTCTTTTTTTACTGCTGGGGCATTTTCAACTGAGGGACCAACTAGAAAGCAGGTAAGTTATATCTTCTTTTTCTAATTCTTGATGTTGTATGTCATTCCACTTAAAAGTTCAATTAAGTCTTTAACCCTCTGAGCTGTTCAAAAAAGAGCCAAAATGTTTTTTCACTGAAAAATATTTTGCTTTATATTTCCAATGCATGTATATTATATAATTAAAATTTTAGTATTTTAATAGATATAGCTTCCAAGAAATACCCCAATGCTTTAGATTTGAAAAATATCTTAACATCAAATATTTTTATGAATTTAAAGTTTATATGTATTGTTGCAAAAACTGGAAATCCATGGACGACTTAAGTCATTCAGCTCCATCAGAGGGTTAAATACCATGGAAATCCTACAGTTTTAACGCAAAACAGACCAATTTTTTAAGAATTTGAACCAAGAAATTACTTAAATTGTCTTCATTACCATTTGGTGATTGTATCATCTTAAGCAAGTTCGCAGAAATATTTTTCTGGGTAAACGGTACACCATAAATATAAAATCACTGTTTGAATAAATGAACTGTATATATTAACTCGACGAAAAGAGTTCATTCATACTAGTTTTTTAAAAGATAATCTATAATAAAATATATAAATAATATTTTAGATAAATGTATATGTGTGTGGGGCTTTAATTATTTTTTTTAAATAATATTGATAGAAAAAAAAGGATGCTTATTTAACTATAAAGGGAGGTATTGTGCATGATGATTTTATCAATTGTAGATATTTTATTTTTAGTCTAATATATAGATTGCTAAAATGCATGCATTCTTTAAAAACTAACTTCTTTTATGTTATGACATGTAAGTTTACACTTAATGGTACATATTAAAGAAAAAGGAAACAAATCAGTTTAATTTATTCAATATATTGGTTGTTACACATTTTTATTTTGTATACTTTTTTTTTAATATCTTTAATACTGTTACATATATGCAAGGAACTAGTACTGTTTTTAGTACTGTTACATTTATTGTTTACAATTCGTGCAAATGCATTGGACATTTTCTATCATTTTGAGTTAACTTTACTTTGAGGTAAATAATATGAAGTTTTTAAGATTGACAAATTTGTTTGTAATCACAAGATATTTTGATTTTATATGTAGTTTAATTCACAGCAAAAGAGTTGTTTTGATTATATCTAACTTTTTGTCTAAAGGTCATGGAAGGATCTACCAAATTTACCATCTACGGAACTGGTTGGGCAGATAAATTAGACGAACCCACTGACCAACATACAACTCAACCTAACAAGAAGATGAAATTAACTATCACTGGACCTGGTAACTATTAAAAAGATATTTTAATTTAAAACAGTTATACACTAAATGGCCAATATATTATGACCTCCAAACTTGTATGTGGCTTCCATATCCCAAATAAAATGCTGAAGTGTGCAACGAATTGTGCGTTCGGAGATTCCATCATTAAAATCTCTTGTAATTTTCTACACTGTTACCCTTCAGTGGTTCCTTACAAACCTGGACACAATCCTTTCTGCACAAGCATTCTGATGACCACAGAAGGTACTTTAAGACCCAGTTTTTCAGATAACAGTCCAGCCATTAAACACTTTGACTGCAGCTGTTGTTGAACATTTCGCTAATGCAGCAGATTTGCTGATGCTCACTCCATGACTCCGAGCATCCATAATCATCACACATTCAAAGTCCGTCAAATCGCGTTTTTTACACAAACTTGTTCTTACAAAACATTTTTACTAAAATTATAAAGAAACACCTTTTCTTTTTTATACCTCTCTCGCCCCCTGGAAGAAAGTGTGACGCCATAAATCATTTACTCAAAAATGCCAGGTGGTTATACTATTTTGGTTATCAGTGTATGAATTTTATTTATTTACTAATAACTTTTCACTAAAAGTCACAATAATCTTTTCGTCTAATCGTCTGGATTTTAAAACAGTGCATTTTATTAATATTTGTGGCTATTATAGTAATTTAGCATGAAATAACCAGTTATAGACCATTTAGAAAAACTATTTAAAGCTAAAACCATATTACGTTTTTAAAAGTCCCTTCAATCAATGTTTGTTATTTATTTACTAATAACTTTTCACTAAAAGTCACAATAATCTTGTCATCGTCTAATCGTTTGAATTTTAAAACAGTGCATTTTATTAATATATGTGGCTATTTATAGTAATTTAAGATGAATGAACCAGTTATAGACCATTTAGAAAAACTATTTATAGCTAAAAGCATATGTTTTTAAAAGTCCCTTCAATCAATGTTTGTTATTGTTTTTTATTTACTAATAACTTTTCACTAAAAGTCACAATCTTTTCATCGTCTAATCGTTTAGATTTTAAAACTGTGCATTTTATTAAAATTTGTGGATGTTATAGTAATTTAGGATGAATGAACCAGTTATAGAAAGTTCCTTCAATCAATGTTTGTTATTTATTTACTAATAACTTTTCACTAAAAGTCACAATCTTTTCATCGTCTAATCGTTTAGATTTTAAAACGGTGCATTTTATTAAAATTTGAGGCTGTTATAGTAATTTAGGATGAATGAACCAGTTATAGACCATTTAGAAAAACTATTTAAAGCTAAAAGTATATTACGTTTTTAAAAGTCCCTTCAATCAATGTGTTACTCAAAAGCTTTTAAAATTTAGGTAAATTTAATTTTCAGTTTAATGTGAGTTTTATAGTCGCATATATTTGGCACTGTTTGGAAATTGGTACATTCATCCTACAATAATAAAAGAAAGTGTTTGTGAGTGGATCCCAAAATCACCAACTTCTTCTAAGTACAAAAACTAAAACATTATATATTAATGCTATTCATCCTCAATATTTGCACCCAAAACTCATATTTGTAAAATTCCCTGTAGTTTTTTAATTAATTTAACATTTATAGAAATATTGCATAAAGAAACATCTTTTTTAAAAAGGAACATGGTTCAGAATGAGCTGTTCTGGCTCAGTTAATAGTGTGCTCAACTTAATAAAGCCCAGATTCAAATCGCACAAGGAGCCACTCTAGTTTTTTAATGTATATGTTTTAACGGGTTTCTCAAGAATTTGAGACCAAACAGTTAGTATCAAAATAAAAGTATTTCAGATTATATATATTGATCTTTTGTGATACAAAAGAAAATCCTACTTTAAAATATAATTGTGTTAACTTAACAAGTCAATTTTCTCACATGATCAATAACCAATATTTACCTATAACAATATTCTCGTGTATATATATATATTTAAAAAACTTAATTGAATTTAAAATTTATTTTTACAGAACCTGCTTATGTGTTAACATCAATATGCATGGTGCAAGCAGGTTTAACGATTTTGGAAGATAAGGATAAATTACCTTTAGAGTAAGTACATATAGCATATCAGAAAATGATAGTTTGTGTATTTTGATAACTTGCAGAATAACATTTTTATTTAATGTATATATTTATACTTATAAAATTATGGGAGTACCTGTGTTTTTTCATGCTAATTTTGGAAACTAATTATTCAAATTTGATGAGACTTGGTTCTATAATTTAATCTCAATGATTCAATTACCCATTGTGAATTTTTCACAACTTTCCATTTACAATCAACATAATTAAAAATTTAGTTTTTCTCAATCGACAAATTAAAGTCAAAATATTTATCTTATGGTATTCAATTACGTTAAAAGTGACATTTTAATTTTGTGACATTTATTAATAACATATTCAAAATGCTGCTAACCTTAATCAAATAAATATTTAACTTTACCTTTAATCTGAGGTAATAGTTAAGTACATATGTATGAAACCAAATCCCAATTGAATTTTTAGAGCATTTTAAAAAATATTCTAAAATATATGTCCCAATATATAATTTAAAATAAAACATCTTCAAATTAAAATGTTGCATTACTAAAAATGATTTTAAATTTTTTCAACAATAATTTGCATTATTTTGTATTTAAACTAAACTATTTGATAGACAATGAAGACTTCAAGACAATGAATGCAAAGATTTCCCTAAATATAAAAATGTAATTTTAATAAAAGAAAAATTTAGTTATGTTTTAAATCTATGCGTAACAAACAAAACTATGTACTGCCTTTTTTTTTAAGTATGTATTTTTTGCATATTTTGCCAAATGACAGAAAATTTTATTGCTTAAAATTATTTAAAAAATAAAATTTTAGTGTTGCATTTTTGCTTCAATTATATATTATTACATAAATATTATCAATAACATTCCAATATAATTTTAAAACACTGGCATAAAATCTTGTTTAATACCTTAATTTATCAATCTAAAATTAATAAAATTTGTTTTATTTCCGAAGGGGAGGTGTCCTTACTCCTGGTGTGGCTTTCCAAAATACTTCACTTCGACAAAGATTGGAGAAACGTGGGATGATTTTCACTGTTGAAACTATCAATTAAATGTTGTTCTTGACTTTTTTTTATGCTAGTTGTATTTTATAATCTATCCTATTTACTTTTTATTAAGGAATATATCCTCAGACATTTATCTATGCCATTTATATTATCTTAACAACTAATTTTAAAATATATCTTTGTTTTTTTTTCAAGAAGAATGTGACATTTTAATTGAACAAATTTTTTTTGTACTTCCATTTTATGTTTTCTATTTTCTACCTTGCATGTTAATACGTAAATTTCGTTTAAAAACAATTGTAATATTATTAATAAATTCTTCTATGTGTCTTCGAAAGATATAAAGTAATCTTTTAAGTTGTTCACAAGTGGAATTATGAATGAATGAAAGAAAATTTAAACAAAACTATTTTTCCATCAACATATATTGCTGCTTAAAACTTTGACATTTATACTATATACTATTTATGGAATTATGTATTTGTTGTGTATTCTTTCAAAGTTGTTCACTTACTGTTTGTTGAGGGAAAATTTAATTTTAGGTAAACATATCTGGTGATTAGTGACCAATATTTACTGCAATATTACTCTCCTTTTGTGTTTCATAATTTTAAAAAGTTTTTTTTCTGTTTAATTTTTCTAATATTCATAAAAGACAATTGTAATGAGCTATTAGACCACTGATCGTTATTGCATAAAATTTATATATACTCTTTCTGTGATATATAGTTTATAATCTTTAATTATGCTATTCCCATAGATGTTTTGATTAATTGTGTTTTTATACTAATGAGCACAATGCTAATTAAACAAACCTAAACTTGCAAACTGCACAAAATAAATTTCCAGAGGCCTAACAATAATGCTTGTAAACGCACTTAAATAAATACCAATAATATTGTCTCAACTACAGGCCCAGGCTTTTATGGCATTTTGCCTTGAATTTTGTTTGACTTTAGTGTCAATGAATTTATACAGTTATTACATGTAAGACGATATACAAATTGTTTGCCTTGTTAAGCTTATCCACGATTAAATAAACCATGAAGAAAACGTGCTCCCTACTCTCCAAATTATTAATCCAAAATTAAAATGTTTTAAATTACCTAATACTTGAACTAAAGTGATAAAATGTATGTGTGTATTACTCAATTGAATTTATTTTCTAAAAATTCGATTATCAAATGTATTTTTATTGTTGTAATAAATAATTATCTATATATTCATGAAGTAGTACTGTGTTTATTTATCTAGTTTGCTTGTTAATGTGTACTTAAATGTGGACCAAAGGCACTTTTTTTTAAAAACAATTTTAAGTCAAGTTATCTATTTAAGTTAATTATAAGTTATATGACCTTTTTCCTAAATGTCTGTTTCTTCTTTGAAGAACGCTACCTGGACAATCTAACAACTGTTTTGAAAATATTCAAAATCTTATGTTTGATATTGCCTTACATATGGGAAATTAATAAGAGGCATTTTGAAACTCAGTCCTACAATAGAAATACGCATCTAAATACATGATTTCTCTTTGAAAATTAGCAAAATCAAGCAATCTGGTCGCATTCGCAATGCTAAGCCAAACAAAATAATGCCACCTCGCCAACAAGAAACGAAGCCCTGATTGGACTAGAGATTATATATTCTGATTTAGTGCTTCAGCCGCTTCCGTAAAACATATTCCAGAACCCGAACTACATTTCGTAAAAAAATGAAAACCAGTATTGGTAGAACCAATACTGGTTTTATTTTTTTCACTGCTACTTAAAATGTACCAAAATTCTGGTTTGGGAAAAAAACACTGATATCCCACAGAAAAAAACTTTAGAAAAGGAAAAAACCAAGACCCCCCCCACCCCTTAAAAAAAACCTCGTAATTGTGGTTAAACTGTTGTGATATCAAATCACGAAGCCATCTGTACTAAGGGTCTCGACCCTGCACACCCTCTCACTAGCTTTCTCCTTGAGAAAAGCTGCATTTTCTTTACTTAGCTTGGTTAAAAATTTATATGTGCAGCAACATTTATACATTTTTAACCGATCTAAGAAAAGAAAGCTCAACTTTTCTCAATGAGAAGGCTATCGAGAGGGTGTGCAGTTGGCTTGGTGATTTAGTATTACAATTTTTTTTAACCACAATTTCGTGGGGGGGGGGGGGGGGGGGTTAGCGTTTTCACTTTTCTTAAGTTTTTTTTTTGTCTATTTATTATGCCTGCTACCAAATATAACATTGCTTTCCTTCGTATTTTTCATGAATATCTTCCTCACCTGCTTAATTTTGTAAACTAAAAATTTATTTCCATCCATTTATTGATTTTTTTTTCCAAACAAATTTACAAATTTTACAGGCTTTTTAAAATGTGTTCTAAATTTCAGTATTGTAAGAACATTTCGTAAACAATCATTATTTCCTTAATATGTATTTGCAATCTTCTCAAAACTTGATTTAATGATAAAAAAAAAATTATATTTTTTTTAGAAATTACATAAAATGTTTAGCTTATAATTGGCTAAATGTCTTACTTTCAATATGGATATCTAAATTCAAAGAGTGGATTTCGTATGCAAACACTTTGTATTTGGGTATTGTTTTTTCATAAAACGTAACATTTACAAAACAGGTATTTTTTTTAATAAAATGTAGGATTCGTCTAACAAATTGTACATGAGTGTTTTCAGGATACAAAACTATTATTTAAAGTTAGATGTTTTACATATACAGGGTCAAGGAAGTAAACGATGAAGCTCCACTGTGTTTTAACTGAAATATCAACAAAGGGCTACAAGGCTTTACTTTCATTGTAACAAGTTGTAAAATAGTAACAATGATATTAGTTCATCAAAACCTTAAAGAAAGGCTACTTCCATCAGGCCCGTCCCACCAGGGGGGGGGGGGAGCACAAAAAAAACCCCAATAATCTGGACCCTAAAAATTGGGAATTTCAACTTTTAAAAATTTATGAGTTGTGAAAATTTATTCTTGAAAAAAATTAATATTATTAACAAATGAGAGCTAGGGAAGAATATAAATTGTCCAACTTGTAAGATTACATTTAAATTAGACCTCAGAACGGACACTGCATTGGATCATGCGTGCAACAAATCAATGCTTGTGAGAAAACTTTTTATCTCAAAAGTATCAGTCTTATATATGTACTATAAAATATGTATGTACTTAAATATTCCGATAAAAAAATACCTTTTATTCTATTAACATCACATTTTTATTTTTATTTTGTTCTGTGACAAATATGTACACAAATTCTTGATCGTTTTCTTCCACAATTAACCAAAAACACATTTAAATACAGTTCACTTCTGTGATTATTCAGAATCTCCATCCTTCTCGTCAAGTAGTCCAAATGCTGCCAATTTTCTCAGTCATTCTCATTTTGTGAAACGAATTTTCTGCTAAGGTCTCCACGGTTGATTTATTGGAGGTAGGTGAGAAACATGGCTGACATGTGCATGGTGTCTGTGATCCTGAAAGAAAATAACACGCTTAATCACATTTATAACGTACTGAAATCTTGATATTAACTATCTTCCTGTATAAACGATAAATGCATATACAAAGAAAACGTTTTATTCTATTCTTAGTTTCCACGACTTTCCTCTTTCAGAATTTGGAACCCTTGTGGACAATAAATTTATACACTGCTTTCACTCAACCCGATTTCAAAATCACCTTAAAGATGTCAGGAGCCCAAATCTTGAAGGAGAGAAAAAAATTGTATTCCCTTAAAAAGTCATCTTCGACAATTCCGAAAAAAGTTGAGCTCTATTGTTAATAAAACTTTCAATATTTAGTGAGCTGCTATTTGTACTTTGAGCAAGTTACCCTCCAAACTTTAAGGCCTCTTTTTGACACATAAATATTACTGATGTATCAGTTTTAGTTTAGAAGTAATGCGCTCCGTTGTAAACATGCATTTTTTTTCTGCAGTACAGAAATGGTGAATATGAATAGTCCTGGGAATACTACCTTATCAATTTTTAGTCATGGTCATATGACGAGGACAGCACCTGAGCTGGACCCAGTGCCGTCACATAATTTGGGGGGGGGGGGCTTGAAACAAGAAATTTCCCAACTTAATGATTTAAAATTCCTGACTTAACGATTTGAAATTCCTAACTTAACGATTCAAAATTCCCAGCTTAACGATTCGAAATTCCCTACTCAACAGTACTGAATATTCCCAGTTCCATCTTATCGTCATTTTTCAGCTTTATTTTTATTAGGTAATATTAAACAGTTCAAGCATTGATTTGTTGCACGCATGTTCCAATGCAGTGTTCGTTCTGAGGTTTAATTTAAATGTAACCTTCCACGTTCGCCAGTTTCTAATCTTCCCTAACTTTCATTTGCCAATAATATTAATTTTCCCAACTCGTGGATTTTTAAAACTTGAAATTCCCAACTTTTAGGATTTCCAGATTATTGGGGAGCAACCGTCGCACCTTGAGGGTTGAAGGACCCAAACCCTCCTGATGCGACGGGCCTAGCTGGACCACGGTAGATTTAGCTTTTCCCAGTCCCCTATATATGGTCAGTGGGATGTGTTACAGTATATAAATCCATAGTACTAAGCATTGTTAAAAGAAATTTACTTACCCTTTTCTTTCTTGACTTTAATGGTATGGGGGGTAAGTTCACTGAACGATTTGTTTTACATTTGAGGACTTCTATCCCAAGGCTTCGACTCCCTCGAATTTCCTGCCTCAAACCGTGACCGTTGATTTCCAGCGTTGGCAAAAGCAGTATCTGCTCAGTGCGATGCTTCTGAAATAAGTCCCAAGTTAAACATATTTTTTTTTTATAAAACAAAGAGCTTGTTCTAAAGTTAAATATTCACACAATTTTGATTACAATATTCTGTGTATATATTTATGATAGTCGTTGAAATTCCAAATAAAATAATACTTTTAGTGTTGCTTAAAATCCACTGATCACAATATAAACATTTTAATGTTTAGCTTAAGATTAAATAATAAAACTTTTTATTTTTAAAGATGTTTCGGTTTTAATTTCTTCACAGTATTTCAATTGATTTCTTTTTGATTGAATAAAAAATATTCAAGTGTGGTGTGAGTTTACATTTTGGTTAACTGATATTTAATTAAACAAAACTTTCCAATTAACCGGTTACTTTGATAATTTACTGGAATTTTTATAAAAATTCCAATAAAGGGAACTATTAGATAAAAAAGCTCAATTATCTGATATTTTATCAACCGGAATCTGATTAAACAAACCTTGTGACATGTTCTCCGATTTCGTTCCTTCTTTTGTTGATAGAACAAAGGGCCGTCGTTTGAGAAAACTACACCGTTAAAATATAGGTACACAAAAATAAGTAAAATGTACTCATTTTTGAGTACATTCAATGCTTATCATAGCTCCGAATACATAAGTTTCATTTTTGAAAAAGATATGTACTAAAAAAATGTGTAAAAGGAGCAGTTGCTTGCCTACGTAGACTGCTTTCCTAAATCAGTGTTAATAAATATCAACAATTACAGCCAAGACTTATAAGGAATAGAACCCACATCCTAAGGCACCGCAAGTCAGTGCCTTACCCGTTGTACTGCCAGGGCGACGTGATGAAGTTACAGACAAGAAGGCTAGTAGTGTAAAAAGGCCGCTATGGGGCCGAGGTGCTGTGTGGAGTACGGTGGAGTAATGAGGAATACGAGGAATAATTGAGGATTTTGGTGGAGTACAGTGGAGTAATGAGGATTTTTGGCGGTGCTCTGTGGATTTTTGGTGGTGCTGTGAGAATCAGGGCGGATCTCGTCTGTCAAGCCGAGGGGGCGTGGCCTAATGGAGATGACCTCAACCAATCAGGTGTAAGTAAGTGACGTCACATGCAGGGGACATGGGAACAGGTGTTGATCACTCATCGCCGCCGATGGGCATGTCTCAACGTGTCTCAACGTGTCACACCGTGTTTGTACAGGAATGGACCAATCAGGTTCTTGTTTGAGGATGACCTCATGAACAACCAATCAGGTGTCAGTAAGTGACGTCACACGCTGTCGGGGCAAGCAGAACTAGTTCTGCTTGTAACCGCAAGGCGGCGCTGCATGTAGGGGAACGGACCAATCAGATTGGTTCTTGAGGATGACCAATCACAGGCCAGAAGAGGGGGCAATTGTTCTCGGTCGTCCGTATAAAAGACGACGTTCGAGCATAGCTCTGGCATTCTCTCAGTAGAACCTGCTCTTGCGACTACTCTAGTTTAGCTCAGCTTTGATTAAAATGACTTCTTTAAAACGAAAAGCTGATTCTGATAATATGATTGAAGATATTCCACCAAGAACCTTCCACCTTGGAGACGATATTTTCGTTTCCTGCAGTTTTTTCAACAAGCGAGTTCTGATTCATATTCGTCGATATAAGAAATGTGGAGAAAAGTACTATCCTTCGACTGATGGAGTTACGTTATCGCCATTCCAATTCTCGATTCTCCTTGGATGCGAGCCTCTCAAGACAAAGTGCTTTAGAGAGAACCCTTTTGTGGACTATTTTATTGAGAACCCATTCAAGCCAGCAAGTGATCCTGTGTCCATTTTATCGGAAACTCAACTCAGCATTAAAGACGACGACGACAAAGAAATACTTTTTGAGCTGCTTGATTCCAGTATGAAGTTAAAAAGTGAAATTACGTGCCGAAGCGGTAGAACCTATACAAGGGATGTAACTGTGAGCAGTGACCAATGGGAAAAGCTGTTTTCGATCGGCGACTCTGTTATGAGTTCTGCACTGCGGGAAAAGTATCGTCGTGCTTCCTTTAAACAACTTTACGAACTGGTGGCCAAAACGTCTATTCCATACCATGCTCCTGTTTGTGCTTCAATGGATGAAGTTCAAAGTTCTCTGACTTATATGGTAAAGTCCGCTTTTTACGATGTTATCTCACAAAGAAATGGATTGATGAATCCACTACATACGTTAGACGAAACTCTAATGGCCGAAAATACAGTGAAACGTTTTAATGCAGCTGTTATGGATTTAAGACCTTATTATGTAGCGGAGGCCTTTCATGAAAAATTATATCAATTTCCATTTAATCCTGTACCTAATCATAGTATGTTAAGTTTTGTAACCATCCCATTTTTAAACTCTGTGAATATTTCAAATATGATTGAAATCGCTCGAGAAGCATTTTGTAGATTTTCTACTTAAATAAATATTGTTTTATCATTCATTTCGTGTTCTTTTTATTTATTGTATTGCAAACATTAGTTTAAAAAAAATATTATTTATAATATTAATTATAGCATAAAACAAGGAAAAATATATAGTTTTGTATTAAATGTTCGTACTAACTTAAAGGAATAGTACTTTCCGAGAAGCCTTTGGTTCACTCTCGTGGTCCTGATCTGTTTCTGCTAGATATGTATAAATAGTTCAACATAGTTTTTTCAAATTCATTTGTGTGTTAGTCTTCGCGAAGGAAACATGAATTTCAATGCTGCTTATAGAGATCCTAGACATTCGGATAGTTTTGGAGGGGTCAATGCACTGAAACGGACATTTAATGGAAGTGTAAAGGACGTAAAACATTGGTTATCTCAGAAAGATTCCTATAGTCTGCATAAACCTATCCGTCACAAGTTTCTGCGTAATCGAGTGTTAGTAAGTAACATAAACGAACAATTTCAAGTTGATTTAGTGGATATGCAATCGCTTGCAAAATTGAATAGAGGTTATAAGTATATACTGACATGCATTGACATTTTTTCTAAATTTGCATGGGCCATACCTTTAAAAGATAAATCAGGAAAAAGTGTGAAAAGTGCTTTGGAGACTATTTTCAACGAAAAAACACCCCGTTTACTTCAATCTGATTCCGGAACAGAACTGACAAATGCTCTCGTTCAAAATTACTTAAAAAAGTTGAATATTAAATTCTTTACTACTAAAAATGAAACGAAAGCCAGCATAATTGAAAGATTTAATCGGACTTTGAAAACCAAGATGTGGAAATACTTCACAGAATTTAACACTAAAAAGTATATAGGTGTAATTCCTGACTTCATGCATAGCTACAACCATAGCTGGCATCGAAGCATTAAAATGACCCCAGCTTCTGTAAATCCAGATAATAAAAATGAGGTTTTAGAAAACTTGTATGGAAATCTCAAAACTTTAAAAAGAAAACCGCCCATACTTAAGGTTGGGGATACGGTCCGCATCAGCAGACAAAAGCTACACTTTGAAAAAGGTTATGAACAAAATTGGAGTCGGGAAATTTTTACTGTAAACCAAATTATTCTTAGAATACCGACTGTGTACAAGTTAAAAGATCTGTCTGGAGAAGAAATTGAAGGTACTTTTTATGAAGCAGAGTTACAGAAAGTGATTGATTCTGGTTTTTATCCAGTGGAAAAAGTTATCAAGAAAAGGAAAAAACAAGGAGGTGTCATCGAATACTTTGTAAAATTCTTAGGATATCCTGAAAAATTTAATGCGTGGGTTACAGATGTTAAAATACTATAAATAGAACTACTTTCTTAGTATTGCGTTCAGTACCCATCATGAGTTTCTACGTGACGTTAGTTTCGGATAGCAGTCTGCAGTTTTTTCCTACAAACAAAATTTCTCATTTTATAACTCAGCTGCCAAGTCCAATTAATTTAAATGGAGAATGGGAAATTGGTTTGTCAGAAATCATTTATCCACATTCTTGGTATAATGTCAATGCGGCAAACAATACATTTACTTACGATTATGGCGATGGAAAACTGATAAAGAAACACATTGACGCTGGAAATTATGAAAACCTATATGATTTAGTATCCACCCTACAATTAACTCTTCCGAAAAATCCTTCCAAGTTTACTTTTTCTTACAACAAAACGACAAAGCGTGCTAAAATTGATGCTGTTCAAGGTACTTCTCTGTATCTTGAGAAACTTGGTCCTCTTTTAGGTTTTAAACCGAATACAATGATTCGAGGAAGTATGAAAAGTGAAATTCAAGCTGACGCTCAAGCAGGCCTTTCTTTTTTCTACGTCTATACGGACCTGGTTTCACCACAAATAGTAGGGGACGTGTATGCACCTCTTTTGAGAATCATCAGAGTAAAGGGACAAGACGGTGACACGATTAGTCAATATTATGATAGACCTCAGTACTTACCAGTGAGTCAACGCTCCTTTCAAACCATTAATATAGAATTGAGATTAAATTCAGGGGGCTTTGTACCCTTTGAAAAAGGAAAAGTCTTAATCGTATTACATTTTCGATTGAGACAAATTCTATAAATACACAAACATCGGACTGCTTGGTTCATTTAAACTTTAGAAGTCAAGATGAGAGTACCTTACGTGTGCTGCACAAAAAAATTCGAAGAACATTATGCCTCTCAGACAGGTGAAGGCCTACCTTATTATAAGGGAGTCTCTTTTCAAAAAGGCTATGGATTAGGAACTGTATTTCGTCGATTATTTAGAACGGCTTTCCCATTCTTGGTGAAAGGTGCCAAAACCATTGGTAAAGAAGCTATACGAGCCGGGTCACGAGTCGCATCGGATGTGTTATCTGGACAAAATCTGAAAGAAGCAGTCAAGACAAGAACAAAAGAAAGTGGGAGAAATATAGCTCAGAAAGCTGTTGATCGAATCCAATCTATGGTGGGTAAGGGAAAGTATAAAAGAAAGCGTAAAACACGAAATGGAATCATTTCATCTAAGAAGCGCAAGGTGATAGGACGTGATATTTTTGATCCGTAATGGCGTATTTACTCAAAGATTCCCCAGAATGTGTAAAAAATGAGTTGGAACTTTTCCATCTGCCAGGGACTCAAACTGTCATTCAGAGTGGACAGTGGATAGAATTTCATCCCCTCTCCAACGTTTTTGACGGCGGACCAGTAGAATTTCATATTTCCGGTAGCGGCGAAGATTATGTGGATCTTAGTCAAACTCAACTTTACGTTAAAGCAAAGATTTTGAAGAACGATGGTACTCCTATGGCTGAAGAAGCAAATATTGGCCCTGTAAATTTATTTTTACATTCCTTATTTTCGCAAGTGGACATTACATTGAACGATCGGCTAGTTTCAAATTCCAGTAATACATACGGATATGAAGCCTATTTACGAACCCTTTTATCTCATGGTCAAGACAGTAAGGCATCGCAACTCACATCAGAATTATTTTATAAAGATTCAGATGATGGCTTGAAGAAACGTTCTGATTTCTTTAAAGAAAGTGCATCCGTAGATATGATTGGATGTATCCACAGTGATTTATTTCATCAAGAAAGACTATTGTTAAATTTAGTGGACTTAAAAATTAAATTGATACGAAGTAAACCTGAATTTTGCTTGCAAGGATCTGAAGGATTTAAAGTAGTATTGGATAAAATTTCTTTATTTGTACGAAAAGTTCGTGTAAGTCCTGGAGTTATTTTAGGACACGCAAAAGCTTTAGAGAAGGGGACAGCAAAATACCCCATCAACAGGGTGCTATGTAAAGCTTATTCCATACCGAAAGGAAACATGTCCATTGTTCAAGATAGTGTATTTATTGGTCAAATGCCGAAGCGAGTCATCATTGGATGCGTGGATAACGAAGCCTTTCATGGATCTTTTACCAAGTCACCTTTCCATTTCGAGCATTTTGACTTAAATTTCATAGGAATATATATTGATGGTCAACCCGTTCCTCACAATCCATTAGAGCTCAATTTTGCTCAAAATAGCTTTATAAGAGCTTATCAAAGTCTATTCTTGGGCACTGGAAAAATAGGGGAAGATAGAGGTTCCTTTATATCCAGAGAAGAGTACACAGATGGTAATGTCATTTATGCGTTTGATTTGTCCCCAGACCTATGTGCTGGAGATCATTTGAATCTTATCAAACACAGTAATTTAAGATTAGAAATTAAGTATAGTAAGCCGCTCCCACAGACTGTATGCGTCATTGTGTTCGCAGAATTCGAAAATTTAATTGAGATAAGCAAGACAAGAAATATCCTGTTTGACTTTGGAAATTGAATGAAGATGAATGGACAACAACTCTTTCACATTCTATCGCACGACACTGCGACGTCACCTTTTTTCAAAGGAGTCTTCGCGAAGAATACCCTCCCACCTTTACAAAGCAACTCGTGTGCTATAGTAAATACCGATGACTTCTCTCAACCTGGTTCTCATTGGTTAGCATTGTTTTCAAGTACTCAGAAAAAATTAGAGTTTTATGATTCCTACGGAATGTCTCCTGATTTCTACGGAATCGATACATCTTACTATTCCAACATAGAATGGAATTCCATTGTTTTACAATCTCTTACATCCAACGTGTGCGGACACTATTGTATTTATTTTTTAGTGAAGCGATGTCAAGGTCATTCTATGTACTCTATAGTGGATCACCTGTATATTACCAATGTATCAGATTTTCAAGTGTATCAATTTGTAAAAAAGAAATATGCTGTAAGATTAGTTTTTATAAAATAAATTTATTTGATTTGTATTCCTTGCGTTCTGTCATGTTTTCTTGAAGTGATTTCATTACTTTTAGGTACACCATTTTTAACTAAAAGTTTTTCTTAAAGTTAATTACACACAACTTTTTTTTTTATAGAATAATATTTTATTTTCCTAAAGTTTTAATATTTTTTACATTTCTTTTTATCCTAAAGTTTTTTTTTTTTTCCATTTCTTTTTATCCTAAAGTTTTTTTTTTTTTTCCATTTTCTTTTTAAAGTTTACTTATACATATTTTTTATTCTATTTTTTTTTTTTTTTTTCACTTATAAGATTTTTTTTTTTTTTTTTTTTACTATTTTTTTTTAAAACTTTTTTCTTTTAATATTTTTTTTTTTTTTTTTTTTTTTTTTTTTTTTTTAAACTTTTTTTTTTTTTATATATTTTTTCTTTTTTTTTTTAATATTTATTTTTTACATTTTTCTTTTTAAAGTTTATTTTTACTATTTTTTTTTTATTCTTAAGTTTTATTTTTACATTTTTTTTTTATATATATATATATATTTTTTTTATTCTAAAGTTTTTTTTTTTGTTTTTGCATTTTTACTTATAAATTATTTATTTTTTCTCGTACTAATTTTATTTTTTCTATATATTTTTCGAATTCAAATTTAACTTTTATATTTATTGAAAAAAGATAACCTGTAAAGTAAAAATAATAAAGGACAACAAGATACAGCAACATCATTTATTGAAAAACTAAAAATGGCTCCATTTGTTTCTGCGGGCATACATAGAAGGTTTTACAATGTTATTTTCTCTATACAATTTTCTTTTTACATCCAACATGGAAGGAAAATGTAAATCTCGTAAAGCATTTAAGAATACAGCTTGTCCGACAGGAACTTTTTTCCTATTACGAAGAAAGTCATTCACCAGCATGACAATATTAGTGTGTGGGATAACTTTATCTTGGTAAATAATTTCACCTTTGTCCGTCCATTTGAATCCATTTTGATTTTTCAAAAACTGTAAAATGTCTATAGCCGTCTTTCTGTGTCGAATAGGCACGGTATGCATAACTGCATCTTCAAAGGTATCTTCTTTCTTCACATCTTGCAACGTCTTTTTATCTGGATCTGGAGGTGGTTTTCCAAGCTGGTCGTAATTTTCCAAGGTTTTAAGGTACCGAGAAGCTTTTTCACTTTCTGTGAGATTGGTATTCTGAAGGGTATTTGTTATTTCTTGATCAAAAGAGTTTGGTTCACGAGGAATTTCTTGGGATTGTTTGTCGATCAGGGTGTACTTTTGTAGGGCTTGCAAGTAGAGAGATGCTTTGTCGCTTTCCGCGAGTTGTTTATTCTGAAGAATACTTGTCATTTTTCGATCCAGTTCAGAGAGATGTTCCATTAATTGTGCCCTGTCTTCAGGTATCAAGATAAACTTTTTACTGTGCTCCATGAATCAATGAGCTGATGATTGAAATAGCTGCAGGTAATAAGACTGAAAGAAAACCGTCTCCTTTTTGAACAAGTAGCTTTCTTTTTTTATACAAAGGAACCTTTTTGTCTGAAAGCTTTCGTAAGCACGTCTTATGCTTAGAAAGACTATTTATTTGGCTGTTAGTGAGAGGTACGTTTCCGTGAAGTACGTTCAAGACGCATTCACACAAAGACTTGATAATACTATTGGGAACTTTTTGAACGATTTGCTTCGGATTTTTACTTTTCGAGATCACTTTCAGGAGCTCTAAGGTTTGCTCCGTACACGTAGACATCTTCACATCGAATGATAGTAGTCACTGTTGACAGCTCTATTTAAAGCCACTCTGCAAAATTTTCCGTATGCAGTTGCTTTTACCAATGCACAATGGATAAAGTCAGGAGGATGCACCGAACAGGATGCATGCGTTGGCATCAGGTGTTCAACTTTTGGACAGTTGAAATCTTCTAAATTATAGCACTTGCGTCTAGTCAACACTTCTAAAAAATGTTGCTTTTGTATTCCCTTGACGTAAATATCGGAAAATACTTCGAACAAAAGATATAAAATACTTTGAAATTTAACATAAGGTAAAGATCCTTCTCTCCAATCCATACAATGAATGTTTCTTGTTACCCAAGAAAACTGATTTCTCTGCGTAAGGGATAATTCTTCAAATGGTGACGGAGGCTGAAAATACCATACGCCCCACAAATGATTATCTTTCACGGCGTAAAATGCTAGTTCTTTGACGACAAATAGTCCCGACGGAAGCAGAAACCCTTCAAAATCAATCACGGCTGACATCCTTCCAGTTTGAGAGACGAAATACAAATGAAGTTAGCGAGGTTGATACACGTAATATATATCTCCAGGAAACATCCCCGTGCGCATGCGTAGAGAATCCTCCGTATTACTTTTCAGATCAATGAATAAATAACCGTACGGCTTCGAAGTAGCATCTTCATAACACTCTTGAAAAAACTTCACTTTTCTCGGATATAGTTGTCGTCCTAAATGCATGACTTGGGATTGGTCTCTTCGGTTCTTAAACAGCGCCAAGTAATGTGCATTCAAAGAAATTTCTCGCATTTCTTTTCCCTTATGAAACACATTTTGTACTATAAAGATGATACTGATATTTCGGTGGTGTGACATTTTAGTAAACATCTTTGTCAATTGAGCATCGTTTCTAAGCTCACTCATTAAATCGTCTACTACAATCAATGCATCCGAATATTGATTTAAATTTGAAGGCAAGCCTTCATGAAATGAAATGTTTGGGATTTCTGCATATAACTTTTGAAATATCCCATAGCACCATACCATCGTTTTTGGAAAGGGTAGTATCATTTTATTTTCGATCATTTTTTTCACGAAATGTGTCTTGCCACTACCTGTGGGACCTGCAACTATCATAGTAAACGGATGTTTCAGTCGTAAAATATCCATACTGAATGATGAACTTTGGAGATGCTCTTCTTATTTATAGATGATCTTCTTCTGATGAACTCACATGTCGGCTAGTGAATAATGTCCGAATGGAAGAGTGCTCACGCGATCCTCTAAGATGTGTCTCTTCTGATCATGCGGGGAAAGGGCCAACTTATTTGAAGTAATGGTGAATATGTCATGCTGCTTGGATCGTATGAGGTTCATGCTGGTCACGAGTTCTTGGTGTTGAAACAGGCACTTTATATAATCTTCAAATTTGATTTTTTGATGGATGGTGGCCTTCTTAATACCCTTCAGCTTCTTGGTGATATTGTCATGGCCTATTTTGAAGGCATACATCTTGGATCTGAGTCCCACGAATTCAGTCATGATTTCTCCTTTGGTCTCATCCTTCATCTTCCCGATGACTTTTTTGTTGACGAGAGGAAATCCGAAAATATTGTTGGCAGGATAATCCGATGTATCGTACAGGTCCATATCCTCCTTCATATCTTTGTAAACATCGTCGGTGTGAATACTGTAGGTAAGGCTATCTGTATCCATGTACAGGAGTTTCAGTCGCTCAGTTGAATATTTCGGTAACATCTTGGAATAGTGGAAGTCATACATGAGGGTCTTGGATAAATCCAATATAGCCATTCCAATGGTAATTGGCTTGTTGAATTTCAGTACGGTCCGTCGCATATGGAATGCTGCCAAAGTTTCGGAGAAGATGGTGCGATCTTGAAAGTTGGAGCGAGCAATCCATTTCTCAGCTGTTTTCGCGTTCCCGACCAACTTGATGTCCACTCGGCGTCGGATATTCTCCATCGTTTTTCCGAAAATTGAATTGTTCATGAGTTTGAAGAAATTTTTCTCAAACTCATTCGTAGCAGAGGTGCGCAGTTGGGTATTGACATCAATATAAGTCTTTAGCCATGGTGATTGACTGAATTGTAAAATTCTATGCACGGCTGTCACTTGAAGTCCTTGTTGCAGGTAGAGCTGCAAATTTCGGTAATGTACGACATATCGTTCTTTCTTATGCAGAGTAGTCAGCAACCTCTTCTCTTTACAACCGGGTGGAGCTAATGTTTCTGGAGCAAGTGGCAGATCAGCATGTAGATCGTGTAGATGGGCTGGATACTCCAAATCCACTTCTAGGATGTAGCCAAGTGCACTGTCCGAAGGGGTTTGTAAGACGTCCATCGTCGGGTTAATCCAAGCGTAATTACCTAACGGTAAGTATTGGGACATAGCCCAGCCATACAAATTATTCGCATCTAAATATAATAGATAATTGGAAGGCTGAGACTTGTCATAGTTTGGCATATAAGGGTTATTTGCCTTTGCGTGACGGTGAGAACATTGCGAGATTCCTCCACGGATACCATTTTCGACAAACAATAGCATATCATAATCCGTGAGCAGTTCCAGTCGAATTGACGTCTTCTTCAGCATAGCATCCCAAGAGAGTCCGGGGGCGGTATAATACCACACGGGATCCAAGCCATAGGTTTTCATGCAGACATCTCTAAAACTTTCAAAAATGTCTGCTAACTGTAAAACATCCGTCTTGACGTACAAATCCGCATACTCGCCCAAATTGTTTAAGTCGAATGCATCCCACACACCTTGAGCATGTTGGTAATCTTCCATGGTGATGTGTGATTCGTTCAGGCGGTTATAAAAGGCATCACGGGGTGGTAGCTCGGTTTCCTTGAACTTGTCTGGATGATTGACGTAATCATATGGAAATACACCTTTCCGAAGCAGGAGAGAAGCATGAGAGGAGGGAAAGTGCGCCTGCACGTGTTTGAACTGGTCTTCTGAGAGATTTTTGGCCAGTTGATCTAGACTACTCGCCATGAATCGAAAGGAATCGATGAATCGAAGACTAAGTCCCTTCCCAATTTGCTTTGAAAAGGAAATGTACTTTTCGGTGTTTTCTGGGATGACTGTGATGTTGAAATCGTCTCCTCCCAGGCACTTCACAAATAAATGGCTGTCGTATCCTGATAAATTGTGAAACACCACTGGGATAAAGTCTGGAGTTCTGGCCTTCAGGTTGCAGGTATTACACGCGATTCCTCGAAACTTCTTCGTTTGATGATCGTGATCCTTCACCTTATAATTCGTCTGGGTAAAATCCTTCTTGCACATGTAGCAGCGAGTTGCTTTCCGAAATGCCTCCAGCTCCTCTTTGGTTAAGGGATCCATTGGTAAAGGAGTTCTGTACACTTGCTGTATTTCCAGGGCTTCTAGCTTCATCCGCTCCATAAAAATTTGTGGTGCATTCGGTCCTCGGTACACGTAAGGTGCTTTGAAGAGTCCTGTGGTCGACACTATGTAGTAGCAGAAGCTGACAGCTTCATGTTTTTGGTAGGCTTCACTGTACGATTTATCTGGGTTCGGCTGGCAAGATTCTATCGGTCGGGTAATGCACTCAAAGTCAGCATAAATCACGAATGGGACTTTCATAGTATGTTTGATATTTTTGAAAACCACCCATTTGTCTTCCGGCATGATGACTCGAACGGCCTCGTGCTGATTACAACTCAGCTGATGACGGTGAAGAATAGGCTCCGTTGAGAAAAACTGCAAACAGCGGCGGCATATGAACGTTTTCTTCTGGTGATTTGAATGCTGTCTTGCAACGAGACGGGATAAGTCCTTGATCCAGGCATAATGAGCATGTGTGTCGGTCTTGAGATACATCAAATCAATATGGGTATCCTTTTCTTCTGGCGTGATCATCAGCGGATATACTTGATAATCCTCCGTAAGTCCATATACGTTAATCGATAGGTCATTCATCTTCGCAAATTTGGAGATATCTTGAATTTTAACAGGGAATTCAATCCCTGTAAAATTGAGAGTGTCCATGTACGCTGCATAATGATGTGTTCGGTATGCATGCTGATTATGGTCTTCTACTGGATGGAGAGCGGAGAGGATGGCCCACATGAAGCAGCGATCGTCGTTGTTCTGGACATTGATGATAGCCCTCTTGCTCTTAATGGGTTCGGGAAGTTCGATGTACGTGGATCCGCGCAGAGGGTTGTATTTGTTGGTCCGTACCTCCAATTCTTGTATCCGTTCCAGGGTCCACCCAGATTCCTTGCCTTCGAAATCTTCGGCTTCCTTGAGTAGTCTCTCCATCGTTTGTAAATATAGGGCTTCAACATCGGTAGAGGGAAGAACGATCTCATTCTTCGTTTTGAAGCACTTTTCTTCGCTTAATATGCCATCGGCAGCAACTTTTTGGTAGCGGCAGATGAGCCTGCTATTCACTTTCACTTCAAATTGGAACAGGGCAGATGATACGATGTTCACAAAGTCTTCTTCTTTGGAAATCAGGAATGGTTTCAAGTCCTTGTATTCCTCGGTGTTGAATAAATGTACATTCTGTACACGGTTCTTCAAAGCAGACTGTCGCGTAGAAGAAGGTAGAGCTGAAGGTCCTGGTCGAGTAGAGGGTGCTGGTCGAGTAGAGGGTCCTGGCCGAGTAGAGGGTCCTGGTCGAGTAGAGGGTCCTGGTAGAGCAGTGGGTCCTGGTAGAGTCGAGGGTCCTGGTAGAGTAGAGGGTCCTGGTAGAGATGTATCCTCACTGGTCCGGCGTCGTTTTAGAAGTACAGATGGTTCTGTATCTGCAGGCCGCTTGTGTGTTTTCAGGTGTCTGGTCAGGGCATCGGTTCGTGAAAATACCTTAGCACACCGAGAACACGGATATTGCATTCCTCCATGCTTATTCCGTTGATGTCGAATCAAATTATATCTTCGAGTGAAATGTATATTACATTCCGCACACGTCAATTCCTCGTCTTGACTAAAATCCAATTGGGTTGCTGTTAAATCTCCAAAATCCATGAGCGCCATCACTTCATCATTCAACGGCAATGTCGAATTCTCGAAAACGTCTTCAATATTCATTTTAAACAAAGCTAAGCTAAACTAGAGTAGTCGCAAGAGCAGGTTCTACTGAGAGAATGCCAGAGCTATGCTCGAACGTCGTCTTTTATACGGACGACCGAGAACAATTGCCCCCTCTTCTGGCCTGTGATTGGTCATCCTCAAGAACCAATCTGATTGGTCCGTTCCCCTACATGCAGCGCCGCCTTGCGGTTACAAGCAGAACTAGTTCTGCTTGCCCCGACAGCGTGTGACGTCACTTACTGACACCTGATTGGTTCTTGGTGAGGTCATCCTCACACAAGAACCTGATTGGTCCGTTCCTGTACAAACACGTTGAGACACGGTGGGACATGCCCATCGGCGGCGATGAGTGATCAACACCTGTTCCCATGTCCCCTGCATGTGACGTCACTTACTTACACCTGATTGGTTGAGGTCATCTCCATTAGGCCACGCCCCCTCGGCTTGACAGACGAGATCCGCCCTGATTCTCACAGCACCACCAAAAATCCACAGAGCACCGCCAAAAATCCTCATTACTCCACTGTACTCCACCAAAATCCTCAATTATTCCTCGTATTCCTCATTACTCCACCGTACTCCACACAGCACCTCGGCCCCATAGCGGCCTTTTTACACTACTAAGGCTTTTAACAATTTTAGAGAAAGGACTGGAACGCGTGCTTACTTTTGTTTCCCGCGTGGTCGGATTGGACGAGTCGTCTACTCTGGACGTTTGCCCGCTTCTGGAGGATGAGACGGGCGAGGACTGCTTGGAGTCGGAAGAGGCTCTCTTTCCAACGTTTCGAGAAGAATTGCGGCCAGAGTGATGGTACTTTTCGGCTAACCTACGAGATAATTACATCAATGAAAGTATTAACATAATATCAATGAAAATATGTAATTATCTCAATAAAATATGTAGTTATATGAATCAAAATATGTAATTCTATCAATTAAAATATATAATTATATGAATCAAAATATATAGTTATACCAATGAAAGTATGTAATATAATATCAATGTAATATGTTTCAATGAAAATATGTAATTATATCAATTAAAATATACAATTATATCAATGAAAATATGTAATTATATCAATAAAATATGTAGTTATATGAACAAAATATGTAATAATATAAATGAAAATTTGTAATTATATCAATGAAAATGTGTATATATATATGACTCAAAATATGAAATTATCAATGAAAATATGTAATTATATTAATGGAAATATGTAATTATATCAATGAAACTATGTAACTATATATAAAAATATGTAATTATATTAATGGAAATATGTAATTATATCAATGAAAATATGTAACTATATAAATAAAAATATGTAATTATATCAAAGAAATGATGTAATTATATCAAAGAAATGAGGTAATTATATCAAAGAAAATAGATAATTATATCAAAGAAAATATGTAATTATATCAATAAAATATGTAGTTATATAACTCAAAATATGAAATTATCAATGAAAATATGTAATTATATCAATGAAAATATGTAATTATATCAATGAAAATATGTAATTATATCAATGCAACTTTATAGTTATATCAATTAATATTGTTTAGCTTATCATCAAATCGAGCTTTTACATGCATTAAAATCCGTAACCCCGATTGGTATTAAAATGAAACATATTATAAATAATATAACAAAATATATTAATATAAGTAATGAGTATTCCTAATGGTATGTATGTTTTGATTTTTCCTCCAATATTCGAAGAAATCTAACACAAGTACCAAGTATGCATGCAATAGAAAACTATGTTAGAGGTGTTAAATATGTATATAAAATGTGTGATTCGGGGGCCCCTCAAAAATGTTAAGTGTAAGCCTGGGCTTCAAAGACCTATTCGGTAATTAGGCCCTGTGAACTGGCACCCATCAATCCAAATTTGAAGATCAGCAACAAAGTGAGAACATTGGAACAACACCAAATTTAACGTACACCAGCCCTTTTCACCATGTGATTATTTGGTGAACGATCCTACCCACAAACCTTCTATTATAAGAACACTCACCTGAGGTCTAGGAAATACTGATTCTTGAGTGCCTGTCGGGCTGTGGGCCTCTCTTCCTCGTCGTAGGCACACAGGCTGACGAGCAGGTCAAGTGCATCTGGAGAAGCACCTGGTGCGAGGATGGAGATGCCGATCCCAGCGTAGGGTGGGAAGTTGAAGTCCACACCTACCAGCCGCTTACTGTAAAAGCAAATACGACAGTGTTATATTTTAACACTTTGGACTCGGGTGGTGACTCTCGGTCACCAATTCTTTTGTTCCCTGTTCTTCAAATTGAGCGAAAACTGCACTGTAAAAAAAGGTGCTTAAAAATGAGTACATGAACGTACTAGTTTTTATTTAAGTACAATTGCATCGTAAATGAGCGATTACGTACTCGAATTTAAGTAATCGTACTTTCGCAAAAATGAGCAGTGTAATTTAGTATTCCTAATCTCAGCTTCTGTTTAAACCATCTTAACAAAGCGATCTGACAAACTTATAATAGTTGTTCAGAAGATGGTTTTTCACATTATTTGATGTTGATTGCTTAAATAGAAACTGAGTTATTACAACTCAATTATCTTACTTCCCATTCTTTTGGCACACTTCTTTTTAACATTATTTCTGTTTATAACTTCTTCCTCTTTTGATATATAAATAATACCTTAAAAATTATTTTAAGGAATATAGAATGAGTATGCTTCTATGTGAACTGTGGATGAAATTTTTTTTTTACTCTGGTGACAAGGTGTTTACCGATTACGCCCCTAATTGAGGGCTATAAAAAAGATATTTGATCTCAGAAAATATGGTAACCCGAAATCTGCTTCGGATGCAATCGGTAGATTCCCAATAACGACCACCTTCAAAAAAAAAAATATCGTTATGTATTTCAACTGCACAAGATCAGATATTATAAAATAATTGAATAAATTAAATAGTAAATTGGATAAATAAATTCTTGATATTAAATAATTAAGAATAGTAATTAATTATATAAAGAACGTATCGGAGATTCAGTTTAACCATTAGTTAGATGGTTATGACTAATTTAAATAATTATTTTTTATCAAACAGAAATGCTTAAATTTTAATATTCGAAAGCACATTCTTGTACTTCAAAACACTTTATGAAACTCATATTTGCAATAAAGCCTCTCAAAGAATTTTTGACATATGATATCTGTATCATATGTCAAAATCTGATATCTGATTTTAATATCCCAAAAAATATGATATCTGTATTTAAATATTCCAATTTTTAGTAGGTTTTTTTCTCGAGTAATCGTGACTATGAATCACTATTTTAATACGAGTATAAAATGTATGACAATAACAAAAATGGTACATAAATCCAAGGATATATATAGTTGTGCTCGTTCTCGCGATGTCTGACGGAAGGCGGGGAAAGCACATTTTTGACGTCATAGTGACGCCTACCTCGCGCTTTCTGTAGGCGTGTCTAATGCTCTTGTTTGTGAGGTGCTGCCATTTATTCGTTTTTTTCTGAACTATTTAAAAATTATATTCGCTATTTTAGTTTAAAATTTTCTGAATTTTAAGAGTTTAAATTGTATTTTAAGGATTGCATTTAGTATGGAAATATTGCAAAAGATTTGCATAATAAATTAAGCGTATCAAAATAATATTAGCTGCCACGAGAGCATGTCAATGAATTTTGAAAGAGTAAAATTGGGTTAGGAAACATCAGGTCAATGCATTTGTATTGGACATATTAAATGAGTTACAATTTCAATCAAGTAAAATACGGTGACATAACAAAACAAGGACGGATTAGTAGTGAAGCTACCTGAACACAATTATTTACAGGTGTTTATTTACATTATTTTGCTAATTAAAAATTAAATCACAAGTTATTACCCAACCGGGGATCGAACCTAAGTAGCAATGCTTGAAACACACAGCCAATGAGAGTGATCAAAAACCGATAGTAAGGCGGAGCAAAAATGACGTCAAAAATATGCTTTCCTTGCCCACTTTCAAAAAGCGAAAAACGAGCGCACCTTCTATATATAGTCTTCACTATCCTTGACATAAATCAACATTTCAGAAATAGTAAATATTGTATCAGGAAAGACATGAATAATGAATAGGTTATTCAAATTTTCAAATAATAACATAAAAAATTCAAACAAAATACTCCAAATCAATGACGGTATGGGTGAATAAAATAACTGTGCCAATTATTTCATGAATGAATAACGAGTAACTTACTGGCGTCGGAGTTTGGCTATGATGGAAGATTTCGGCGTCCCCAGGACGTTATGAATTTTTGACAGCTGGTCAATCTCACTACTACCAGGGAATAAAGGAAGATTTCTATGGAAAAATGAAACAAAGTTAATCTTTACACTCTTCATAAATAATATTCACATTTTTTGCATTAATTTGTGCGTTCGTCGAGCTATTTTCGTCAATTTTGACAATCGTTTCGTCATTGAATCGCGTGACTTTTGACGAAACATGAATCCTCACATTTTGAACGAAAATAATTTACTCCGATTCCTTTCCAGTGGTGCAGTGGAACTCCAATTATCATAACTCCATTTACCCGGATCAAACCGGATTTACCCGGATCAGCCAATTATCCGGAATCGGATCGCTTTGAGAAAAACAAATCAGCAAAATCCACGTTTTAAAAGTATCTTATCAGTGAAAGATATTATTTTCAATTGTCATTAAATTACATTACATACCAATAACGAAATTCGTCTTTTTTACTAAGAAATATTCTTTTCGTGAATAATCCGAATATTCGATTTTCCGGATGGGATCTGGTCCCAATTGATCCGGACAATTGAAGTTCCACTTTATCAGATCTTTCGGTTCTAATTTTGGTTCTTACTTGTATTTGCCACAATACTGAAGGCAATTTCCTGGCTCAATTTGAATTGCTATTTTCAGCAATTTTGACAGTCGTTTTGTCATTAAATCGCGTGAATATTAACGAAACAAGAATTCTCACATTCTTAACAAAAGTAATTTATACCGATTCCTTTTCGGTGGTAAAGTAAAACTTCAATTATCCGAACTCCAGTTACCCGGATGAAAGAAAGCGGATCGTCAATTATCTAACTATTTTCACGAAAATTAATGAATTATCAATTTTTGGAGTAAAAAATAGATTGTGATAGGTTTCATATTCGAAAAATGTCATTTAGAGGGTGAAATAAGCAGATTAAAAGTTCGATTTCATTCTTTACATTGCAAATTATTCATCGCGTATGAGTTAATAGGTTATATGGCAATAACAGTTAAATGTTATTTAATTCGTCATATGTTATTTTAATTTAAAACGCGTAAAATATTTTGATGATATATTTTCATTATAGTTTTTATTCTAAAACACAGTATTTTTTTCATAAATAAACAAAGGAAACATCAGTAAATTAAAATTAAAAGTGATAAATCGTTTGCGTTTTCAAATAAAGAAAAAACACATTCTAACGAGACTTTTAATCACGAGACTTTTTCGTCTACTTAATACTATAAGTTTTGTAATAAATATTTAAAAAGAACAAAAATCGTTTGCATTTACAATAATCAAATCTTGAACAAATTTAATACTGTGATATTTTTACTGTGTTTATGTACGTAACGTCATAATTTGAATACATAACAGTAATATGTTTAAAATTCTATATAAAAGATAAGTAAAAGAAAATATCGTTTGAAAAAACACGTATGTTTTTTTATTCCATGCAAAATGGATTATTTATTCCGCTATACAGTTGGTATGTATTTCTGCAAAAAGAACATGGAATTTTCAAAACAAAATATGTTTGATTAGAAAGCAATTTCGTTTGTTTTGTTAAGCATTTATATTCCAATGGAATTAATTGAATGAGGTTTTATTAAAAAAAAATTACACTGTTATTTATAAAATATATATTTAATTTAATTTAAAATGAAAATTTGTTCTACATCATTATTTGATAAGTTTTATTTTACCAATTATTTATAAATTCTATTCTATTTCGAATGATATTAAGTAAGAAACGAAGAAAGATTTTGAGTTTTCCAGTGTTAATGATATGATTTAGAAATTTTAAAAAAAGGAAATAATTCTAAAAATTCGTATTTGTTTACATTAGATACTTTGCACTGCTTGGTACTGAATTTCACATGACGTCATTTCAGGGTATAAGTGAATTCACTCGCATTTGTTATTGGTTGGTGGTGAACAGGTGGTTTGGTAATCAGCAATCACAGTCTAATAGACCATATGTTTTGGTTAATCAGTCAAAATTTTAATCTCTTGACCATAATATGCATAATGCTTATAAAAATGGTTTGTTATTTATTCTACATTCTAATGAGTAAATAATTACTGAAAATTTTAAATAGTTTTAAATGTTAATTTTTTTTAAAAAAAATTTAAACTTCTACCAGTAAATTTTTTGCCTTCTGAATGTAAAAGCAACATTCCTATTACTTTTTGTACAATACTGAAGTTTTATGAAGTATTATTTTTAAATTTGAAGCAGTAAATAATCGTTCAAAGTTAGTTTGTGATGTTTTCATAATGAATTTAACAGTGTAGAAAATTGTGCGGGGTCGTTAATTGCCCTTAACTAATTTAATATGAAAAATTCTCGATATTAAATTGTATTAATTAGTAATATTTTAATTATGAACTGTTTCTCGAATTACGTAAGTAAGTTTAGTTTCAAGTAGAGAGGGATTGAAAATGAGTAATAAAGTTTTACACTAGAACAACAGAAAAAAAGTATAAATTTTTCGTTAACCAAATTAAAAATCATTTTTAAATATAAATTTGACATTTACTATAAATGTGTTTTAAAATTTATTTACTTTGTTACTTCAAATAAGAATTCTTCTTCATTGAAAGATTTGTTCGAAATAACCTTGCACCTGCCTAATTAAATATGAAGTTATTTTCGATATTAATTTGTATTATATAGTAATTACCAAATACTGAATTATTTCTCATATTACGTAATTATGTTTAGTTTCAAGCAGATATTTAAATGAGTAACGAGACTTTACAAGATAACAAAGGAAAATACTTAAGAATTTTCAATTGAAACGTACAAAGTAATCTAAACGTTTCACATACACACAGGGAAATTAATTTCACAAATTTTAAAATCATTTTTAAAAAAATTAATTTTTCAGTTGCCGTAAATGTGTTTTTAATTATTTTCATCATGTTACTTCAAATAAGTATTTTGTTAATAAAAATTTGTTCGAAGTATCCATTTTTTTTCAAGACCCTTATTACTAGCGACCTACACAAATTTTATATTCTGTAACTTTTACTTCGAAATAAAATTATGAAATATTCCTAACAACAGGCGCAAATTTCATTTTCAAACATTAGGCTAAATAAAATAATATCTGTGTATTGAGAAGTCGAGAACGGCAGCTTCATCATTAAAAAAATGTTTAAACAAAAAAAATAGATTAAGATTAATTTTTTCGTAACTGCATTATGAAATACAATAAAAAACTATCATATTTAGATTATAGAAAAATGTTATTTAGAAGATAGATTTATTATCTATGACTATTATATTTAATAGTTAATTGGTTATAATTAAATTATTTTTTACTTAATTAAAGATAAAACACTTTTCATCACTACGACTAATTCCAAATAACACATAAAATTATTCGAAATAAGAACGAACCTGTATTATTGATTAAACGTTTAATAAGAATATAAAATTTTGTTCTTTTTTTATTATTTGTGTATGCTGATTGAAGATAAAAAAAATTGCTGAAATAATTTTGCCGTAGCAAAAAACAATTTGATCTCCATTATCATAATTTTCTTATTAACAAAGGCTACTTTGCATAGCATTTAAAAGTCCATTCAGTTACTCCAGAGTTAGAAAGATGCAAACATCACTACGAATTGTTATTGAAATACTGAACTACAAGAATATTGTCAGGGTTTATCGTGCAAGCAAACACTTTGTGTTACAATTGTGAGAATGGTTATATTAGACGCTCAGAATCGTTAAAAATATTAATTTAAATTACTTTTGCAAAATTGTTTTTTATCTTTACAATCTTGACACGCCAAACCAATTGTATGAGCATTTCAAAGAACTTAAGCTTTTTTCGATAATGAAGACAGTATTAGGCGATAAAACATATCATGAAATGTTTAACCTTTGATATGGACATTTCAAAACATTTTCATTTAATTCGATTAATCAGAAATATTATTAAGTAATAAAATGTGTAAGCAAGCTGGGCTCGATATCCTGGTATTTAAATTAAATTACACACCGTAGCAAAATGTCTTTTTTTTTACTAAGAAATAAAATTTTGTTTCGTGAATTATCCCATTATCCGGATATTCGATTATCCGAATGGGATCTGATCCCAATTGATCTGTATAATTGTAGTTCTACTGTATCAGCTCATTCGTTTCTAATTTTAGCTCTTGGATGTATATTGTCACAATCCGGAAGGCACTTTATTCATTCAGTTGATAGCGCATGCGACTTCGGACCAAGAGATCCCTGATTCAAGTCGTGCCGTCGATTTTTATTTGAAATCGTCCTCATTTCTAACGACATAAATTTCTTGAAAAAACGACGGAACAAATATCATTAGTTTGACGAAATATTTAATTGGAGCATTTCGAAGACAACCATTTTTGTTAAAACGACGAAATTTTCTTCAAAAATGAGTATCCATTTTTAACAGTGAGAAAACAAAAATAACTATTGATGTAAATTTTTATTGAAATGAATAAAGGTTTTACAAGAAAAATTGCTACATACGTTAAAGCTTCGAAGAAAACGCATCCTGCTGCCCACATGTCCATTTTGTGAGTGTAATAACCACTGGTGAGTAGACATTCAGGTGGTCGATACCTGTACGGAACAAAATATTGATGATGTTATTATACAACACCTACTCAATAATTACATAGATAATCATTTACTTTTACTGTTATTTGCCAATGAGTTTTATCCGACTAAAAATATACAACTTTTATTATGGAAAAAGTCCTTTATTTCTGGATGGCAACAAAATCCTGGAAAAAAGTTTCCCGATTTCCATGATGGCGTCACAAAAAAATTCTCTGATTTTACAGTTACATTAAGAAATATTTCACTACATGCTTTGTATGTAAACAAAGTATCCATGCTACGATAATACAATAAATATATTGCATTATAAATGAAAAATTATAAACAATACTTATATTTAGTTTTTTAAATATATATATTGATACAAAACAAACTAATACAACTGCGACAAGCATAATAGTAATTAAACGTGTTCTCTGGAAGCAGAGAATTCAAAAAAGCAGTTCAAATTTAGTGAAATATTTATAGAATTAACCCTTATATGAATAGCTCGAAGAGTATTCGTTTCTTTATCTGAAATTGGTGATTTTAAGCAAGTTTTTTCAAAAAAATTCTTTTGTAGGTTATTTTTATATGGTTTCCTATTCTAATTTTTAATAAATCGAATATACATTAGCCACGCAAGAGTTGTTTACAATTCAAAATCGAACGGCTTTGCTTTCGTTTCTCTCTCCAGCAGTGTTCCACGTTTCTATAAACAATGAAACTGCGCATGAACCCGGTCAATCTTTTTTTTTCTTTTCTTTTTCAGAACTAAAAGGAAATATTGACAACTAAACTACACAGAATAAACGCGATAACAATTGCCGTTTTAGCGATTCAAATTTGAAAATTTCTATAATTTTTTTTTGTGCAATTTTGAAATTTTCCCTGACATTTCCCTGATATTTCAAGAATTAAAAAATTCCATGATGATTCCCTGATTTCTCGATTTCCTAGGTTAAGTTACCACTCAGTTCTTCTATTAGAAAATTATTTTTGCGTGATTTTTCCCTGACGGTTGCGTTTCAAAATATATATTTTTTATGATATTTTTTTATTATGTGTATTACTGAAAAAAACCTTGAGATACTCGAACGGAGATACAAGTTTGTATCCATCAGGTGGTTAAAATCGTCCTCATTTTTGACGAAATAAATTGTGTTTAAAAAAAATGACTAAATGAATTTCCTCAGTTTGAAGACATTTTTAATCAGGGCATATAGCAGGCGTCTGTTTCGTCAAATATGATAATGCATTTTTAACAGTGTATCGCAGGCGTGGTTATACGTCTAAAATCTTCTACAACAGTCTATAGCTTGATTCTTCCATTTTTTTTTTCGCAAGCCAACACACATTTTTTATTCTGTTTATCCATTGTCCGGTTTAGTATCGTGTAAAAGACAACCAGTTGCCATGCCTTGTCGATGACCCGCATTCTATTTTAGGAACGCCTATGCTCTCCATCCTTTATATTCCCTTCAGAATAACACTATTTACTTTGGGATAGTAAAGTGGTAAATTATCAATATACATCTATTATTATTTCAATGTTATACGTACCATCGAGTAGAAATATATTCTGTGTAAGGTCTTTTTGTGTTTATACCCCGACAACTGCCGAAATCTGCTAACTTCAAAAGATTATCCTGCAATAAATGAACAAATTAAATAAATATATATATATACTGCTTAAAAATATATATTTACGAAAACTTTGTAATAAGGTAGCAACTTAAATGTTTTAAACATAAGGAAGCATTATTTTACATTAAAGTTGTCTATTCACAAAGCAGGAATTAGTTTAATTTCGTTGTTCTAAAATAAAACTATGCTAATTAAATATGTTCTACAATATGTTTTGATAGTTCTACTCACAGATTCGAAGTATCGATGCATAAAATATTTTTCAAAATTTAATAGACTGCTATTAAAACCAGCTAAATGGATTATTTTAATAAATTATTAAACGAATGTCTCTTTTAAAAGGGTTTATGCTTGGTTGCTTTAAAACTGCATCGCACTTTTCAGCTAATTGCTTCATACTGCGTCGCACGTTTCCACATTAATGCGTAATTACCATAATTTGAAATACAATATTAAATCATTTCTGTTCAGAAAATGTATATTAACATTTTGAAATATTCATCACTACATAGAAAAATTGGACACTTCATGAAAATATTGCTCTTGTTTCCTAAATGGATAATGGAATGCCGAAATTTTTTTGAAATTACTTATGAAACGTATTCGCTAAATGACAATTAAATATAAATTATAAAAAAATATAAATTCGCAAAATATAATAAATTTAATATCATATTTCATAGGTTTGGCAATTTTATAATGTTTGATTTAAATAAGTTCTAGTAAATTAAAAAAATTATGGGTAATGCCTAATATTAACAATGCGCTTGCAAATAAATTAAAATTCATGTATGTCCCCTTTTTTATTTATAATTAGTATCATTCATAAAACTTGCATATTATTTTTAATATTTGTCAAATTATAGAGTAATTATAAAATAGGTACTTTCTTTCTAAAAGAATATAGTTCAGTACATGAAAACTTTCAATTGCAAGAAAATTTTAAAACTCTTGTTACTATTTTCGATTATTAAAAAAGTAACATTTGTATTCAAGTTTCATAATTTTTGTTTTAAAACTATTTGCTATGCAAAGCTTAAATTCAATCATTCATTCACCCCTCCTTATTACTATACAAATCTGTTTAAGGTTAGTTTGAAATTAATACATTGAAACTATTCCTCCTACTGAGCTTGCATTGAGTTACAAGAAAGCACAAAAATATAAAATGTAGTTTATTTCTTTACTTTATACCTTCAAGCCAAAAATAAAATTTTCAAATTAACTTTAAAACTCTAATAAGACTTTAAATTTGATAAATACTTCAATTTATAAGGAAACGTTGTTATTAAAATATATCAGTTTTAAAAGTTCTTACATTTTCAGTAACAATACTTTGATAACATTAAAAATGTAAGATGCTCTCTAGTAAAAAACTTCTTCATCGCCAATATTAGTTATTGCAGAACATGTTAATCTGCATGAGCTATTATATATTTTCAAATTTTCCCCTATGTACGAAATGGACACTTTTTTGCATGTTTAAAGCCTAACGTTTTTTTTTAATAAACATATATTATTTAGTTACATTCCACGAGTCGAGTACTTTGTTGGTTTATTCTTCAATGGTTTAACGCACAATAATTTAAAGGGTTTTAGTTTAACGGGCGCTCCAAAACCCCAACCAATATCTATATCCACCAAGTCAGAATTCACGCTGAACACCTTTAACAAAAAAACGCTTTGTGTGACTTGTAGCTGCAATCCTGATCCTCTGATTTATACCTATGGATAACAGGTGCTGGCCGAAAACAACTATTTATTCCAAATGCGATATCCTGCATTTTTAAAGTTTTTCAGCACATTTGATATGAATTTAAAACTTAAAGAGTTATGGGACAAAAAAAAAGTCCCATTTATTTCTTACTTTAAAAACTTTTAATTTTCTAATGGCTTACAGACTAAACATTCACAAATTTTACTAACATTTTCTGGTGCTTTTACAGATCCCTAAACTTTAGGCATGATATGGGCATGACATCGTAAAAAGAATATAATACATTTAGTGAAAGATAAAATTCCAAATAGGGCAAATTTAATTGCATACCCCCATATAACAAATTTCCTATTTCTTTTAATACTTTAAAAACTTTTACATTTGTAATGGCTGACAGACAGAACAGACACAAAATTTACTAACATTTTCTGATTCTTTTACAGATCCCTAAACCTTCAGCCATCGGCCATGACATCACAAAAAAACAATACATTTAGTGAAAGATAAAATTACAAATAGGGCACATTTAATTACATACCCCCATATATATTTCAGAAGAGTCGATGCTTTTAGGCCAGCATCAACCCTAATGACTCCAGCATAATGATTCGTCAATTGTTTACGCCGTCGTTAGAAAATAAAGGAAAGTGAAATTATGTATACGAAGGTTAACGGGTCAATAGTATGAATTAAGCAGTTGGTACTTCAAGATACGGTCCTCACAGACAGTGTCACGCCAGCCATCCACACTATGTTGATCTTTTTAGGGGGCAATCAATTGAGGTGCGTTATTCGCGGTCGCGTGCATACCCCCTTCGTCTGGGCAGCACTATAAATAGAGAAGCAATTCCCGCTTAATTGCTTTTTTGAAATCAAACGTGGTGGGAGCGTGTATGCTACATATATGAGATAGGTAAATGATAGGTGTATAAAATGGGGGGTATAATAGATCATAGTTGTATGAAAGGGGGTCCCATAGGATTTCATGCCAAACTTTTCTACCAATATCCATCTCTCCCTAATAAGATCTTCGACACAATTTTTGTTTTGCAATTTATGAAACTTTTGTTAATCCTAATTTTAAATAATAACAAATTATTAATTTATTAAGTAATTAATGAAATTAACAAGGTAATTAAATAATTATTGCTAATTAACAACTTTTTGCTAATTAATGGCTAATTAGTATAACTGCTAATTAGCACTTATTATTTATGTTGATAAATATTTCGAATTGCTACACCACTGAAATAGATGGTTGATTTTATTGTTTTCCACATTTGTGTTATACAAAAATCATGATTCGATGCCCATTGTTGCTATGATTTAAATGGTTCAAAGCAACATGGTCACCGAACTTTATAGTATTCTAATGCGTAATTAGTTTATAAATCTAATTTTTCTCTTATATTTTGCGCTTTTTTTTAATTCCGTATCCAGATTAAAGAACCCTGTTAGCGAGCATTTTTTTAATTTTTTTTTAATATATAAATGATACATTGACAATTATTACAATATATTAATGAAATTTCCCCCCCCCCCCATTTTAGGTTTACTAAACATTGTCCTTCCCTTTATTAAAGTATGTAGTATTTAATTTGAAGGCGATACTAATCATGTTACTTTAATGATTTTTTCGTGATTTTTTTAATAATTTAAAATTACCATATATTATTACTAGAATTATTTCAAAATTTATATATTAAATTCTGTCGCTTTAAAAGCTTTTTGCAAATTTTTTCAACTCTACTATCCTTACTTTTTACTGAAAGCTAATACAGTATTCCCAAAAATATTTTTTAAGTTTTATTCCACATCTATATGCTTAACAACTATGTATTTTTGTTGTGGAATTAACAAACATTAACATTGTAGAACAATTACATAGTTTAACAATTTACAGCAATAATTATTAAAATATTGTGCATATTTCTTTAAAAAATAGTCGTAGGAAAATAGATTGTAAAACAAATTAAATTCTTATATTAGCAACAGTTGTTTACAATACTATCAAAACTGAGAAAACTTAAAATTATCCACACTCATTATAAAGAGCTAACAAACAGCATAAATTTAAAACTCCTTCGGAACAGTAGGCCTCCAATGTCATAATATGTTTACCTGAATGAATCCTCAAAATGAACTCTTACGATTCATAAAATGGTGCAAATTTGCAAGTCATAAAACGGTGCAAATTTGCAAGTCATAAAACGATGCAAATTTGCAAGTCATAAAACGATGCAAATTTGCAAGTCATAAAACGATGCAAATTTGCAAGTCATAAAACGATGCAAATTTGCAAATCATAAAATGAGGCAAAATTACAAGGAAGATCCTGTCACATGCGTATTATTTTTTATTCATTTATCGATTTTCACCATTCCATCTCACGATATTTAAATACTATAAAATATAAGTAGGTATATTATGATACTAAAAACAACAACGTTCGATATTCACACTAGAAACAAATATAACCAAGAACACTAAGGTCAATAAGTTAACATCAATAGACCCTCAATATTTACTCTTCATCGCCATTGACAAATTTTCAAACGAACATTTTTATTATTTCTAAATGACCCTCGCAGAAGAGGAAAAAAAAAACCTTTGAACAACTTAACTTCTTCTAACCGACAAGGACTTTCTGTCACGCAACGGGTAGTCAAACGTATAATCGATACCATTAGAATTTGAACGGTGATCGATCTGTTTGAAGTACATAGATACCGTTAGGCACCCAAACCGTTCGTTACTTTGAAAACTGTCCATGGAAAAATATTAAATGTACCTACAGAACTTTTTCTTTTTACCGAAATTTGAAATAAAGTAGAAATTCTTGAATATTTTGTATAAATGCATTATTTGGATGGTTGTGTGCAAGAAATGTATTAAAACATAAATTTTTATTTAAAGTTATCACATTGCCATATTAAATCTTTTACATCCTATGTTATTTGCATAATTTTTTTTCATTCTATTCAAATGCTTTTAATTTAGATTTCCGTGTTATTTATTGTTATTGTATTATAATTGCCTTACTCATGGTTCGCACGGTCCTTAAAAGTCCTTAAGAACTACTTAATTTGGGTGGGTCCTTAATTAAGGGCCCTTAAAGTCCTTAATTTTCAACTTGGGTCCTTAAATTTTCTCAAACATGAGGGGTTTTTTCTAATTTACATGGTCGGTATTTTCCGTGTCTAACCCAAAATACTGAGTTTTTTTTAATTTTTGGAACCAATAATTCCGGGTTCATTAAAAATATCGGAACGTAGAATTCCGGATTTTACTTTGATCATGTCCACACTTTTGACCATTATACACGAGTGTAAATCAGCAAGGAGAGAAAGGCTTGAATAGACAGAGTGTCGGAAAAAAAAGTTAACTTTTGATCTCTTTTGTCCGATTTTTTTAGTCAATGGTATTTCATTATACACAACACTTTATCGTTAGAAAATCTCAGTTCGGCTGTTGTTTTGTGAAAAATCGATACTCATTCTAAAAAAACAGGGAGATTTACTAGAATGTAGCATCTTTAAGATTTACGGGGAAGTAAATTCTGTGCCAGAGTTCGCCGGAAGTGGTATCCTACGCCAACTTGCTTTAAAATCACATTTACCTGTGATTCTGTGCCAATTTTACGCCAAAAAAGTGCGATTCACCACAAAATATTCAAAAAATATAAGAGGTCCTTAAAAATTATCGAGAAGTTCTTAAAAAGTTCTTAAGAAATACTTAATTTTTACTTTTGAAAATCTGTATGAACCTTGTTATTCCGATTCTGAATAATCCGTATATCCTACAGTAAAATGTTTCATCTTTTATTATGATGTGATAATAAATATTTGATGCAATATTTGAAATTGTAAAGTTCTTTCTCTGTATTTTTCCTAGTATATGTTTTTAATTATTTTTAACTCTTGTTATTAAAGCGATAACATTGGAATAAAATCTTTAACTAGTTGATGTTTTTTTAATGTAAAATAAAGCATGTTAATGAATTTAAACTTGCATAACTGAAGCACGGTATACTGAAAAACTTTTCATTTTCAAAAAAATTGTTAGGTTAAACGACAGTACATTCAAGAGGCGGTTCACATAGGGTATCAACAAAAAGGGGGTGCTATCTTCACATATATAGATAAGATTAAAATGTTTTGCATATAAAAACATAATTTTTTGGCTATATTAAAAAAAAATATTATTACAGTACTATTTGAGCAAAATATTTTTCATGTTCAAGACTCACTCCTCTCTAGATCTCTCTCTATCTATCTATCTCTATCTTTGTTTTTCATATTTTATTGATTATTATCAAACTTTTGAGCGATTTTAGACTGTTATCTGTTTTATTACCTTACAGAAATATTAAATATCTTGAATTATATCACTGATAAATATAATACCTGCTGCAAAATACTTTGACGCATTATTTTTTTTTTAATTTCAAATAATTATTGATTTTTAAATAAACACTAAAGTGTGTTTAATAAATCACCTTTTTAACAATTCTTCTGTTTATAACTTCTTCACTTCGCCCTGGTATTACAACGGATATAACAATAGGATCTGGATTCGATTCCTGGTCAATCTTGGCTGTAATTGTTTATATTTATTGAAAGTGATTTATGAAGGCAGCCTATGTAGGCAAGCAACTGTTCTTTTTATTCATTATACTCATTTTTGAGTACATGACTTTTTCAAAAATGAAACTTATATATTTGGAGATATGATAAGCACCGAATATACTCACAAATGAGTACATTTCACTTATTTTTGAATACCTATTTTTAACAATGTATTCATAAAATGAATTAATATGCAATAAAAATTCCACCCACAATCACAAAACGATAACTTAGCTTTTCTTTCTAACCAAAATTGATCAGCAACCCGTAAACAGCTTCATTTCCAGACACAAACAACCCTCCCCCTCCGTAATTCTTTCCGGGCTCAACCTTCAAAAAGGCCGCAACTCTAATTCCCGATAACTCGAACGCACGCGATTCCCAGTCAGACGATGAAAATCGACGTCAATAGAAACTAACCCGAAATCGATCTGTTGGGGGGGGGGGGGGTACATAGATACAATCAGGTATCCATCCCCCTTTCACGATCGGCTACAGCGGACGAGTTGTGGGCCATTGCCTGGCAACAAATCCACTTTTCCACACACAAAAAAAAATTGACATCAACAGCATCAGGGGCGAGAGGTATAAAAGGGAAATAATTTGATACGCCACTGTTTGAAAGTGGGCCAAAATGACCCATCCCAGAAAATGACCATGTTCTGGAATGATCCATGCGCCTCTTATGATAACTTTCTCATGTTTGGTTTTTATACTTATCGCATTGTAAAATGGTCATTCCATGCGAATTTTGTTAAAACCACATTTCATTTTCAAAAATTAAGTTGTTATAATAATATAGGAAGGTTCGATGCCATTTACTAACATCTTTTTCCATTACTAGGCAGCTAGATCTATTTTTTTTGTCAATTGGTGTAGATCCTATTTCAATAGATTACAGTAATGAGTTGAATATTATTCCACTAACCGGACTACAGATATAGTAGACCCTCCTAACCTTCAAGCATGAATGGACTGTAGTAGAGCTAATATGACGTCATCATCGCGATACAAACATCTCAGACTTGATGGCACCAGACACGTGACTTTCTTTCAAACTTTATGAATGAAAAAACGTTCGCGATAGACATGTGATTTGGAAATAATTGTAAATGTGTTACTTCATGAAGTACAGGATATTTTTATGAATGAACTAGAAAAAAATTATAAATGGATGACGTAGTAAACCACGTGTCTGAGGCCATACATGTTGGCCTCACTTTGATGTTAGCGAGATTATAACCTTATGATTTCTCTACTATGAGGGATCCATGCTCGAAGCTCATAACAACGACCCGATGGTATAACGATTCCTGTCTTAAAGCGAAACACTGAAACAATAAACTTACACTCACCCTCAGAAATAACGCTTTCACATTTGAAAATACTGCATTTTAATAAAAAGGTACTTTAAAATTAGTACATAAACATAGTCGTTTTTCTTTGAGTACAATTGCAACGTAAATGAGCGATGACGTACTCAAATATAAGCAACTGTACTTTCTAAAAAAAATGCGCAGTGGGATGTAATATTTCTAATTTCAGCTAATGTTCAAGCCATCTTAACAAAGCAACCTGTCAAACTTAAAATAGTTGTTCAGAAGATGGTTTCCACGTTATTTGATGTTGATTACTTAAATGAACACTGAGTTATTACAATTCAATTTTCTTACTTCCCATTCTTTATGGCACACCTTTTTAACATTTCTTCTGTTTATAACGTCTTCACGTCGCACTAGTTGTTTAACGGACATTGCTCTGAACTGCGGTACCTGGCGATCTGGGTTCGATTCCGGTGGATCTTGGTTGTAATTGTCGATATTTATTTAAAGTGACTTATGAAGGTAGGCTATGTAGCATCTGCTCTTTTTATTCATGTTTACTAATTGTACTCATTTTTGAGTACATGTTTTTTTCAAAATTGAAACTTAAGTATTCGTAGCCATCGAATGTAATCAAAAATTTACTTATTTTTCAGCATATATTTTTAACAGTGCACGTTTCATTTTCAGTAAGTAAGTTGATATAATAATATGGGCGGATTATCTGCCCATTGACTAACATAATTTTCCATTACTAGACAGCTACATCTATTTTTTTGTCAATTAGTGTAAGTCTTATTTCAATAGATTACCGTAATGAGTTGAATGGTGTTCCACTAAACGGACCGCCCATATAGTAGACCCACCTAACGACGACCCCATGGGTATAACGATCCCTTTCTTACAGCGAAACACTTAAATAGTAAACTTACACTTATTCTCAGAAATAATAATCTCATTTTTGAGAATACTGCGATCGTCAAGAGAACTTTCGTCATATTTTACAATCGTTTCGTCATTGAATCATATGACTATTAACGAAACAAGAATCCTCACATTTTTAAAGAGTGTAATTTACTCATATTCCCTTACAGCCCTTTTCAGGGGCAATAACTCATGTTTGGTTCTTATACGTATATTGCTAAGATGCAGACTTCATGGCACGGTTGGCAGAGCGTTAGTCAGTGTAAATATACCCTATTTATATTTGTATAGTGTAAATATACACTAATACTTTTAAAATCTTTAAAAAAAATATGTTTAATTTTAGATAAACAAAATGGCACGGTTTTCCTTTTTTCCCCTTTTTTTTGGGGGGGGGGAAATCTGGAAATTAGCTGTTTTTATTTTCTTACATTTTTATTCTGTTTAGAGCCTCTTAAGGGTTAATACAAAGACGAGTGCCATATTTTATTATCATTTTCATAGATTCCAGAACGCCATTGCGCCTTGAGATTCCTTGAAACCGTAGACATTTTGTATCATAGTATTTTAAATTTACAAAAAAAACAGTGTATCGCACTTTCATATATTACACTTAAAAAGGATTTAATTTGTAGTTCCGAAATATATATTTTTCAAAAAAATGCAACTCTTCTCCTATAGCTTTTGCTGGGAGTCGACATTTTTTGAGACCCCAATCACCCCTGTATTTAGGGGTCCCGAACCACCCCAAATTCGGCCTAGAGGCCTACTAACTGTAAATCCGGCTCTGAATTCCCATGTGAAAAATGTTCTCCAAGGTACATTAAAGTAACGTCATCTTGTTTGCATATAAACGGTCATATAACTCCATTGACTGCGTAGAAACCCATCCGGAAAACAATTCCACTTTCGAGCTGAGTACAAAAAGTGCTATCAACAGTATTGTGGGGCGTGGAGAAATGCAGGGGCGCGCAGCTGGATCATTCGTTACGCCCGTTGAAAGTGGGGCAACACAGAAAATGACCCATCCGGTGAAATTAGGTGGTAGAGATCTAATCCATTAGTCTTCGTCTCTCCTTTTTTGCGTGAACGGGGAAATGGGGTTATACGTGTGTGTGTGTTTTCTAGAAAGTGGCGATCCAGATTTCCTGGGATATCACACCTGAAATATTAATCATGTTTTCGGTAAATGTGTAGTGTCAGTGAATAGGATTGTTTTTCGTTTAGCCCACTGCAAAAAAAAAAAATTTACTTAAAAATGAGTATTTAATCCTACTCGCGTTTCTTTAAATATAATTGCATCGGGATTGGGCTTATGACATACTCAAATACAAGTAACCGTACTATCTCAAAAAGCAGCAATGAGATTTGATATTGTTAATCTTAACTTCTGTTAAAGCGATCCTTGAAAGCGGGGGGAAACTTGCTAAACTTAAAGTAGTAGTTTGGATTGTTTGTTAATATGGTTTTCCACATCATTTTCCACATGATAAATACCTCATTTATGTGGTGAGTTGGAAAATAATTTTTCCTTTAAGAAATATACTGTACAAACGTTCCAGTAAAATGACAGATTTCATGTAGAAAATGTACTAAAACTTGAGTTTCTGAACCTACTCGTTTTTCTTTAAGTATACTTGGATAGAAAATGAGCGATGACGTACTCAAATTTAATTAACCGTACTTTTTTAAAAATTAGCAATGTGACTAAATATTGATAATCTCAGCTACTTGACAATTTTAAAATAGTAGTTCAGAAAATGGTTTTCTACATGATTTGATGTCGATTACTTAGATAGAAACTGAATTATTACAACTCAATTATCTTACTTCCCATTCCTTTGGCACATCTTTTTTAACATTTCTTCTGTTTATAACTTCTTAATGTCGCACTGGAAGTTTCACGGATGAGGCACTGGACTACAGTGCTGAGAATCTAGGTTAGGTTCCCCTTAAGACTTTGTTGTACTTGTTTATATTTATTGAAAATGATTTATGAAAGCAGCCAATGCAGATAAGCATCTACTCATTTTTGAATACATATCTTTTTCAAAATTGAAAGTCTTGTATTCGGAGCCATGCTTAAGCATCGCATGTAATCAAAAATTAGTACATTTTACTTATCTTCAAGTACCCATTTTTAACCGTGCAATCAATAACATTTCTTCCAGATGCAGTGAATACGAAAAGGAAAGCTAACTAATAAGTCAGCGTTTAATAATAAATAATTTAACTTAGAGAATCATTACCCTAAATATCAAACCACTCACTAAAGAAAAAAATCGATTTTGGAAGCTCAGAAATCTTTCACTTCAATTGAGCGCATTTTCCCCTGAAAAATGAGATTGTTATAGGCAATAAAAATTAGATGTAGATGTGTCGGAGCACGGTCAGAAGGGTGTTTTATTTGAAACGTCATCTCAACAAATTTTAAGTATATAGGATATATCGCCAATACAAACTTCGCCAACAGAAGATAGATAAACAATCTTTTTCGTCTGAATGTACGGAGTCAAATCCATTTACTATATGCGCTTTGCTTTATTTAAAATATTTACACTCATTCGTGACTTATTTAATATCAAACGAGATCAAATTTATGTCAATCGTACAATTTACCGCTGAGTGATAGTGTTGGAATGAATCACCTTACAAACGTAACATTACTATACTATATTACTGTGCTTGTCAAACACTTACATGCAACTTTTCTAAACAGAGTATATTTTTTAAATTTGAAAAAGGAAAAATTATTCACATTTATAACAGATCTTCATTTTATTACGATGAATTCATGTTCAATTGTAGGCACAAAAAATCAAACGAATAGAATTGTGTTCAGGATAGAGAACGTATTTCATGCAATTATGAGATTCAAATTCGAAGCTCTCTTGTACATTTCTTTTTTCTTCTAAAAACATGACACAGTGCATGAGAAGAAATCTAGAATTAAATCTCTCGTAGTCCTACAAGGTTAGCGAATATATATATATATATATATATATATATATATATATATATATATATATATATATATAATTAAAACTATCTAATTTTATGAAGATTATTTTTTTTGCGTGTCATTATTTTTTTCATTTATTTTCAACTTTCTTTTATATATATGTATATACATCGTTCATCATATCGTAATCTTATCTTAATCGCAAAAAATAAACAATCTCACAACCAATTTTCTATCATCCCCTGTAAATGTTTGATAGAAAGTTTTCAGTTTTAACTTACCCTTATGAGCAAATTTTCTGGTTTGACATCTCTATGGAAGATACCATGCCTGGAATAGAAAAAAAAGTCTTGTCCAATCTTAAACGAGAAAATTCTAATAAAACTGCCTGAACTATTATTTAAAGTACATAGTTCTTGGTTTAATACAAATTCAATTAGTAAAAAATTCCTAAGGTTTTACATACCAGGTTTATGAAACAACTGTTTAAGTATATGAAACTATTCCGGTTAATTAAATTGTTCAGGTTAATGAAACTGAAAGCTCAAATATTTTCTCACTATATTGCAGCTAAATGTCATGTATTTCATCTCAAACATAGCTAAATAACTAAAAACTAATCTTCGTCGCATCTTGCTACTCAGTAAAACGAAAGTTGTTTTTTAAAAGCAACTTTAAAATAAATATAAATTTGGCAGTTAAATCCCTACGCCTTGTAAACAACGAAGTGATTCAAATATTTGAAAAATATTTTACATTACATAAAATATTTTTTTTTTCATAAATATACCAGTTTCAACATTAACTATTAAATGTGCCATAAATTCTATAGACTGAAATGTTAAAACAACGTAAAATAAACAATTAAGGTTTTGTTTAATTTAATTTATACAAAATATATTTGTACGCGTTTACGTGATGGAATCTCTGATTTGTTTAAGATTAAATACTTTAAAGGGAAAAATACAATGTAGGGTGTTTAGGAATTATCTTACAACTTTGGTACGGAATAAGACACTATAAAAGAAATAAAATAGCTAATTTATGTTGCTTATACATGTAAGAACAACACTTGAAGTTTAATTGCACGCAGTTTTAAAAAAAATTAAATATTTAAAAAAAATGCTTTGTTGCTGTTATGCATTCAAGAAGCATAACTTGGCTATCTTATTTCTTGTAGGTTTTATTCCGTGTCAAAGTTGTAAAAATAAGTCCCATATACCCATACTCAGGAGAAAGCTCAGAGCGTTGAATGATTTTAAAATGGTGCGTTGAATGTTTTCGTTAATGGTTTTGGGGGGAAACGCATAAAAATAAAACTTCATGTATTGTTCTTACATTCACAAGCAATATATGTTTTCTATATTTTATATTTTAGATTTTATTGCTTGTCAATGTTGTAAATATAATAATTCTTAAACACCTTGTATATTATTTTTATTGTTAAGAGCTGTCACAGTTCAATGATACTTGAATTTCTCATTAGCTATTAAACCACAACTAAACAAAGCAATTTTAAAAGAAATCTTAAAATAAACTTATAAAGCAGACATTTTAATAAAATTGGATTTGTTTATTTATTCATTGACTAAGTTTCACATTATCTTTCTAACAAAAAAGCTTGTTGTCATAAACAATAAGCTCTTTTATGCCCATTCCCCACGAACGAGTAAAACGCGCGAGAACTTCTCGGTGATTCGACAACTCACACCACGTGGTGTGAATTCTCGTATCACCGAGAATCTCGTGCGCGTTTTACTTGTTTCTTGTAAAACGGGTTTAATCCTAAAAATGTAAAAGAACGCTGAATACGTCGACAAAACAAAAGAATAATTGATTGAGATTCATTCCACAATGCTTAGAAAGCAACAGTCGGAACAAAGCCAAGGGAATACAAAAGCCACAACTGAGCGCATTCTGAATCGTGGAAAACGCCCTATGAGTAAGAAAATCCAATAATCTCTCTATGAATAATTAAAGGGACCTCACTCTGTGCATGGACCGAGGGACGGTACCTATTTATGTAATGAATTCAGAGGGTGGTCCTTTTTTGTTTCAGTCATGAACAATAAGGCGTCCCTATCTTAATATCAGTAGTGATCATATAAAAAAGCGTATTTATAAAGTAGCTTTCAGATAATTGCTTTATAAATATTTGTTATTAAAAATCATCAGCTTTGTAATATTCTTGAGCATTAACATAAGAACGAATAGAATTTAAATATTAGTTTATTAAGCCCCTCTTGTTCATTCATTAAAACTAAAAATAGATATTATGTAGATTAGTGTTTAATTTTTTTCAAATGATTAATCTAATTTAAACGTTAAAAAGGCATCACCTCGAAGACTATGATTATTTACTATTTCATTTATGTATACTAATAAAGTTGCAGGATGGTGGTTTGTGTTTGATTTATCATTTCTCAAAAACTACAATATTAAAAATGCATTCCCATATATTGTTTCATTCTTCGTGTTGAGTTTTTAGGAGGATTAGTTTTTAGGGCCCTATAAAAGTTGGGGCTCCTAGGGACCAGTAGCCTCGGATCTACTGTGCATAATGGTAAATCAGGCCAAGTGCACCTGAATTATTCTTTTAAAATTAAACAATTCGATATATAATTTGCTATCATTTGCAAATAGTATTATCTACATTGCGTAATCATAAATAGTTTTAAATAACAGCAATTAACTAGTATTAAAGATCTTATAATACTCTAATATATTTTTTAATATGCTGAGTATTCGAAGCTAAATTTTATTAATTTTTTTTTATTTTTCTAATAAATTCGTAATTGTTTTTCAAAAGTTAACTACCGTTGTAAAAAAATTATATTTATTAATAAATTTGAATAGATTTTATATTTTCTTATTTTTTTTTTATAATGTTCCGATTTTTTTCTTTTTTATTCATTTAGAAAAAGTAGATATTACCAACAAAATGGCCATTAATTTTTAAAACTCTTTTCCAAGATTCGCATAGAGGATATTAATTTTGGTACACAACATATGAATAAATTAAAAAATTATTGATATCTAAAAAATCCTACTTTATCATAAAATTTTGTTAATAAATTTACATTTTGAAAAATTCTTACCTGTGTATGTGGTCTAACGATCTAAGTAATTGGTAAATGTAGCTCTTAACCCTAAATTCTGGCAGAGGTTTTTTTCGAGCTGAAAATCAAAAGTAGGTCGCCAAAGAAAACTTTTATTTAAAAAGGGGCATTTGATATAAATATACAACATAAAAGAACAAGTACAAAGGTAACAAGATTCTCAATTTTCGATTTTATTCCTATAGGAAAGACTTTAAAATTATCCGCCATTTTTGTCCTGGAATATGGATATTTAAAGAAATCTTTCTGAATTCCATTTCACGTGAAATGATTTCAAAATGGCATTACAAACTTTAACAAAAAAAAACAGTTGCCGCTTGTGTTAAATTTATCTGAATATTTAAAAAAAATCAAAACCATACAGAATATTAGAAATATTTATTAATATTTTTTAAAAATATTATTTAAAACGTGTTTCGTTTTAATGCCATTCAGAGGCAAGGATTTTAGTGCATGTAAAAACTCGATTTGATGTTCCGGAGTCTATTTGAGAGCAATGGGGTCCCATTTAAAGGCGAGCTTCCCTTGCTTCAATGTTTTAATCGGGCCCTGGTGAAATCCAAAACATTATATTGCGATATTGTTCTGTGTCTGATTGTGTAGTAATAATAGAAATATCTCTCTCACTCTCTCTCCAACAGGTCTCAAACGAACACTAATTTACCATTAAAAATTCTTAAATACAACTATATATATATATATATATATAAGTAGGGTTTCTTAGTGTTAAAACTGTCTAATGTTATAGCTCATCAAACCTTTTAATATTAAGAATGCAATTGCTATTTTACATTTTGTGTATTTAATACTTTAATGAGAAAATGCTTTATAAACTATTAATTATTAAATTTATTTTTAACTTACCTTTGAGTAATTCATACATATTAAGATCCATAAGCTCAAAGACCAAAGCAAGACGACCGGATTTCTTGTCACTGAAATAGCAAAAAAAGTATTAAACTGGGGGAAAACATTCACATTAGGAAACAAAATTAATTAAGTGAAAAATATACATTCTGTACATTTTAAATGCTACTTTTTTTGCAGTTTTGGGTAAATTATAACTTGGTTTATTTTATAAACAACATTTTTTTACTAAAAATATTATATATAAATTTAGAGTTATACATATACGAGTAGAGAGTGATCACATATTTCAGCACATACACAGAGTGATTACAAAAGAATATCAAAATTTTTTAAGACCATTCCTTCTTTACCAAACAACTTAGAGCGATAAATCATTAAAAGGGGACGTTCTGAAATTTCATTTATTTATTAAAAGATATCGCTAGCCCCTCTCATCAAACAACTTTTTATGAATGTAAATATTTTTATAAAATTCTTTTAACTGTTTTATTACCGCCGCACTGCCCCGCTTACATTTACAACCACTTCAAAAATAAATATATAAACGTTGCATTATGACTACCATAAATTCATAGGTTCGTGTGACCTCCATAAATTATTCGAATATTTGCTGCATAATCCGCTAAAGCATCTATTTTTTTTTCTTCTTTTAATTGTGAGTGGTTCCCGTCGAGACTCGAACCCGCAACCTATCGTTCCGAAGTCCCGCACTATTGACTACGCTACAAAGGAACGCACTCTTTCCGCATTCTTTACAAAATATTCAGTTTATCAATATAAGTAAGGCATAGCGACAAAAAAAGGAAAAAGTATTTAATTAATAATAAATAATTTAATTAATTATAAAAAATATTTAATTAATAATAAATAATTTAATTAATTATAAAAATTATTTAATTAATAATAAATAATTTAATTAATTATAAAAATATTTAATTAATAATAAATAATTTAATTAATTATAAAAAATATTTAATTAATAATAAATAATTTAATTAATTATAAAAAATAAATTAGTACAAATATATAGCCCTTCAAAGTCAGAAAAATCTTTTGTAATTACACTGTTCATTATTATTAAGTAGGTAATTGTATTACTTCCCAAAACGTCTGTCACAACAAATTGAATATACATTTCACTAAATGCTAGATAAAAACTTTGGTGTAACATTCCTGTTTAGTGGGAAATAGTCTCATTTGCATTGGAATAGTTAAAATATGTTTTGTTCAGATTAAGATAACTGCGGATAAGAAAAATTTACAAATTACAGTACAATTTTTAGTACAATAGTCTCCGAAGAAATGGATAGGTCTGAGTTATCATTTTTAAGTAGAACTAGCTGTTTGGCCCCGAAATTGCTGGAAAACTCGCTAAGGCATATACATTTTTTTAAAAATTTGAATGGCCATCAAGACTCAATTGTTCCGAAATCACGCACGCTACTGACTAATCTACAAAGAAACGTTTGCTAGGTCTTGAAAATATTTTTTTAAATGTTTCATGGTACGTATTTTTTTAACAAACCGTTTATGGACTGAGCGAGGCCCTGTTTTAACTCAACCGTTTGACATTTCGTCTGTATGTATGTCTGTCGGTAAATATGTTTGTTACGCAGTCACGACCTAAGCGTTATTCAATATTCTACAAATTTGGTATGAATGTTCCTTGAAGTCATTAAAAACGACGTATATTTTTTTTCACGAGGTCTACTGTTCCCAGAACATTGGTATTTACGAATTGAACATACGATTTGTCAGTGCTCCGGGAAATTCTCTTTCCTTTCATACCTCACTTAAGATTCATCGCGTGCAAGAGGTGTAAATCTATTCCATAGAAATAATATATATGATTATCCCAGATGCACACACACAACTACAAACTGCTTATGCAAATTTGAAAACTTTATAGATTCGTCTCTTCTTTACAAGCAGATGTCCACGGATGGAAATTAAAAAGAAAGATCATAACATAACTCATTACCCTTTATACCTCTTAACAGACACGAAAATCTCGAAATAGTTACGTGTCCGCCAGACATTAGGTTTCCCAATAATTTAAAGCCCGATTGACGTCGGGGAAAGTTATTGTTACTTCGCGTGAGGCTCCGCTGTTCCAATTGATACTAGCAGGAGAACTCTCTCCTCTGCTTCCCAAGGTTAGCCCCAAATGAGGGTCGTCCTACCACAGTCCCTTACTTCCGGCGACAGACGCTCTTATTTACGCTGCAAGATCACCAAGGCGACGGAGCAGCCGTGAAAAGTACGCTGAACTTCTGGGCCGGCGAAGAGAACGGAATCCCACACGTATATAATCCTTCTGCGTTAAATGAATTAAGTCTGGCTTCTATTTTTAGGGGTGGTAGTTTTGAGAGATTAGCCGATTGAGCAACACAGGAGACTGAGCCAAATTTTCCAAATGGCCGGAAAATAAAGAAAAGGGGAAGGTAATAGAGGAAAATTTCTATATTCGAAAAATATACTTATTTCTATTTTAGAAACGATTACAATCTTCACTTATTCTTATGTTTGAAAAAGTAGAGACAAAAATAAATGCACATTTTATTTTAAAATATCGACTCTTAATTACCATGTATGTGCCTTTTGTGAGACCAATATTATTATTAAGTTACAGTAATCAAAATAAAAATATATAAAGCGATGTAATGTGTTCTGTTATATTGGATTTCTATACTATTACTTGTTGGTTGGTTAATTAACGACGCACTAGAGCTGCACAGTGGGCTATTGGCGACAGTTCAGGGTATATCTCGAATGGAAGACCCGGGAATATCAATCAATACAGAGGGTATTGTCTATTTATTGCAGTCAGAAGTTAAAAGTCCTTAACTCCAATTTTTTTTAATTAATTTTTGTTAGGGATACGATTTTTTCTTTAAAATACACCTTTTTATGACGCCAAAAATACATAAATCAAATATAATGGTGAGTTATAGTGGAAATTTATATTGGCCCTAACTGTAGTACAAGGCGGTTTTGGATAAAAAAAAGGCTCTATATGACAATTAAATACTAAATAGGCCCTAAATACATGATCAGTTGTACAGAGAGGAACGTGGTGAACTTGCAAGGTAAAAATATAAACCTATTATCAACATAAAATTTTATACATTGAAAGAACTACTTTTAGACAATAAAAGCCTTTTAAAGTATCAAAACTTGTGATTTTTTTTCTTGTTTCTTGTAAAGTTTTGCTTTTTGAAGTTAGGTGTCTATGTATTTTTGTTTCTTATGAAAATCTACAGTTTTATTCCTGGCTTGATGAATTAGGATACCTTCCTGTACTATGTTTACTGACATAATAGTAAAGTACATTCATAAAATTAAAATAAATTTAAATGGACTAATGCATATAACTCATACGCCAAGGGCCTGGGTTCGAATCTCTTATAAGACATGGATGTTTCTGAGTTTATATTGGAAGTAACAGTGATCGTTTGCCAATCGCTCCTTCAATAAAGAGACAACCATTTAATTTAAATTATATGTATAGATGTCACTAGTTAGCAACATAACCAAATAAATACCCAACGACTCGGAAAAAATCTCGAAATATACAACAAAATACACCTTTGAAATTTTAATAATTTCAGCAATTATTAGCTAATTAGCAGCAAAACAATAAATATGTTTTTGTTTAAAAGTCCAGTTTTTGTTTAAAAGTCCAGTTATATCAATTTATGCATTCCTACATAGGAAAAACAATTTTAGTCGGTATCTAACCAACTGGTTGATGGCATGAACTTTTAAGAAAGCATTTTGAATAAATCTTTTTCTGCTTTGTTAGCCACACTTTATTTATAAGTGTGCTCTCCATATTTTACAAAATATTATTTTTTAACTCGTCATTTTAGTTATTAAATTTTTAAGTGGATCAAAATAAAACTTACAAAATTATATCGTGCAGTTGAACAATATTGATGTGAGGTCTGAGCCGCCTCAATGCTCGGACTTCTGTGAGGCCAAGGGCTTGATCAACACTATAATAGAAAATAAATTTAGATGCATAAAATTAGAAAATTAAAACACATAACCTTAAATTGGTAGATTTCAGTAGTAAACACAAATTTTGATAACGATAGTACAGTACACTCTCGTTAAAATAAAGACAATTTCAATTACAAGCATTCTTATGGAAAATATATTTTACTTTTACTTACAATTGAAATTTTTCCTATGCGTTTCAATATTCATTGAACAATGTTTTTTATGTATCATCCAGCAAAAAAAGTCAGCATAAAACCTTCATAAAATTTTTGAAATTGAAGGTTTTATGCAGGAAAACTGCAGTCTTTTTGGAGATCTATAAAATTAAAGGTTTTTGTTTCAATATCCTTCACAAAAACTGTAAAAAACCTTCACAAAAACCTGCAAAAAATCTTCAATTTTTAATCATGAAGGAGAAATGCAGATATTTTAAAGGTTTTATGCAGGAAAATTAAAAACTTAAAAAGAACTGCAGTTTTTTGTTTCAATATCCTTTATAAAACCTCCAAAAAACCTTCAATTTGACAATTTTGATGAAGATTTCATGCTGACTTTTTTTTCTGGGCATGCACATGCAGGAAACACGAAAGTGATTTAATAGGATAAAATAGTAGAAGTTTTGCGAAAACAAATAACAAAAAAAAATATTGATTAAAAAAACTCTTTAGTTAGTAAACTTATTTTTAACTTTTTTAGCTTTAAAATAATGTTTGAGGCCCCCCTTAAAATCGAAACCCTGATCAAGTGGCCCCATTTCCCTATCGTAAACTAGTCTTTGGTGAGAGATAGTTATGTGAAGAATCTGTTGTAATAAGAGAGACAAATATCAATGTATTTTCAACATAAAAGTAAAATAACTTTGTTATGCAACATTAACCCAGAAATATTGAACAAAAATTATCGTTTTTAACGTAAATGGAGCCCAAGGTTTCACTTTCTACGATAAAAAAAATCAGTAGTAATACTGGACATGCAGCAAATGGCTTCCTCGTGGATTTTTCTATTGAGCGGTTTTTGCAGTTTTCTTAAAATGAACATTGTATGGGTTGAATGGTTGTTGCATAACACGGTCTTATTAACAATCAAAAAGGTTTAGTATAAACTCTTTCAAATACGAATATTCCGTGAGAAAAACAGTAAGAGTTTACTTTTTGTTGAAATCAGAAACTTATAAAGTCTTTTTTAGTTACATGACTTTATTTATACTATTTCACCAAGTTGCAAAAAAGTAAGAACGATGTTAAATCTCCAAAAAACGTTAACCGATCAGAATGATGTGTAAGTCTAAATACATGATCTTTCTTCCCTAAGCCCCTCATATATTTTTCTCCAAACTATTACATTTTTATATTTGTGAACTTTTATCAATTTGAATTTCTAAATAACCTTTTGTAATATATTTTAATTATTGATAATAAATATTATTCTATATCGTAAACTTAAACGGTTTAATAAAGAACAACAAAAGATAGATTACTTTGTCGTCAGAAGCATGTCACAAAAATGTTACATTATAATCTGTTTGTGACCCATTTAACAAAAATAGTCTTAGAATGTCTTAAAGCCACTTCACGGTTATAATTCCGTGGTTTGCCTTATTATTTTATTATATGTTAATTAACGTAAAATAAACCCAGTTTTTTTTAAAAAAACTAACTAAACTGAACATTAACTAAACCCACTAAAATAGGTTTTATTTTACGTTAATTAACATGTAAGAAAATAATGACGCAATGTTTCGGAGAGAATAAATCACGGACAAATACAGTGAAATGGTCCCATAAGGATTTAAGGTGATATCATGACATAGAAATGTGGTACTAAATGTTAACCTCTCAAACAAAAAAAAAATACAACTTATCATAGTTTCATGTGGGCTAATTATCATCCCTATTTAAACATATGATTTCAACTATCTATATAATAATATTTATTTAACAACTTCTTTACTTTTATATAAATTCCCAACAAAATACGTATTTAAAGAACTGTATTTATAATAACCTAACTTTAGACATAAATCCAGGCACCTAAAATACATTTGTTCGAAATAATCACAGCACTTTGCTTCCTATGCCAAAACGAGTACTGCTGCACTTATTCTGAGAGCAGGCGCAAGCTTTATTCTTTGGGGAAATCAAACTCCATTAAGCTAATAGAATATCAAAGAAGCTACGGAAGCGAAATAATCAGTTCGGCCAACCATAAATAAAATACCTTGTCGTTATGTAGTGATTTGCTATCACTCTGATTAGAAACAGACTCGACACCAATAGTAATTATGTTTACACCAATTGGAATAAAAAGGTAGAATTACTGGTGATATTGCAAATCGAAATCGCTTTTGTAAAACGTTTTGGGTTTTGAGTTTGTTCCTTTAGATCATAATCAAACGTTGGGAAGTACAGTAGAACTCCAATTATCCGAACTCCAGTTATCCGAATTACACAAAGCGGATACCCAATTATCCGGATCCGGATTGCTTTGAAAGAGAAAAGTAATCAGTCCACATTTCCAAGTTTCTTGCCGGTGTATGATATTGAATAGTCATTAAACTACACTACATACAAAAGCAGAATTCAGTTTTTTAATAAGAAATAACCTTTTTTTTTGTGAATTATTCAATTATCCGGATATTTGGTTATCCGGATGGTATCTGGCTCCTGTTGATCCGGATAATTGGAGTTTTATTGTATTAAATTATATAAAAAAAACTTCCTGAAATGTATACTATTGAAGCTCATGTTTGAACCGGTTTTATATTCGCAATATAGTATTGCTGGTGTTAAAAATAACGTTGATAAAAGGTCATTCCATTTTTAAGAAAGATGTCTTAATTTTTATAGATCTTACATCTTAATTTTTATAGAAGTACAGTAGAGCTTCATTATGACGGTTCCTATTACAACGCACTTCGCTTATAATGAACAGTTTAAAAAAGTTTAATAATAATAAAGAATGCTTATTTTTTTTTCCTTACGAGAGTATAAAGAGTTTTAGGTACCACGAAAGTGTGAAAATCAGTGAATATGCAGATTCCTTAGAAAAAACTGCTGCTAGCAAAGAACGGGTGTCAGCTTTTCTGTGTGCAAATGATGACGGTAGCCACAGTTAAACCAAATATCCTAGGGCACTAAAAAAACGCAAAACACCATCTTCCATTTCACTATAATAGTTCTCTCAAATCGCAATGCAGGGTTGTTTGATTACAACCGAATCAACAAAGGATTGATTTCATACAAAGGCTGTAACACTTATTTAAAAAACCGACACAGAAGAAAATATATTTTTTAAATCAATGAATGTAAGCAATTTATATTGACTAGTACACATAACTAGTACACATTATTTTCAATTCAACCAATGTTGAAAGCTGTTTTTTATTTTATATATAATAAACACTTTTTATAGCTAACTACTGTACTTTCTGTGATATACACTTTTTTTCATTACACCCCAATAAAAATAACTTGTTGTCGTTCATTATAACGGACATCCTTCGGCCCCAATCAGTCCGTTATAAAGAGTTTCTACTGCAGGCTTAACATAACGCCAAATTGGAAATAGTAATACAACCAAATCTTAAATGAACATTATTTTTTGTTTTTAAATGTCGAAATTATTTTATGAGCCACAAAAATAATCGGTTCATACATCAAATGTTCCAGACATAAGTAGGTTAAATAAAAACCGTAAACTTGGTCTCACCTAACAAAATGTCTTTTCAAAGTTTTGCAAGCATACAGTTGTCCATCCACCAAATTCTGACACGCCATTACCTCTGCAAAACTGCCTTCTCCCTTTTTCCCGAGTATCCTGTATCCTGAAATTAAAAATCCTATTAAAATCTCCAAACTATTTTTATTGCAATGAAGAAACTTTTTTTATTTTGGATATTTATATTATGTATATTTTTTATTTCTATATTATGTATATAGAAATTAATAATTTATGTATTATTAAATGCTCTATTCTTACTACTTGCTCTGCTCTTATTCTTAATAATTAATAATTCTTAAGTTATTAAGAATTATTAAATTAAGAGTAATTAAATTATTATTAAATTATCATAATATATTAAAGCTGGTACTTATTATAATATAAATATACATAAATATACAATCTGGTACTTATTTCTAAAATGGCTAATATGGTTTTAATCAGAAAGTTTTTCGTAACTCTTAGGGTAGACCCGCACGAACGATAATTGCAAAGAAAAATTATGTTCTGGATTACAATATAATATTTTTTTTAAAAAACTAAGATCAATATACTAATAAAAATGATGAAATTTATTGCGAAACATATTAGCAGGAAAGTATAAATTGTATGTGTATTTTTATGTTTTAATATTTGATAATACAATGAAATAAGAAATACAACTTGTACAAAATGTTAACTTTAAAGAAAAGTTAACGCTACGAATTGGTTTTGTCAAATAAAGTGTGCTTGGTCAAATAAAGTGTGCTTTGTAAGCGTCAAATATTAACTATTAACTACAAATCACCTAAATTTCTATAATCTACATTCTACCGCAAGAATATTTGAGGATAAAGAGTGATTCTGTAGATGTTGTTTTTCTGCTAAGATCGTTCTTGAGAGGAAAAGTTAAGGAAAAATTCCGTACACTAAACTTCAGATATTCTATCGCTGGTATGTTTGTAAGTAAAGGTCTGGAAAATATGGAAGAAAAGATCCGGAGGAAATGGCTGAAGAGTGATTCTGTAGATGTTGTTTTTCTTCTAAGGTCATAATTGAAAGGAAAATTCCATACACTAAACTTCATACATTCTATTGTTTGAATCTAAAGGTTTGGAAAATATGGAGGAAAAGGCTTAAGATTGATTGTGTAGATGTTGCTTTTCTGCTAAGATCGTAATTGAAAGGAAAATCTAAGGAATTATTCCTATACTAAACTTCATACATTCTATCGCTAGTATGTTTGAAAGTAAAGGTGTGGAAAATACTGAGGAAAAGGTCCGGAGGAAAATGCTTAAGAGTGATTCTGTAGAAGTTGTTTTTCTGTTATGATCGTTCTTGACAGGAAAAGCTATAGAAGAGGTCTCTATATCAAAGAGATGTTGTGGGTTTACTGTATTTCTTTTTCTGTTAAGATTATGCTTATGCAGAAAAGTTTAGATTGTTGAAACTAAATATATTACATGACAGATGCCACTTGGCTATAAACGTATTGATGAGTAGAGTATGGTACCGAGACGGGGTAGGAGGAAAAATTTAACTGCTTAGACAAGTAATGATGTTTCTTAATATGTTGTTGTCTTAGGACCATTTTACACGAACGAGTAAAATGCGAATGAGTTTCTCGGTTATTCGATAATTCTTAATCTCAAATCACTCAATTAATTATCATCCTAATCTAAGGATTACTGAATCTAATTTATTTTATTTACTCAATTAAGCCTCATTTTTCTAACATCAAACTATTTCCTTTTCGCATCGTCAAACAGGAACACCATTAAAGAGAAACCCAGAAATGGACAAATCCTATTTGTGTCGCAAATAAATAATTAATTCCCCCCTCCCATCAAATCAGTTCGTTTATATACACCCCCGCCCCCCCTAATGAAGGACTCGCACGCACCTTAATGACAATTCAGGCGCAATTGTACGTCCCCGTTTTAATTTCTCGTGTGGGGAATAGCAAAGAAGCAAGCTGACCCTTTTAAGCTAAAGCAAGCTGACCCCACTTTGCAGGGTGACCAACCTCTCCAGAGAGATGTTTGCTCTCGTTTTCACAGTGGGTGAACCCATCAGATCGATAGGGTGTTGCCAAGCAATGGAATTCCTACTCTTTTGTTACCACATGATCCCTGCTCCAGAAATTACAGGCACACGCAATTTTCATTTGTTTTGATTAGCTGTGATTTTCGATTTCGACGGCTGTGGCACGTAAAAGCGTCAGGGAGTCATTTTGATTTCCAGTAAGAAATCTTCGAAATTGCAGTCTCAAAAATATCATGTCTTGTTGCTACATGTTTGAAATCCATATACAGGGTGGTCACAAATCGTTGGGTGATTATTTTTCATTTAAGTACACATAACAAACCATTTCTCTTGCTATACTTTAACTGCACTAAAAAATTGAAGGTACTTAAAAATGAGTACCCGAACCTACTCATTTTTCTTTGAGTACAATTGCATCGTAAATGAGCGATGACGTACTCATATTTAAGTAACCGTACTTTCGCAAAAATGATCAGTGTGAATTAATATTGCTCATCTCAGATTCTGTTCAAGCCATCTTAACAAAGCGACCTGACACACTTAAAATAGTTGTTCAGAAGATGGTTTTCCACATTATTTGATGGCGATTGCTTCAACGGAAACTGAGTTATTACAACTCAAGTATCTTACTTACAATTCTTTTGACGCAGCTTTTTAACTTTTCTCCTGTTTATAACTCCGGTAAGTCGCCCTGGTAGTTTAACGGATAAGGCACTGAACTAATATCCCTGAGCGGTGTCGATATATGTTCGATATCCGGTAAGTCTTGATTGTAATTATTGGTATTTATTGTAAGTGATTTATAAAGGCAGTCTATATTGGCAAGCAACTGCTCTTTTTATTCATTATACTCATGATAAGCATCGAACGTAATTAAAAAGGAGTATATTTTACTTATTTTTAATGCCTATTTTTAACAGTGTATTTTAATTGTTACTATACAAAAGCTACGCGACTTATCTAAAATATAAGCGAAATAGTTGGGCAAAAATAATGTTTTACTATGCAAATACAGCTAAATAGGATACAGCCAAACGATGACCATCGTCAAACAATTGGTGACCACCCTGTGTAACAAAGCGAAAGCCGTCTCTTTCTCGTCTCTAATTATCTTACATTCCATTTAATCAGAATTATAAAATATGTCAAAATTGTTTCTTCAGCAAGTATTCAGTATAGACCATCAGTATTTGGATTTCATATTGCATAGGAGGAAATCCTCCTTAAAGTTCCGAAAATTGAAACACGTAATTCTCTTATATACTTTATGTATATAAAGTTGAATGTAAGTAGAACTCTTCCTTGGGCTATAGTTTAACTTCCTGAATTAGAAGAGACTTGATTGAATACGCTTGATTGAATGTTGTGGTAGTACTCATAAACGTTTTTAATCTGTCAAACGTTTCGTTGGTCTTTGCCTTTACGTTTTTTTAGTGTTTCAAATTTATATTATCGTTTTTCTTTTATTTATATATTTTGTATTTGAATTAATATATTTTTTATTGTCTTACCTTGCGTGTGAAACGGTTATTTTAGCTAGCAACTTACAGTTCAAACAAGTTTAAAGTGTAAATGAAAAGAATTTGCAAGAGTTGTATATATGTGAAATCATAATATTTAGATATTAAAGAAAAATGTATGAAGTTGATAAATTACATATTTTAAACACCTAAAACTCGCCTAATTCTTTTTAAATCATTCACGATCGTGTTCACAATTGATTTTATTGCCCATAATTAAATATCAGGCTAAAAGAGTTCACGTTTTACAAAATTTATTACCTGAGCCATGTATGTCGGATAATGAATTTTTCAAGACAGTCATAATAGAGAAATAATGCACAAATTTATTTGATAAAAACATTATACTGCAAAGGATAACAAAGGATATTCAAGTTTCATCAATTATAAAAATAATTTGCTAGAAAAAAATATTTTTAATTTTTTTAGATAAATTCAGATTTAAGCCCCGTTAATAATACATAAATCTCATATGTTACAAAACTACATAGTAGTATACTTTACAGAATATTACAATGTAATTTAGTAGTTTAAAGAACTTTTTAGTATTATATTTCATTGAACATTCAAGTTTCATCAATTATAAAAAATAATTTGCTAAAAAAAATATTTTTAATTTTTTTAGATAAATTTAGATTTAAGCCATTAATGATACATTAATCGCACACATTATAAAACTACATTTTAGTATACTTTACAGTACATTACTACTATGTAGTATACTTTACAGTACATTACTACTATGTACTACACTTTACAGTATATTACTATGTAGTTTACTTTACAGTATATTACAATGTAGTTTAGTAGTTTAAAGAACTTCTTATACAGTACCTATGAAATATTTTTATCAATGTTGTTTAAATTCAAAAATGAATCATTTAACATCATGAACAATCACGATAAATATTATAATTTTAAGTTTCAGAAAAAATTCAAAAAAATTCTGTGTTGTAAATATATTAGTTTTTTATTAATAACGCATTACAGCAGACAAGTGTTATGAAAAATAATTACTTAAATTTGACGATATCGCCGTTAAATATTCTTCAATAAAAAAATTTAATAATTACAAACTGTTCTTTTTTACTAAATATTTAATCAGTAAAGATTTAGCGAAACTTTTGTCAAATTTGAGAAAGCATTTTTATCCAAGTGTGAAACATATGTCAAATATATGAGACAAACTCCTTCATATTCCATTCATATGAGACAAACTCCTTCACGAATTTATTCTGTATAAACTGTGAATTTATTATTTCATTACAATATTATATTTATATCAAATATTAGTTGGAATTCCAAACATTTTAATTAGTATTACATAATTCACATATTTTATGTTTATTTCAAAAATAAAATACAAGTATTAAACTTCAAAATTCTTAGAACTAAATTTTCTATCTATGCGATTCGTATAAAATATTTACGATAATAAAATAGAATTTCATAAATAAAATTTTAAATTATGGCCTAAATAATTCTATACTTATGATAAAAACTGATTGATACATATAAGGAATTTAGATATCCTGGTTATTAAATATTTAAAATTGAATCCTTTGTTAAAATTGGAAAATTTAAATGGAAAGTTGTATTCATGCAAACTATTTCTATACGTTAACCATGATCTGATTTAAAATGTTCAATACTATAGGCACAATATCACTTATAAAGGCCACTCTCGTAAAATAATAGTCTCGAAAATTGAAAAATCTTGCATGTTAAGTTAATTAATCGTTTATAAACAAGAAATTACACGTTTATGGGGAAAAAAATCTTATAAGTTATGAAAATTTTTAATAAGAAAAACGAATTTTTCAAAGCATAGGTAACTTTTCCACAATTTATGTGTAAATAAATAAAAGTTTGATCCCCTACAGACAAGTGGAAGAGTTCGCGTCTAACATGCCTAATGGTAAATCAGGCCCTGAGTTAACTAATGTAGATAATTATATCAGAAAGAATATTTCAGAAAAATATATTAAACACTATATTTTACAATGAATAGTAAATTTTAAATTTGGTCACAATTTATTTACTTCTTCAAATTTATGAACCAACTAAAGTTATTCATATTAACTAAAATAATTACAAACAAAAATATAAAAAAGCGTCTATAATTCTTCACTATTTTTTAAGAGTGTTGTTAGAATATTTAAGTTCGTCGTTTATTAAGATTGCCCTTCAACTAAAAGGGTTATTTGCTTCATACAAACAAATTAAAAGTAATCGATTTTTTTTAATAAAACATAGTACTTTCATATTTAAATAACACAAAAAATAATTATTTTGAAATAATTGCAATCATACTAACAGTTGAAATGGAAATAATTATCAAACTCATGAAAGATTATTAAACATTTTAGTATAGGATACATTTATTTTACTTACTTTGCACCATATTTAGTTGATTTGATGGAAAATCATCAGCAGTCACAGGTCTACCACGCATGTAAGTTGCTGTCTCTTTTGGACCCAGCATCTTTACGATAAACTGACTACAATATATTGCTTTAAAAATCAAAAAACAACGCACTATTCAAAAAACCCATTCTTCATTCTTTGACAAAAACTAATTTCGCTATCGCATTAAAAAGTTATATGCATAAAAAGCATAACTAGTTTTTTTAAAAATTCTATAGGAAAAACATTTATTATTTTATTTCATTTGATCAATTTAAATGCTATGTTTCTTATATATAACAAAAACATATAATAAATATGTTAATAGAATGTTATAACCGCTAATTTTTGTATTCAAAATAACAAGGAGACGATTTAGAACATAAAAATAATCCTCGAAAGAAAATTTCCCTTTTTAAGCGATCATAATAACGTATTTTGTTGAAGGCATATTTTTTATATTATAATTTCAAAAGTTTTGCGTGTGAAAGTTTACAAGTTTAGTAACCGAGCATTCGACTGCCGCGCACATTCGAATCCCGCCAGTCGAATGGAACAGCGATCAAAAAACGTGGAAAAATGGAATCGCGAGTAATGCGCGCGACCTCTTACGGTGACAATCGTCTGCCCAATTGCATTAAGTGCAGGTAGGGCACAAATTACGCGCCAATCCGAGAGAGATGGGAGCGTCCACAAAATAAATACGAGAAGCACTACTTCATACACCATCAATATTATTCTTTAAAATATTACAGATCTGGGAATTAAAGTGGAAGACTTGATCAACTAAGAATTTTTTTAGAATGTATGCAAGTTTAAAATTTCTAATTCAAACATAAAACCTTAAACTTATAATTATTTTTATAAATGAACGATATTTTGATAGATGCTCAAAACATTTTAAGACCAATTTTTTCATTTTTTTTTAAATGAGAATTCTGAAATTGTAATAACAATTTATTAATTCATACTTTATTGGTTAACCAAGCGATTTAAGGAAACACTAGTGTTATTAAAGACTAAAAGTACTTATGTTCTATTGGAGCAAAAGAGACGAATGTCTTAATGCTTCATGATAAATATTCTAACTCCTATTTCATTTGAAACTATAAATAGAAAAAGTTCAAAAAGTAAAAGGGTTTTAATGAACATCGTTAATTGTAAATGTATAAAAAAAATGTGAATTAAAAATATTTGTTTTGTAGATTAAACAAAAAATAATGTATGAACATTTGAGATGTAATGAATGGTAAAACTTTTACCTTTTTAAGTTAGTTGATAATAGATAAACCCTTTTAATTTAAGTTAGTTGATAATAAATGAACCCTTTTAATTTAAGTTAGTTGATAATAAATAAACCTTTTTAATTTAAGTTAGTTGATAATAAATAAACCTGTTACACCTTGACTGGATTTACCTTGATTCATCAAACACCATTAAGTGAACCAAACAAAATTGAGTTGTGTGGATGTGTCGGAGCACTTCCAGAATGGTTTTAAGTAAAGCGTCATTTCAGTTAATTATAGAAATAGGAATTGGTTGCCAACGAAAACCTCGTCAAAAGAAGGAAAGTAAACAAACTGTTAAACCCATTCAATCTCTGTACGTGTATTGTTTTATTGCAGGATTTTACATGTATCAGCGCCTAATTTTCTATCAAGCAAGAACAGATTTACTTAAATCGAGCTATTTGTCATGGAGTTGTAGTGTCGAAATGAACAACCCTAAATGCGTAACATAGTGTTTCTATCCAAATACTCCATGTAGCTGATTTTACAGACGTTGACATCTACGCGAAATGGCAACATCGGTTTATTTACAAAAATCTGTTGACGATTAATTCTTTCAATTCAGTGGTGAATAATTATTTTAAAGATGTCAGCTTAAATTAGGAAGAATATAAGCCTTATTATATTACTTTAAAAAAAATAGCTTTGTAAAACGTATCAGAACTGCAAATGAAAGGGAAAATGAGTTGGCGTCATCTGTTGACAATTTTGAAAACTAGATTATCATGAACCCCATCTGTCTAATGTCATTATTCAGTAAATTAAGCATTTCTGTTAGGCAAGATTATGGCAAGCTTAACATCAATTATATTTCAAACAAACTACCAATAACGTTAGAAATTGAGCTAAAACGCAGGAATGGCAAGAAAATAACGTGGGAAAATAATATATAATGGTAAGCATGTCAATGATACCATTGTTTTCCATTCATAGTTTTAAACAAAAATTACTTTAAATAATTTTATACTGATTTACATGGCAAAACAATTTATTGATGCCAAGATTAAATATAATTTAAATTTTCAGTTTCAACTTTTAAAGTTTTCAGTAATATAATTAAAAAGTATTATTACTAGGACACATTGTTATTGTGTCCTACATTATAGCGAACGAAGCGAGAATTGGTTTGAGAAGCAAATCTCCTAGGATTGCATAGTAATCCTAGTGGGTTGCCGGAGCAGGGTACGGAGCCTTCCCAGTATACATAAATTTTAAAACCATTTAAACGCTAAATTTTGAAACATTATTCAAATCTAAAGTATAAAGATATTTTTTTTAAATATCTATATTAAAATAATAAATAACAAATATACGACTAAATTATTTTTTCAGCTCTTAACAATAATATCAAAAACCCTTACCGTAGAAAACGCTCGTATTACACTCTATAGAAAGAAAATTCATCAATATATGCTCAAGAGCAAGAAGACCTTGTAGGTAAAAAAGAAGTACAAACTTCTAAAATAAATATAAAATGTAGTATATAACATTTTTAAATTATTATTTTTATGTGTTATCTCTCTTTTATATTTATAATTCCTAAATATATGCTTCTAAACTTTAATGATTGTTATCCATTATCAAGTAGTTCGACATAAAACTAAATATTGATGATGAAAAATCGAACTTGTTTCGGGAAAATAACAAACTCGTTAATAACTGATGAGCTATACCAAACTGACGCAACCCTGGCATCAGTTGTACGTCTAGAATAGAGTTTATTTGATAGTCAATGTGGCATAATATAATACTTTATGATAGTTGAAATTATACGGCTGCTGACAGTAATCCTAATAGGGGAAGGGCTGTTATTTAAAATGAAAGATGGTTTTAATCGATTCTTCAAGAAGGGTTCGATTTCATGAATGATGAAAGAGTGTATAAACTTTTTGTGTGCGTATTAGAGTATATTTCTATTACATGTATTAACATATTAAATACATCAATAAATTTATGTCGAATCTTCTGTCTTTTTTTATTCTGTACACCTCTAACGGGCATATGCCATAGGGGATGTTTAGACTAATAAAATAGTTTTACTGAAGATATATACAACAGCTAGATTAAATGAGCGCGATTTAAAAAGAATAATTATTTGCTTGCTAGTTAATTTTTTAGATTAAATATTAAAAAAAAGTTTAAGTTTAAAGATTAATTACTACTGATATATACACGAACCAGGCCCCGTGTGACCGGTTTTTCGAAAGCTGTTGTCTGAGTAAATTGAAATACTCCTAGACACTCCAAGAATATGAATTTTAGTTCTAATGTGTGTTCCATTTCGGTGATATAATTTTTTTTGTAATTTAACAAAATCTTCCAAATTATTATAAAAATAATTATATGCATACAAATGTTATTTTTTATAGATGCTATAAATATATATATATATATATGATTTTATATAGATGCGTATACAAAATTATAATATACAATATATAACATTTAGTCCTGATTCTTTTAAAGCAGTGATTCCCAACCCTTGGTCCGCTCTGGAGGTCCATGAAAGTATTGTAAAAAATTTTACCAATCACAGCTTTGTAAAGATATTTTTTTTATTTCCTTGATATTTTTTACTACAACTTTCGAGATTCGTGAAATATGTGCAAATTCAAATATCTCTTTATTGCTTGAAATTAGCATAAGCAATTAATTTAAAATGTTATCTTATATAATGAAAATCATTTAACCCGGGAAAGAAAGCGATTGAGCTTCGTCGACGATGTATAGCGTTCGTCTACATGACGAACAACTACTTTTCCCGAATCACGTTAATTACGATATTATACGTGTACAATTAATACATTTATATGCGAAAAATAGAATATTTAATAATTAATTATATTAAGTATCAAAAGAATGTTTGACACTTGAATTTTGTGCAATGTTTATATTAGAAGGTGGGGCTCCGGGCGATAAGAGTAGGAAATGGCGGGGGCGGATCAGAGCCTCGTCGTCCGCTAAGCATCCACGTTGTAGAAGGAGTTAGGCAGGGGTATGCAAAAGTTTATGTGTATGCTCCAAATGTCTTCACGTTATCACAGAGCTAAAATAATAATAAACACTGGAGCGAGGACTAAGCGTATGTGACCACTTTATACCTTCTTTGAGCGAAGGTAGAAAAATAGTCCTTATGCATAAGTTAGCGTAGATTTAAAACACACATTTCTGGCTTTCAAAAATCCATTTAATGTTATACACTAAATGTTTTGACACACTTGACTTTTTTACTTACAAGGAAATAAAGGCAAAACCACGTGCGATTCACTTGACAAAGAAAATAAAAAATAGTGATCTAGCGATCGGAGGTATGCCAGGTTCTATACAAAAATAAAGACCTCCGTGGCCAAGCGGTTAAAGGCGTCAGCTGGGAATACGAAGATTCCTGGTTTGATCATAGGCGATAGACTTGACAAAGAAAAGTAAAAAAAGTAGTGATCTTGTGATCGGAAGTTTGCCAGCTTCGCTAAAAAATACTAGAAAAGTCGTCCAGAAAATCCGCAAAAATTAACAGCGTGTATACGGGACTGGTGCACGATAAATCTGATCGGGGTCCAAAGTCCCGACGTTTATTGAAGGCGTTGGGTGCCAGTTCAGGTGTTTCCTAGTCATCTGACCATGGTTCTAAAATAAAGAGGTGCATGTATGAATGTGTGTGCGAATATGTATGTGTTCCCGGGTCTTTCCTTCGAGATAGACCTCGAACCGTCGCCAATAGCACACTGTCTAGCTCTAGTGCGACGTAATTAACCAAACCAAATATATTCAAAAATACTAGAAAGTCGTCCAGAACATCCAACAAATTATACTAGCGTGCGTATGGTACTGGTTCACGATAAATCTGATCAGGGTCCAACGTCTTCACGCCTATTTAGGTTGCGTTGGATGTTAGCTCCGGTGTTGCCTCGTCATCTGTTCAGTGGCGAAGGGTCCAGTCATCGGTAGATTCGCCGATGACCACGGGAAAAAGAAAAAAAAAGAGAGAAAAAATATTTAAAAAAAAATATTTTTTATATATTTTATCTATTTAAAAAAGTGCTTTAAATATATTTTCTACTTATTTTTAAAATTTCTTATATTATTACATTTAAATCATGTCAAAAAATTAAACCTTTTATTAAATTCCCACCGAAAACACTAAAATAAACCCGCAATTTCAAAACCAGCCAAGAACCGCGAGTCTGTCTCTGAAAGTTCCGCCAAAGTCATCGGCAAAAGCCACAGAATCTATTATTTTTTTATTTTGAGAGCATCAACCAATCAGGTGGACGCTTACAAAATCCTCTCCCCCCTGTTCACTAGACAATTTCATAGAAATGTATAAGACCTAGAAGGAAGAAGTGTATTGAAGCCGATGAAGCCTACATGGGCGCGAAAATGGGTTGAGTTAGGCACATGGCTGCCAGATGGGCGACTTTTATCGCTTGCTTTTGATGCTGTTTCAATTATATTTTGACTACAGTTGGCGAGCTATTTTACGTGATAATTGGATTATAGTTTACGAGTTTAGACGTTAGATACGGATTTTTTAAAGAGAAATTTAATAAATCATTAATCACATAAAATTTCCTTTTATTATGTTTTTGAAAAGTTACTAAAATGTTTAATTACGTTTTAAAATCAATTATATTATAATTTTTAATTAAGAGTTCCAGAAAAACACTATATTTGAACTAAACAATAGTGAGTAAATTTGTTTTATTCCGGTTACATTGCAATAGGGATTACTTTTTGTATTGTATTACAAAAGTATATTTATTGATTATAACAAACTATAAGGCCGAAGTTATCGTAATTATTTGTAAATTCGCTTATTGATAATTATTTAATTAATTATTCTTACTCTAATTAATAAATGAATCTAATTAATAAAATATAGTTTAATTAACACAGTTTAATCTAATTAATAGTATAATCTAATAAATAAAGTATAATCTAATTAGTATTATAATTAATAAAGTGTAGTCTAATTAATAAAGTATATAATATAATTAATAGTTTAATTATAAAGTAATATAATTAATACTTTAATTAATAAAGTATATAATATAATTAATACCTTAATTAATAAAGTATATAATATAATTAATAGTTTAATTAATAAAGTATATAATATAATTAATAGTTTAATTAATAAAGCACAGTTAGTCTAATTATTAAAGAGTATTATTGCATAATAATTTTTGTATATATTTTCTTTAAATTAAAAATTTAATTACACTATACATGCTAATTAGTACCAATTAAAATATAGTTTTTAAAATTTTATTACAATTAAAAAAAAATTTATGTTGTTAATTATTAATTATTTTAATGTTAATTAATTTTTTATTAATTAATATTAAATTCCTTCAATTAATTATGGCAATATTTTAGGTATTGAACCATAAAATAAACTAAAATTACCGCTAAAAGTTAATAAATATAGCCACTCATGTGGACGTATAAAACTTCTAAAAAATAATATTTCCCCATAAAAGCAACACAAACAACATTTTTTCTCACTATCTACAATATTTCCGTGATTTTTTGCAATAATCAGCGTTATCAAAAGAGTTGTACTTAGAGCGCAATAAATTTTTAAATAAAGCGATTTTAGCATGGAAACTCCTATCTCCCGTCCCTCTTTTGAGTTAAATTGGCGAAAGCCATAAAATATCCTTCCTTCATTTCCCCTATTGGCGAAACCGGCTTTCAGCCTTCCAGCAACCCTATTAGAGTTCAGTGGACAATTTACATTGCCGGTCATCTGCTTCTATCACCGAATCCCTTAAGGCTGTTCGCCACACGCCACCTACATTTCGAATTCTCAATGTTAAAGTATAGGACATTCCAATTTTTCTAATTTCTCAAAGAGTTTTGAAAATATTCAAATTATTTTTTTAACATATAAAAGTTTGAAATGTTTTCTGTGTAATGGCGTATTGGATTTTTGATATTTTGATTGGAAGTATTTTTAATTTATTTTACAAAATTCCTTTTCCTCGAATGTTTACATTTAGACGCTAACAAATACCTTTTAAATTATTACAATGAAAAAATAAAAAAACCATTACATAGATCTTTTCATTGTCTTTCCGTACGTACCACATTTGAATTTTTAAAAGTTATAGAAATGTAATTATTAGAAAAATTGGAGAAAAAAATACAGTTTAAAACTGCAAAAGCCACGCCTTAGGTGCATGTAGACAAACTCCGCCCTTGACAGCTTGATTGATGAGTCCCAATGAATGGACTTAGTGGGGGGGAGCGGGACGTCTTCAGGGGCAGGTTCAGGGGGCTCTTTCCTTTGTGGGGAATACCATTGTATGTCCTGTGATCTTAGATAAGGAAACTTGCCGTGGTGCAACCTTTCTTACGTTTACGTTTTGCGTCAGTGTTTTTGAGTATAAATGATTTCGTTTTCAAGTTTCGCGTGTGGCTGTTTCTTTTTAAAAAGTTTATATTTAATTTGTTCTTTTATGTCAAATTTTATAAGTAACATTTCGATTCAAATTAATACATTTGTTTTAAACATAGGAAATAAGTTAGCAAATATATTAGAGTGATTACATTTGACTTGTTATTAATAAAATATTGCCAAATAGAAATATAACATTTCTACTTAATTAAAGTTTCATTTTTCCAGTTTTATAAACATTAAGATTATTATTTTGTTAATATACCAAACACATATTTTGATTTTACCAAATTGTATACTGTAAGTTTATTTTAATAAATATTTATTTTACATTAGTGATTTCGAAGAAACGAGCTTGCATGCAAAATCGTCTTTTGTGTCTTCTATGGATTTTAAAAAGTAAACATAAATATATATTTTTTAGTTTTCACAATTTTCAAATATTGTTTTTATAAACAAGTAATAATAATCGTAAAAATAATGATTTAAATTTAGAATATCTCATATTTGGGAAATTTAGCTTACCATCGAAACCTGAATTCTAACTTCGAGATAAATACAGAGATAAATTAGTATGAATATATTTTTTTTCTTATAAAAATAGAACTATGTAATTTATTCTATTAGAAAATCCAGCTAAAAGATCAGCAAAAAAACTTTAAAATAGACTTGGCGAAATTAACTTCAATTTTTTTTTAATTATTAATAATTAAAATTTCTACGCTGTATATTTAAAACAAACATATCATTAAAAAAAATTTACTTTATTACTAGTTAAAGAACCAAACAGCTATACTTATATATAAGAATGGAGTGTCTGTCTGTGGAATCGAACAAAACCCCTCATTTTGAGTTTTCTTCACGAATTAGAATACGTTGATTCCGAAAATCACATTAAAATTTTTTTGGTCTGTCTCTCCGTCTGTCTGTCTGTTTGTCCGGATTTAACTCAAAAACTACTACACGGATTTTTATAAAATTTGCACCATTTGAACAATAGTTTCTCAGTTTAAAATCTGCACTTTGTTTCATGTGGGTATCTGCAACCGTTCAAAAGTTATAGAACTTTTTCCATTCCAAAACTCCGGTTGCCAATTGGCACCCAAAACACTTTTCCGAATACGATAAATTATTTCCAATTGGAAGAATAGATTTTTTTAAACTTTGATTGATGTGTTATTGCATTGTTAGTATTAAAACTAATGAATGTGAAGTTTAAGAAGTGCATTTTTTTGCTACTGGAATTAATTTCTATTAAAAAAATATATACAAATTTTTAAATAATATAAGCTTTCAATCCCATTTGGCAGTCAAACAACATTGCCAAGTGTTTTATTTTCATTTTCTGCAAAATGCATTATTTTTATCGACATCACATTACAGGCTAATATTACGAAAAGCGTTTTTAAATATTAATTTTTACGGATTTTTATATTGCAAAATATATGTATTTAAAAAAAACATCAGTTTATACGCGATAGCATGTAAAGTCGTGAATATAAAAATTAAAAAATAATACGTTAAATATCTCCCTCATGTCAGGACATAGTTTCGCATGATAATCACTATGTAAATGAAATTTCGACATTTTTCTAAAAAAAAAAAAAAAAAACGTGGTTACTGCTACCCCTCATGCGTGACGTAGAAATTGAACGACCCAAGAGGTAATAAACGCAAACTGTGTAAAATCAGCGTACATTTAGCAACAAAAATGTAATAACAAATCTTTGTTGTCTACATATAAAGGGTATAAGAGTAAAACTACTTCACAGCATTTTTTTCAAAAATGAATTGTTTTGTATTTGATTTTTTTTGTAAAGTGTAATCTTATAAAATGAGGCACCCTAGTCGAATCAGGCCCAGCTTGCGGGCCGATGCGTCTAATTGTAAAAGCTGTCCCGCGAAAACTTCTATTCAAATGCAGAAAAAGGAAATAAATGAGACATTTACATTTTACATTTTAGAGAGCGTTTCCAAGACGCTCCGTTTGTCACCATTCTTGCTAAGAAAACCTGTTTGGGGGTGGGAGGGAGGCGGTTTTTCTAGGGTGTGATTGACGTGAAAACCCCCTTTTGTTATATATCTCTCCCCAGTCCGCACAAATGTTCACAATGAGGAAAACAAAATGAATTCTATTATACTGATTACTACTAGAATCTCTATAAGACTGGAAAGAGGTAGCTGAAACGTAACTGATTTGGAGAAAATGAACTTATATGCATAGCGGCCTTATTATTATAATCAAAGGAATGTGGATTCGAACACCGAATGCGACAATGCAGAGAGCACGTATCTTGTCGTCCTTTAATAAAACATCCACCGGGTACAGAGCGGACGGATGCACGTTAAATCTTTCATGGTCTGAATGTCCTCACGTCTACACAGGGGCTTTGCGTGCCAGTTCAATTGATGACCTCGTTATGGTTCAAATTTACGAGGCAGTGTACCTCTGTCTTTCTCTTCGCTATGGATACTGCTTTATAATTTTGAACCACGGTCAGATGACAAGGACGACATCAGATTTGGCACCCGAAGGCGGCGGCCTCAATAGGCCTCAGGGCATTGGATCCCGATCAGATTTACCGTGCACCAGTTCCGTAGACACACCAGTATAATTTTTTGGATATTTTTAGACGACTTTCTAGTATTTTAGTAGCGAAGCTGGCAACCACGATTAGATTTAACGTGTACCAGTCTTATATTCACGCCGGTGGAGATTGAGGGTGATTTCAGACGACTTTTGTAATTGGGTAGCGAATCAGGCAATCTTCCGACCACGAGATCACTTCATCTTTTCCTCATGCCAATTCGATGCTCGAACTCGCAATCCTCTGATTGATAACCGGATGCTGTCCTCGAGTCTACGAGGTCTCCAATATCTACTTGGACTTGACAAGTTGTAGCGATCTCGTGATCGGAAGGTTGTCGGATTCGTTACTAAAAAAGTTGTCACAAAATTTAGTAAAGTGCCCCTGAACTTGATATGTACTATTTCGCTGTACTACTCTAGAAATATAAAAATCTACAAAACTAAAAGTATTGAAAAGAAAACCATGATGAATACAATATACCAGGAGAATATGTTTTTTTCGTCAAGGCTAGCGGTAAAACAATTGGTTCATACTTGGAGGGTTGTGGATTCGAATATCAACTTTGACATTGCAGCGAGCTCATAATCGAAGAATTGTAAGTTTCATTCCTTGTCATCAGAAAAAAAAAAAAACATCCGCCATGTAGAAGGTACTACTGCGCACATTAAATCTGTCGTGGTTCAATGTTCTCACCCTAATATCTGGTGCGTGAAGTACCAGTTACGGTGTTGTCTTCGTCATTTGTCCATCGCTTAATATTACGAGGCAGTGTTCTATAATTGTACTAAATTATGAAACCGTAAAAACTGTTAGTTTTGTCAAGAATTTATAAAATCATTACTTAGTTTTGTCAAGAATTTATAAAATCATTACTTAGTTTTGTCAAGAATTTATAAAATCATTACTTAGTTTTTCTCATATTTAGATACTTTAGGTTTTTAATTCGTATGTAAGTTAAATATCATACTCTTTTAACGTTCATTTAAAGCGAAATAAAATCCAGGTTTTATATGGGTAAAGTATATGGTCGTATAGGAAAACTTATTTATAAGGCTTCAAAATCAGAATTTGTTATTACCGAGTTAATAAAAGTAATAATAAATAACGATGATAAAAATCGAACTTGGATTTTATTTCATTTTTACCTTACAAATTTAACAATTTGGCAATATTATCAAAAACAGTTTTAGATGCATTATAGTGCTTAATTATTTTTTTTAAATAATTAGTGAACAAACATTCAAAACGTGTTTAGTCCAAAATTTCTCAAATTTAGACATTTGTCATGTGCAAATCTCAATAATTTTTTTTAATTGTTTTGAAAAAAGTTGAGGCGGATTTCGAACTTCTTTAATTAAATCCTCAACATTTTCATCTGTGAGGGCTAGAATATCGACATCGTATAGAAACCTTCTAGTCCAGACCTGCTTGGGGGCCACAGAGCTAGAAGCATCACTGAAAGGTGTTGCTGAAAGCACTGCCTGAAAGTCGCGATGGACCTTGTTTTCGCGTCTTAGAAGCCTCCGGGATAGTTGGGGGAACTGGACTGCTTCATACAATGCCATTGTCCTTCTACCCCCTCCCCTTCAGGCAAGACGACATCTAGCAGGCAGTGGGAAAGAAAGCAGGAAGAAAGGACTCTTTGCAGTGGCAAGTATAGTAGTTCATTTACGAGTAATTACCTCCGAGTTTACTGTGAGGGGAGATTTGGTTATCCAGTATTGGTTTGAAAGAGACATTTGGGGTGTGGTAAAGGCGTGGTCTTTCTACCTTAACATGTATCAAATAAAGCAAAAAGATACTTTATAATTACACGAAAAATAGAATAGCCTGTTTAAAATTTCTAGAGTCGATAGTTTAAAGAGGATACTTGAAAGAATGAGTAAATAATTTTATTTTCAAGTCGGAACTATTTGTTGTAACGCGGAGGAGAATTTTTTCCCCCTGAGTTATTCGGTTTGTCGCCCCGCCTTCTGAAACGAGTATGTAGAGGGCGCTGATCGCGATTCTTAGTTTCGAATTGTGTGATGAACGCTCTTAAGCAACCTTCCTTTTTTTTGAAAACAGGAATGGTTGCCATGTTGGCTTGTTAATGCCTCATTTGGCAATAAAGATTAAACTTAAAAATTTCCAATATATTTTTCAATGTATATTCAAATATGATACTTTCCGTAGCTGTCTTTCTCAGATTTAGAATGTTTTCTTTATATTGTCTGACTAACTTATCATATTGTTGTAAAGTTCGCTTGTTTTTGTGTTTGGGTTAGTCTGACTTTAATTTTTTAAGGAACTGTTTGTGTTTAAATTATTTTATTACATTATGGAAAATGGTTTTTCTCTCTAATAAAATTAGCAATTAATTAATTGTCCATTTTATTACGCTGTTCACTGCTTAAGTAACTGCTTTATTTTGAAATGAACATTAGTTTTTTAATCGCAGTACAATAGCTAGGCTTTGGATAATCAGGTTTCTGTTTAATTTAAAATCAAGTAAATAATATATTTTATTATTTTTATAACTATTACTTACAATATCTGACCATCTAATACGTAAATTTGCGCCGATCGTAAAAAAAAGGAATAGGAAATATTGAGCAATAACAATTCCTTCGGTTTCAAAATTTGAATTGTATTCAGTAATACAACACTTTGTCCTTATTCTGCTGTTACTTTATTTATTAATTTTGCGAATATGGATATAGCAGAACATGGAAATATAAAAACGATGTATTTTGACTGTTATATGTTGTTATTCATAAGAAAAATGCAATTGAATTTATTCATTAAGATTTTAAAAAAAAATACTAAATTACACGGGATAAAAGGTACGTAAGGGGACAAATATAAATATTATGTATGGTCAGGTTTGCATGGGTAAGGAAATTTGTTGACAAGATAAACAATTTCCTTCTGATTATGCACCTAGCATGCCAATTATTTGTTTAAATATTGAAGAAAAAAAAAGGATCGTTCATTTATTGCACTGCACATTCTGTTATTTTTTATACTCCCTCTACCTTCCATGCACACTTTTTTCACAAATATTTTTTACAGTTATATGGGCAATGCTTTTTAATTTACTTTAATAATCTATTTTTAATGTGTTATGTTTTGAATCAATTGAATATTAATTATTATTTAAAAGTAAATATAAAAATATGACATTTTTCATTTAACAAAATTTAATTTAATATAAACTTTTTAGAAATATATGCTTATTTTATTTTAAGCATTTTTGCGTTGTAAAATAAAGTGTATTATTTTTAGTACATTCCTGTCATTTTATATTTGTTGCGTACTTGAGTATATTTATAAAACGTCTGGTATTTTTTTTACCTAAAACCTCAAGAATAATCATTAGAAAGATCCTGAGTTATATGAAAAGTGGCAAATATAAACGTTTGCGGCGAAAATGTCCGCATTTTTTATAATTGATCTCTATACCATTTTTCGCAGACTGGTAATTTTTTTCGCAAATTAGCGGAAATCAATGAATTTTATTTTATTGAATGTGTAAGCTGAGTAATATGTATATCAGAATTTAGAAGTAGTATTTTTAATTTAAAAGTAATTTTTAAAGTTTTACGACAAAATTACAAGAAAATGGGGGGGGGGGATTCGGCTAGGAGCGATGACCATGGCAAAAAATCACGCCTCGCCACTGCATCTGTTCATGATTTAAAAATACGAGGCATTGTTCCCGGGTCTTTCTAGCAGGATAGACCCTGAACCGTCACCAATGGCCCAGTGTGCAGCTCTAGTGGGACATTTATTAAAAACAAACCAAAGCATTCGCGAGGCACGGTAAATTACTTTGTCGCTCAGTGGGAATCTGAACAGTGGACTATTCTGACAAATTAGGTGTTATCTTTAACTTGATCGTATATCAAAATTAAGAGAAAGAATGTCTAGGTATTTCACTCCAAAAACATACCGAACTGTTATCAATAGCCCCTGTGTAGAACTAATGCAACGTTACCCACTGCCATAAATAAACCACGCAGGTCGTTAATTTTTTTTCTTAACTGTAACTTATTTACATTAAATACATAAAAATAAAATAAAAACAAAGCAAAACGTTTATGTTTGTCCAACTGTTTTATAACCAATTTATTTAGTTTGTATTTAAGTTTTTCATTAAAGCATTCAAGGTATAATCGTACTCTATATTTCTAAACATAAGTATTTAATTTGCTGTTTTACTCGTAAGTTATAAAAGGCAAATGACACAATATTTCAACCTGTAGCATTTCGCTCTTGAAACATGATTTAGGTTTCGAAGTAATTATCGATTACTGTGCTAATTATTAATTTATTTTTGGTTTTCTTACAATTACTAATATATTTCTATTTTTTATTCTTATTGTTAAATCGATTTTATGATCTTCAAAACTTACAATTTTATTTATTGCATCGATTGAACGCTGTAACGTATGTCGACTTTTCATCTTCGTTTAAGTTTTTGTTAACAAAGAAATTTCATTTTGATTGTTGTTTATAAAACAATTTAAATTGCATAAACATTTAAACTTCTAATATTTCCAAGAAACAAATTTTTTGGTTGAAATGCATCGAACGGTAACCTTGATATTTCACCAAATCTGGTAACTATTTACGACAAACGTAGAAGGAAAAATGTGTAAATTGATAGTTTGCATTGCCCGCTTGGCACAAATCTGAAATATTGGTCCAATGCCAAATTGATGGCTGATTGGTGGATTACATAATGTTGCACTACAATTGCACAATGGACCATTGGCAGATTCGACAATAAATTAGGGTTTCCACAATATAAATTTTATTGCTCAGCAACTATCAGCAAATATTTCATGCGACAGGGGCACCACAAACTAAGAATATACCGGAAAATGGTGGAAATCTGTGATTAGCAACAACCTGGTTTTTGGTGCTTTAAGCGGGTTAGAGAGCAAATATTGTTTTGTTTTAAGAAGTCTCTGTGGATTAACGTTCAATACATTTTTTTAACCTTATAAATTGGCATGCAAAGAAGTATAAATTTTATAATTATCGTTAGACAAATGGCTTGTGCTCCACAGCAAAAAGCTTTTTGTGACTGACATTTGTGGGTTTTATTAACAAATGGCACATTTTTTTAAAAAATCTATAACCTGTTTTTTTGTAATTGGTTAAAAAGTTGCAGTTCTTGTTAATTCGCTAAACACGATATAGTTTAATTATTTATATTGTTTACAATTAATCAAAGCCAATATTTAAATACAAAAATGCAATTTCTTGTATGTTATGTAAGCTTTCTATTTTAGATATTTTGTATAAGATGACGGATGGAATCGAGAAATTTGAAGTTACTGATTGGGATCTTGAGAATGAGTTTAATCCAAACAGAGTAAGACATAATTTGACAAAAAAGCAACAAATCTACGGTATATATTTACATATATTGATTTTTGTGTTATATTTCTAATTCTCAATATTCATAACAAATACTTTTTTTTTTTAAAAATTGTTCTTAATAAAAATAATTTGTTGTGTTTGTATTGGCAATATTCTATGTATTCTATTTCTTCTTAATTTGTTTGTATTCTGAGTTTATATATAGAGAGAATTTGTATATCACTGAACATTGGTTCTTGTTGTTGATGTTGATCTTTAGCATTTTTTTTTTTTTCTAAAACTTTATGATGTTCTGCATACAGCACTATTTCAGTTTGTTCTAGCTAAACTAGAAATATTTTAAATATTTTTTTAACTTTGTATAATATGTGCAAAACATATGAAATTTTTCATTAAACCCTTTTTTTCTCAAAACTATGTTTTTGGTCTTAAGGACATATAAAAAATATAATATTAAACACCCAAGTACTTTTTCTTTATGTAATTGTTTTGTGCATATTAACCCAATCATTTATAATTTTAAAGCTTGATTTTTTTTAATAATTTCTTTAAATATAATTTTTTGGTACTTCTCTTCTAAACGGCCTCAAATAGTCGCCAAGCGAAAGTTTGTCGCCGTATTGATTATTTACAATTTTAATGTTGCCACTCACAAAATAAAATGTTAAAAACAGGCGTAAATGATTTACGATTAGATGACGTCAAAAAGTATATTCTAAATTATAGACAATAACTCGCACTTAACCTGTGCAATGGGCTATTAGTTACGGTTCGAGGTAAAAACTTTCGCTCGTCAGCGGATCTGGATGTATTTTCAAGTGAACATCAAACGACCGGATGCGTTGCGCATGCTTCTTTTTTTCTGATCTTTATGGTTACTTAAGGAGAAATGCACAATTAGGGTTAATTACTCAAACGCTGTGTCTTATTTTCGAACCACGGTGGATGACGTTCACTGCGTAATGGGCTAGCGGTGACCGTTCAAAATTATTTCCGAAGGATTTCTTTAAGGTCTGCACGATTGAATAAAATAACGTCGCACTTGAGCTCCACAATGGGCTAATGTCGACGGTTTAGAATTCATCTCGAAGCTTTGATTTGGTTAATTAACATCGCACTAGAGCTTCATATTGGGCTGTTGGCGGCAGTTCGGCGCCTATCTCGAAGGGAACAATGTCTCGTATTTTTGAACCACGGTCAGATGGCGAGAACATCACCTGAGCTGGCAATCCTTCCGGCATTCGTTTGGGGCATTTCTATGGCACTCTTAAGCGCACACGCATTCCGCGCGCTTAAAGTCACAGGCTCCTGCCGTCGATTTTGTGGTCTCCGGGTCTTTCCTTCGATATAGGCCCCGAACCGTGGCCAATAGCCCACTGTGTAGCTCTAGTGAGACGCTAATTACCCATACTAAAATCAACTCCAAAGAAATTGTGTTTTAACTATTTTGAGCAATGACACTAAAAAAGGCACGTTCAGTTTACTCTCCCGTTTTTATTTAGCTCAGTGCACTCAATCATACAATCAACTGAAATGCGATCTTTTGTGTATGGTAATCCCTAAGGTAAACAACTTTGGCGCATTTTCGCTCGTTGGCATACGAGGCCGTATAACCGAAAAGAACCAATTTTTCTTTAAAAAAATCAAAATTCTAAGGGTTTTTATAGTCTAAAAAGACTTTAAATTGTTTTATAAAAAATATACATGGGTTAATTATTGTAATTACATGTGCTTGTTAAGTTCACAAAGTTTCTGAGTAAATGAACAAGTAGTTTTTAGGAAAAATGTACCTAAAGACAAAAAACACGGTTTTGAGAAAATATTGATTTAATGGAAATTCGTATATTTAGTACATACCATACAATGTTTAAAAAATTATTTAAAATACTTCTAGTTCAGCTAGAGCAACTTTAAAAAGTGCTGTATGCAAAAGAGCTTACAGTTTAAGAAAATATATCAATTTAAAAATGCATTTTTGAAAAATTTGCTTCATCTACCCATTCTTAAAATTGTTGGATAACTAGTTTATGGATCTTCCATGTGGACTTTAAATATAAACCTATTTGCCCTAAACAAAAGTTCTTTGCATGTTTGTGTTATTGGTGCATATTTGTTAACCACCTGACGGATACAAACGTGTATATCCGTTTGAGTACCTTTAGTTTTTCCAGTAGTACAAATAATATAAAAGTTGATAAAAAAAAAATTCAAATTTAAAGCATTTGGAAGAGTTTTAAAAACCATCTCTACTGATATAATTTTTAAAAAAGGGAATGAATGTGTTGAAAATAAAAATGTAACTTTCCTGCAGTAAAAAGAACCTACAGATTCGAAATTTTGCTTATCTGTCAGAGGGTTAAAATTAATCCCTCTGATTACTCATTTCTCGCATACCTCATGGAATCTTTGAATTCAAATTTTATCCTAAGGTTTTTAATACAGACTTAATAAAATTAATATTTGTATTGTGTTTTTTGTATGGGATTATTGCGCTCATTAACTGTCTAAACACTATCAATTAAAATATATGGTAAGATCAGTGAGAATCTGCCAATTAGGCCTTCTTTTCAATTGTAATTCATTAAACATTTGAATTACAATATTTTATGTGGCTTTATTGGAATAATGAGCTCTTATAGTTACACAAACATAAACTTTTTTCATCTGCTGCCTACTTTATTAATTTTTTTTAAATACGCCTTCTACAATTGCTTCTAAAACAATTTTTGGAAATAAATCATTAATTTTTGTTGAAATATAAATTGATCGGAAGCTCTTGCTCTGGATTGCATTGCCAGCCATCAAGGATTTCACCATAATCCACTTTAGTTTGTGGTTGAAGGTTGGTTTAGTATTTAAAAAAATATATATTAATATTGAAACTGTGATATTATGCAGGGGTGTTGCGCCTGTGCAAATTGCGCCAATTCGCGATTTCTGCTCCAAAACACCTACTTTTAGCCAAACCTGCGCCAAATTCATAATTTTGCCGCTAATTTTAATTTTATGACCCTATGTATAGAATACAATTATTTCTCTTCTGTAAATATGGCCATCTACTTAATTTTTATATATAATATATTCATAATTTGCCCATTTCACGATTTCTTTAGACTTAAATGAAAGAGAAGGGAGGACATAGCAAACTTTCAAATATTCTGATAGTAATGGTGCAATGGACTTTGAAGAAGTACATTGATTTCATTACAAAGTTACACTTTTTTGGATATACTCTAATCTATCATTTATAAAGACATATTGACTTAGTACTTTAAAAATTAAAAGGTGCATAAGTTTTCGTTTGGAGGAGGGTACTTTTCTTAGTTAAAACTTCATATATTTTGGAATACACTTAGATTTAGTTTTTAGAATACATTGGTCTTGTTAATATATTTAAGTTACAAAAATTAGGGTACATTAACATTTGATATTAGTTTTTCTTTTAAAGGGATACATTGATCTATTTTTTTAAAGGGGGGGGGGTCATTTTTTTATGCTTTTGGACTTTAGGCCATTGGGCTTTTACTTGTATAGGTACAGAAAGAGTATATTTATATTTTTTTTAGAAATAGGTTAATAGGTTTTATGGGTACACAGATTTTTTTGTGTGCATTGTTATACTTTTTTCTTTTTGGGATAAATTATGATTTTAATTTGAGATGTACATTCGACTTTTCTTATAGAGGTACATGGCTTTTTTATTGACACAATGGGCATATTCCTTAAGGGCTTTTATTTTTTAGGGCACCTTAAGCAAAGGATATCCGCTTTTGTGGAATTTTTTTATAAAGGATAATACTATGCTTTTTCTTTTATAGGGTCAATGCATTCTTTTATAAGTACACTGGGTTTTCCTTTTATGTTCAGATTCGGCTATTAATTTTAGGGGTACCTTAGGCTTTTCCTTTTACAGGTACATTGAAGTTTTTTATAGGCACACTGGGCATTTTCCACTAGGGGTATATTGAGCCTTTTCTTTTTGTGATATTATTAGTCTTTTATTTTTATAGGTATCTTAAGTTTTATTTTAAGGGTATATTGGGTTTTTTCTTTGAGGAATAATTTTTTTCTTGTATAATATACAATAAGCTTTTCTTTCTTTAGATAGATTAGGCTCAACTTTTAAGGGTATGTTATTTTTTTCCTTTTAGGTATACACTGGGGCTATTCTATTTAGGATACATTAAGCTTTTATTTTTAATTGTTCTCTGGTGTTTTATTTTAAGGGTAGATTAAGCTTTTCTTTTGGTGGTACACTGGGCTTTTCCTTTAGTGGTACACTAGGATCTTTCTTTGAGGGATACGTTTTTTTTTCTTGTATAAGGTACACTGGACTTTTCTTTTTTTAGATAGATTAGGCTCTACTTTTAAGGATACATTGTTATTTTTCACTTTTAATACACTGAGGCTTTTCTATTTATGATACAGCTTTTATTTTATTATTTGATCTCTGGTGTTATATTTTAAGGGTAGATTAGGCTTTTCTTTTGGTTTGTACACTGGGCTTTTCTTTTGATGGTACATTAGGCTTTTCTTTTGATGGTACACTGGAATTTTTCTTTTTGGAAACGTTTATTTTTTTTCATGGAATTTTCCTTTTACCTTAAAGTGTACCCTTTGGTTTTATTTTAAGCGTATTATGGGATTTTCTTTTAAAGGTAAATTGGACTCTTTTTTTTTTTTTTTTTATTTGTTTAGGCATTATTTTAGGGGCAAACTGGAAATTTTCTTTTACAAGTTTATTTGCTTAAAGGAGTACACTTTTGCTTTTTGTAATACAACAGGTATTTGTTGTAAAGGGTACATATTGTGCAATTACTTTTTAACCGATTTAAAGCGCACCTACCAATACCACCAAACACGTAAAGGAGGATGTTATCAATTTCACTTATATATTTTTTTCTCATATATGTATATTCGCGTGACTTCTGTTCTAATTCAGAAATGTTGAGAGAGAAAAGTTATTGGATAGAGGATGCATCACTTGGGAACAAATATCCGGTTGTCCGGCATTTAACTATCCAGAATTCTCAATTAAATGTACTGTTTGAATTTTTTTTTTGTACTATTAAAAAAAAAAAAAAATTGTTGGATAGAGAAAAAAATCCGTTTCAACAAACAAATATTTTTAAAACAAAACACTGTTATCTGGCTTTTATTTATCCAGAAATATCGATTAATCGAACTTCCATAACTTTTTCTCCTATCTCAAAATATTTTCATTGTTCGATATTGATTGTCTAACTACAATATAATTTCATTTATTAAACTGGATAACTAAGGCTTGGAAATTTTTTAACAAAAACTTGAAATTCCTGGTGAATAATAGCAGTGGACGAAGCATCTTGGCAATAAAAAACTAAACAGGGGAAAATCTTTTTTTTAACCAACTTAAAGAAAAAGGACTAAAATGTTTTTAAAAAAAATACGAACAAGTTGAATAAATGTAAATATTTATTTTATTTTTTTTTAAAAAATTTAAGTTGGAGACAATTTACAAGAACCATATCTAAATTTTTAGTATTAAATATTAAAACAATTTCAGCTTGTTCGTAATATTAAAAATTATTTTTTAGTTTTTAGCGTTTTTTTTCTTGTTAGTGTTTTTTTTTTAACATTACTTTATAGTAGAGTTCTATGGTTTTTTTTCTTTTATGGATGTATTCTTCTTCCCTACAAGCTATATTACGTTTTTACTGTTAGAGGTACATTTACTCTAATTTCAATGTAATGTTAAGCATTTACTATTAGGAGTGCATCATGTTTTTTTCTTCAAAATTGTGCATTTTCCTTTTAGTTAGGTACAATGAAAACAAAACCTCTGTGTTCATTGAAGTTTTTATCATTAGGCTATGATCTAGAGGCCTTTGTTTTCTGTGGTAGCATCTTAATTCATGTGATACATGAGAGTTTTGAAATTTAGCTACACCCAAAAGCTTTATTTAATTTTAATTTCTTTTGCTCCAAAAAGTCGTTTTTGGTGCTCCAAAATTTCAATTTCAACTGCTCCAAAACGCCTTATTGTCGCTCCAAATTTCGATTTTACCTGCTCCAAAATACATTTTTGCTGCTCCAAATTTCAATTTTATCTGCTTCGCACACTGCTCCAAAATTCACGAAGCCAGGCAACACCCCTGTATTATGTTATATCTGGGAAACACAGTTTCAAGATATTAGATACTAAATAGTTAAAGTATGAATCAAAATGCAAAAGATACAACATCAAAGATTACTCTCAAATATTTTATAGATATTGTTAATTTATTATTTAAAATATGAATTTAAATAATATTGTATTGTAGAACAATTAATATATGGATCACAATTCTTGAAAACCAATCACTAAACAATGACAGTCATATGATGCATGTTTATTTGTATTGCCAAAATGATATATTGAGTTTTCTCTTTCAGGTGTATTTGCTAGTGATGATAGTGAAGAAGATGAAAGACCAAGCTTTGGAAAAAATTCTGCTTCTAACTCATCACAAATTAATTTTGTCAGTGGGGGCGTTAGAACTGTTGGGGAGAAAACTGAAAAAAAGGAATCTGAAGATGATGAGGTATGATTTTTCTTTCTAATTCAATATATTTAAATGTTTATGTTACAGTTAAACAAAAAATAGTTTGCCATTTTGAAATTGGTTAGAACTTCATAGCACTTATTATGTTAAAATATATACAGTATTTAACAAAAATAATTTTTATACACTTGGTGGCCAAAATATTATGACTTCCGAACTGGTCTGTGGCATTTGTATTCCATATACTAAAGTGTACTGCAAATAGTGCTTTCAGTGATACTTTGAGAGGATCCTTGATTACAATCTGCATTAATTTGCTGCACTGTTGCTCTTCAGTTGTGCCATACAAACCTGGAATTCTTCTTTCTGATCGAATATTCAGTAGCCACTGACGACCGCAAGAAGCACTTTGATACCCCTTTTTTTTTGGCTAACAGTCCAATCTTTAAACTCTTTCACTACAGATGCTCTTGAACATAATGCAGCGGTTTTCCTGATGCTCACTCCATGACTTCTAAAACCCAGAATCATCCACATTTAAATTCCTTCAAATCGTGTTTTATAACCCTACCTTTTTTTAACAAAACACATCTACTAACATTGTAAATAACCACTTTTCATTTTTAATACCCCACTCACCATCTGGTGGGAACAGTGTAATGTCATTACTCAATCACTTAAAAACGCCAGGTGGTCGTAGTAATTTGGCCAGTCAGTGTATAAAAAAGGCTACTGTGCCTATACCTGTACAAGTACATGCAGTTGTTTTTTTAAATTGTATTTATATTTTAGGCTACTTTTTATTGTACTAAATCATTTGATTAGTCTGGAAAATTATATTTAAAATTCAAAATCCTTAGAAATTTTGAGTGCTTTATCCTTTTTAATACCTTTTGAGGGAAAAAAATTTCAATACAAAATTTTAAGCTTTTTCTATAAAAGAAAGCATTAACTGTTTTTACAAATAATTCCATTTTAATTTATTTTCTGCTTGTTACATTTGTTTCTTGAGTTGTCTGGACAAGTCCTTGACCCAATGACAACCACCATGTCTTGTTTTAAAATAATTTTATTGTTCTTAAATGAAAAAGTCCAAAGTTTAGTTTTCCTGTAAATCAAAAACACTCACTAACCTTGTATTTAGTTGATACTATTCTAAGTCCCTTCTGCAAACTTTACCATGTAACTGTTAACCTATCAATAACAAAAAATATCATTTGATTGTGCATTGAGGTTTAATAAGTGATGGAAATTCTAACATGTTTTAGAAATTGTTAAAATACAACAAAATGTGTTATCTTAATTTCTATAATATTTTATTACAATTAACTTATTATTATTATTATTTATTTCAGAAGGGGTCTAGTGAAGATGAAGCACCAGTTAAAGCTCCACCTAGACAAAGCTTTGCAAGTCAAAGAAGTGGGTTGAGTGGTGCCCGCAATTCACATCAAATTGCTGGAATGCGTTCGCTTAAGAAAAATATGCACGGGTATACAAATTTTGTTGCTTATTCTTGTTTTTATGGACTTTTCTATTATATTTTATGAAATGTCTAAACTAATTGATTAATATATTTTATACATTGTGTAAATCTATATTAATATGAGATAAAAATAATGTGGGCGTATATCATGCATTGTATTTATTGAATGACTAATTTCAGCTAATTTGTTCTTTTTTTTACCAATCACATGTTTGGTATTGCTATAAAAACCTACAGTATTGCATTTAGTTGCTTAAAAATGTGCGCATAGTTGTCTGAGGACATGTATCTATTTTTATATACGTTTAATATCATTATTCACTATCATCAGTTATTTTAATTTTCTAATAAATATTAAATTTCATTTTGTTCTCTATCAAAAAATGTATTAGTTATTCCTAAATTTACTTTGATTACTTTATCATTTCTGAAAGTTCAAGGCTTTTGAATAAAATGTAAAGAAGTTAAAGTTTTTTTAGCGTATTTTAAAATATATAGAAAAGAAATCCTATTTGAATTATTTAATGATATGGAGGGTGAAAGTGCCTTTTAAAATGTATTCTAATGTTTTCTTTCATAAGGTGTGACATACTCTAAGTGTTTGTAATTATTGATTTTTTAAGGTTTTTAAAAAAATTTACCTAATAATAGGAAAATCTGTTGACAATTTCGATGTTTTGACGAAATTACTTCTTTAAAATGGGTACATGTCTGCATGGAGTTGTAACGTAAAACATGAGATACTTTAGATCCTTATCCTATGTGGATAAATGTGTAGAGAAAGGTGGGCCACATTAATCAAATTGACCATTCATCCACTCTGACCTTTGTACCACGTGTGACCGAAAAGTTTATTCATTAGCCAAACCTTATGATATACTGCATTCTATATCTACCTGATTTTTTGGTCTAAATGCCATACTATTAGGCACTATAGTATGTTTGCACTTCTTGCTTTAATTAAATTCTTTAGAAAATGTTTTTTAGCTAATGTATATACAAAAAGTAGATTTTGATTTTTTTTTTTTTAATTCCTATCTTTTTAGCAGTGAATTTGCAGGTTGGGAAAAGCATACGAAAGGCATTGGTCAAAAATTATTGCTTCAGGTAAGAATTTATTTTAATCCTATTTTGTTTATAGGGTCTCATCCAATCAATATCAAACTGAGAAAGAATTTGATAAAAACTTAACTGTAATAAATGAAAATGTACAATGATGATACCAAATTGTTTTAGAATCCTAATTTTATATTTTGATAATATAATTTGCATATTGATATTTTTTTTATTGAATTCATAATTTAAAAAAAAAAAAATTTGCAGAAGTATAATTGTATGACATAGAATATTGTTAATATATTCAACTTAAGTAATTGATCTATCACAACAATAGTCTGCATCTGTTTCACAAAATAATTTCTGAATATAAAATAAAAATTTGGGTGCTACTTCTTAATACAAATGTAAAATATTTCAATCTCTTATAGTGGAAATTATTAATTATTTATACTATTTAAGAGTACTACTATTTACTCATACTATTTTAGGACATTTTAATTGAGCTTAAAAATATTTTAATACCTATAGAAAATTGTATCATGATTCAATTTTCTGTTATATCTTTAAGTATCAATCCATTACAAATATATAACATACCTTTTAAGATGTCTATAATATTACAGTTTGGAAATATTTGTTAAAAAAAATAATAGTTGTATCAGAAAAAAAAAATACTTTTATGTTATGCTATATTTTTGCATTTAAGATTGTGAAGCCTATATATCATGGTTCATTATAAGGGTATTTGCAAGTGTATGGCAATCAATTTTTTAATGTATTTTTGGAAGGTTGTTTTCACTTTTTATATAACTACAAATGAGTTATTTTCCCATAAGACTAATTTTGTTTAACATGTGCTAGATGGGATATGAGCCTGGAAAGGGCTTAGGAAAGAAACTGCAAGGAATAACAACCCCCATCGAAGCTAAACTCAGAAAAGGTAAGGGGGCCATTGGTTTGTATGGCCCCGAGCAACCCACAATGTCTCGGGCAAGTGGACCTGGTGTAACTGCCAAAGAACCTATAGAAGAAGATGATACTACTAAAAAACACCAACGGCAATGGAAAAAGAAGGAAGGAGTAAGTCTAATTTCTTTATGTTTCATTATTCATGTATCCCCAAACACATGAGTCATTTTTAACTTAGTTCTATTATTTTTACCAATACTATTAAGTTTGAGTATGTAATTTAAACAAGATTATCAATATTTTTTATGTATATAATTTGGATATCTAAATATAAAATATTACTGAACATATTTTTATCAAAATTTGTGCTTTTGATACAAAATATATTAAATTAAAATATGTACTTTTATTTTCGTATCCAGCAACTATTCATGTTTATTTTATTTCCAGAATTGCATAGAGGCCATTATGTTTACTTAAATGCCCCTTTATTTTCAATTTCAAACTATAATCGTATTTTTATATTACTTATATTTGTATTTAAAGAATTTTTTTTACCAAACAGCTCTACTTATTTAACTCCTGCCAATAATTAATGTAAACATTTCACATCAAGGGTAATCACTTTGCTATAGTTTTAAGAACTAATTAGTTCAAGTTCTACCTTTTTGATATTTGTGCTGGAACGTTATAGCAAAACTCTATGAAATTAACTTCTTGAATTTAGCAACTAGACATGAAACGATTATTATTCTAAAAATGTATGCAGTTGCATAAATATTTTTTTAAGTAATTGTTAAATTTGTTTGGTTTCTTGTGTGTTTTCTTGGTTCCTTGCTTAGTATACTTAAAAAGGAGCACGGTTGGCAGCTAATTAGCCGAGTTCAATTCCCAGTTAAGATATTTATTTTCTTTTGTGTCCTTTTTAGAATTGAGTATACATGGTAAATCCCACATATAACTATCAGATCACAGAAAAATTAAATAGAACCAATAAACATGTGGTGACAATGTGTGTACAAAATGTAAACATCTCCATTTCACTTCTTTTATAAATATTTGTTGCAATAAGACACATTGAAAATATTTTCTTTTGTTTATGGTTAAATATCAAAAAAATACTGGCTTGTTCTCTTACAATTTTTAAACAGCCTGATTTGAGGATATGTGTTTTAATTTTCTCTTTACTAATTTTTTATAAACTTAATCTGATACATCATGTTTGACTTATTATCAGAATTTCAGTAATGGTTAAAGCATTTTCTTATATAAAGTTTTTGGTGCTAATCAAGCATATAATGCTTGTTTAGCAGTTCAGTTGCGAGCAGTTTTATTTGCAAACGAATGCTTAAAAGACTTTAATGTGTCGTGATAATTAAAACAATTATCTTTGTATCAATATGAAAGAATACATTCAAAATAATTACTTTTAATAATTTATTTCAGAAATATGCTAAGCTCTGCTTATAAAGGATTCTTCCTAGTAATAACTGCCACTTAAAAGTGAAAAATTGAGCTTTATCCATACAAGTACTCCTTAATTAAAGACACATTGTAAGAACAGATAAACTTTTAATATGGCAAAACTCTATGCCATTACAGAGTTCCTATCAACAGGGAAATTGGCAATTCTGGAAATATCAGGGACCTCTTTATAATGGACATTATTATAGCAGACCATTAAAACAATTGTAAATATAATAAAAAGTGCTTAATTTAATCAGAAAATTTTACATTTCCAATCAAGAGACAAACGTTGAACAATTTGAGTACCAAGTTTTAGGCATTTAGAAAAAAACTTAGTGATGTGATTAAAAATAAAGATTATCAATTAAATCAAGTTTATAATTTTAACCGAGAAAAGTATGCCTAGTAGAAAAATAAACAAATAGCATGATTTAGTCTTAAGAATGCAGATGGTAGCCATTTGCTTAAAGCAGTTATCATCAGTAAAAGCAAAAATCTTATTGCACTAGAAAATGTGGTGGTTGAATGTGTAACTGAAAACATAAGCAGCAAATATAACCCAGCAGAAAATAAATTATTTTTTCAAACTACTGAATGTACAATCAACTTGAACCAGGCTCTTCTAGTTCCAAAGATTAAAGCAGTGTATACATATACATCTTTTGCAATTTAACCTATGTTAAAGACTTTATTTTTTATACAATACACACTTTTTATAGCTAAACTACTGTATTTCATTGATACACCCTGTTGTATTACGCCTGTTTTAGAATTTTTTTATGCACCGAACGTTTATTCAAACGGACAACCTTTAGCCCCTATTAGTTTGTTATAAAGAGGTTCTACAGTACATGAAACTTTCTGATTTTGCATTAAGTTTTTTCTTATGTGAATTTTGGGCAACAAAATACTAAAGGTGAAAGTTGATTTCAGGATCGCAAACCCAAGGTGGAGTACTTCCTCCAAAGTGCCGAGGAGGCCGTGCAGGAGGGGGCTACCAAGCGTTTTCGAGGGGACATCAGTTCTCTGAGCAGTGTGAAGGTAATTGACATGACAGGTCCTGAACAGCGGGTGTTGTCAGGTGAGATTGCTAGTTTGACAATGGCGGGCTGTGATCATTTTCACTGTCCCTCGTTTTATCATGGAGGTTGGGGAAAAGTTATTTTGCTAGTGTTGTCTTTCCTTTCTCATGTTGCTTGTGCAAAATTTATGTGCCTGAGTTATTTTTTTTATGTGTTTTTGTTTTTGTAGAAACTAATCTAAACATATTAACTTTTTTCTACTTGATCTACAGAGATATATTCTCATATTTTTTCTTTAAATATATCAATTGATTGAGAATTACACTAATAAATAGTATGAGCATATAATTTTTCTGAAAATTAGTTTAAATATTTTTATTTTATTGAATAACTGATTTCAGCTAAATAATACTTATCTGTTAGCATGATTTTTTTTAGCATATTTCGTGGTTGACCAATGACATGTCTAACAGTTTCTATTCCTATTTTCTTTTGATAAGGGAACCCTCCAAATGTGCAAAACAATTTGGACTAATATGTATTTTCATTGATTTGTTGATGACTAGAGCAATGAAAATAAAATGAATAATATTTACAAAGTAAACTAACTTTTATTTAAATCATTTATCAGCAATTCAAAGTCGGAAGTTTCCTCAAAACATATTTTCTTTTTGAATTCTATCATTGCCTGACAATCGCACTGTCTGCATATTAGTTAGAAAAATAGTCATAATTCTTCAACAGACAATACTTCTTATTTTTTCTGTTCAAGCATCAGTTAATTTAGTTTCAAAATTGTATTTTTGAGGGTGTCTGATCTGTCCAACCAAGGCCCGAATTAAAGCATTGTATTTCTTAAGATTTGGCCACATTAGAAACCAGATGTCATTCTGTAAATTTCTATAGCTTCAAAAGTCCACAAAATATCCATAAAAGAGATTAAACCTATTCCTTTTTTTTGTCATTTTTTGCTTATTAATTCAAAATATTGCATTTTCTCTAATTGTTTTATGGAAAAAATTATACATGTACTTTTTAAATGGCATGACCACAATTTTTGTCAAATATTCTGAATATAACAAAAAAAAACTGTTAGCTTTTCTTTGGTTGCTTTTTTTAAATTTATCTCATCTGTCTTTTATGCAATTTGCAACTCTCAGCTTCCGACTCTTCCAATTTCCCTCTACTTTTCGCTATCAGTTTAGTGTCTACCATCTGTATTTTAAAATATTTCATTTCTAACAATGTATTTATTTTAATAGTTTATATTTGTTTCCAAATCTAGGCTATCACCAAATTCATCAACAGCACAGCAAACCTCCAGAGCAAGAAGTGGAAGAAACGGAAGCCAAGTCCAATAAAGGAGATCATTTCTCTTTGCCTGAGCTGGAACACAATTTGAAACTGTTGAGGGAAGATGAAAAACAGAAAATCATTCGTTGTGATCGCCAGAAACAGTATACTGAAGACAAGATCGTGAACTTGGGCCATGAAAAGAAACGTCTTGAACAGGTATTATGTCAAGAAGAAAAACAGATTCTAACATTAGAAAAAGTTCTTAAAATTGTGGAAAGGTAAGTGACATTTACTGTACAGATGAGATTTGTAGGTGTACCTGAATAGGGTAAATAGTTAACAAATTTATTTCTTGTGTTTATATTATTATCAGTTTTAATAATCCTGAAATATTTATAGTATCTAATAAATATGTATCATAAAATTACAGATTTGCAACAATTGTAATCTTTTTTTAAAAAATAGACCATAGATATGTTAAATGTTTGTGATATGTTAGAAATATGATCATTTTTCTAACGTATCATTAGATATGTATGATATGTTAGAAAAAAACATCAAAGGTACGTTAGATGTTTTAAAAAATTATTTTTATCATTAAAATAATGACATACACTAATTTTTATTATTCTTTTTTTTTTAATTCAGCCAATGCTATAACTGTAGCAAGAATTTACATGAAAAATATTTGATAATAATAAAATCTTTAATTTTTTTAGTAGAATCTATCATAAAATGTAATGTCTCATAAAGTCTGTTAAAATATTTGAGTAGTAAAAAAAGTTTAACCTAAATGAATACTATTTTTTTTATACAAGCATTTTGATAAAAGTATATTTTTAAAAAAATTAATGAATGTGACTCAATTTGTTTGCATGTGTAATTATTTAAAATATTTTAATTTGAAAATTAAATTTATGTCCCATATAAATGTATTGTACTCTTACAGCATGGATAGCAATTCTGATCATGATGACAGCAATGAAACCCTTGAAATTGCTGCTAGAACTTTCAAGGATTTACAGGACGAATATTATGAAGAATACAAAATGTATAATTTAAGTGATCTGGCAATTACCATTGTGGTGCCATTGGTAAGTTGCAGTTGTTTTCTGAAAAAACTTTTTTTTATTGGTCAATAAATATAATCCCATAGTGTTATAATTTAATTGAAAAAGAGATGTTTGCTGTCTATACAAATCCTTAGTTTTATAATTTAGACACGAAATTTTTTTCACTTTGAAAGCAAGTTGAAAAGAAAAACAGCTACTTTCCTAAAATTAAGAGTTTAGTTAACTAATTATTTCATATCATTATTTTTCCCTAGTCTCATTTCCAAAAACTGTCATTTGAATGTGGTATTACCAGTCTTCCAATTAACTTAAATTTACGTAAATTATTACATAACTATTTCTGGAAGTTTTGAGTAATTGACGCACAGTAACTGTTTAAATAATATTTGCTGTGATCTTTTAGCCAATATTTTATAGCAATAGTTTGAATATGATTTTTAGTATTAAATAATTATGTATTTTTAAAAAAAGTTTACATATAAGTAAACTTTTATTTAACTAAATAAGTCTTATTGTGCTACATCACAAAAAGTATTCACTATGTATAATATAGTAACACAGAGGTGTAGCCTCAAATCTGACACCAGAGGGCAACAGTGAAAATAAATCAGCTGTGTCCCTATCGACAAGCGAAGTTCTATTCATGAAACACACAAATCATGTCGTGTTAAAGTACAGTTAATACAACATGATGTACTGTGGTGGTGTTACCAGAATGTTTATAGACAGTTGTTCTGATGTTCGTAAATGGCTCTTCAATTCTGATTTGATAATGTCTTGTATACATAGAAAACCAGACCACTGCACATTAACACAAATGATTTGTATGTTTCACAAATAGAACTCCACTCATTGACATGGACACAGCTGTTTTATTTCCACTCTGGCCCTCTGATGTCAGATTCACAGCTACACCTCAGTGTTGCCAAGTCCATTCACTACAAAGTCACTTTCTGTTTATTAAAATAAAAATTCAAATCACTTTTCGTTTTTTAAATAAAAGACTGTACCAAATTTGTTGTGTTTAAAAATATAAATGTTGAAAAAAAACTTTATAGAACTAAATGTAAATTACTTTGATTTTATAAAAACTTCACACATGCTGCAAGTGTATTGCATATTTATTTTGTTTTGTTTCCAATTTACAGGTACATAGATTAATGAAGGACTGGAATCCATTTGACCAAAAGCACCACTGCCTTGACATCTTCCAAGACTGGAGGCTCTTGCTGGAATGTGGTGGGCCGATATCTGATCACAGAGGGATTGAGCAAGAACTGCAACCCTACCATCGCCTTGTCTGGGATGTTTGGATGCCCCCTGTTCGTAAAGCCATTTTGTATGTAATTAATTTTATAGAGATATCACAGAGAAGATGTTTTTTTTGCCTCATATCAGGCTGAAATTGTTCGATTTAATGTAGTGATTATATGTTGTGGTTTTTTTCTTTTGAAACCATTCACTTTTTATTTTTCTGGTTTACTAATATAATTATTTAATATAATTAGTATGATATTTGTTTAAACCATAATGATTGACTGAACCATAATGATTGAATTGTATTTGTTAGAAGTCTGTGCTTTATTATATATTCCATTGTATAATTTTATGCTGTCTTATTTAAATTATTATGAATGCCTCTTACACATTCTTTTGCTTCATTCTTCAAAAATCAGAAACAATTTGTCTTAGCTGGAATTTCAAATTGCATAATTAACAAGTTAATGAAAATTTCATAAAACTTTTATTTTTATAAAGCAATTATTTTATCTTTCTTGTAAACTATATATATGTGCATTTTTGCTCATTTTAAAGACAAATACAATAAAAATAAATCCAATACTAACTGCATGTATTGTTAAACAAGCTAACAGTGGCTTCAATTGTTTTTAATATTCCGTTTCAGAAATTGGAATGCCCGCAACTGGTCCCCATTAGTAGAATTGCTTGAAACCTGGACAGCTTTGTTGCCATCATGGGTAGTGGATAACATTTTGGAGCAATTAGTTCTGCCCAAATTGCAGAAGGAGGTTGAGGCTTGGAACCCTCTCACAGACACATTGCCTGTGCATTCCTGGTTGCATCCTTGGCTGCCTCTAATGGGTATGCCTCTTATTTCCTTTAACATTTGCTTCAAAGAGTTTATTTGTATCGCAAAATATTTTATGTAATCCAGTGGTTCCCAACCACTAATCTGTAACTTCTGAATTGGGCAAGACATTTTGTTGAATTGAAGTGGTAACAACTGTACCCCACTTCCATCGCTACCACAATATTTCGTATATTTTTCATATTAAAATAAGCCAACATATGTTGCTTTTGGGTGAGTTTTTTTTTGTGAAACCCATTTTAAATGCATTCTGGTATTAAAATAAAAAATCGTTTTCAAGTCGAAGTGGTTAAAAAACAAGAGCAAAAGCTATTTGTTTGGCAATATAAAAATTAATTTTATAAGAAAATATAATATTTATATACATTTCTACAATGCTATGGTATTGAAAAACACCACTAAATCACTTTTTAAAAATTGGAGTACAGTATGGCTACTCCACATTTGCTTCAACTCCCCATAGAGGAAACAAGTTTTGAGCCTTCCAGTGGTTACAGTTCAGTGTTCCAAACCTGCAGTCTCCGAAACGATGGTGTTCCCTGAAAGGACACAAAGTAGTCCATTGGAGTTATTGATTTAAACTTGAAGATGTTTTCATTTTGCTTTTTCAACTTGTCTGATGTTCACTAAGAAAAATTTATATTGTCACAAAATTGTGCAAATAGTAAATCGTTTTGGTTTTTTTTATGAACCCAAATCTACTTTCATTTTATTGAACTAAAAGCGAGTGCTATATATTTTGATGGCCCCATTATCAATCTAGTAACTATTTTCTAGATTAAAAATGTGTTTTTGAAAAAATATGTGTAAAGACTATCTTTATTTTGCTGCTTTATTACAGGGGCCTTCTTAATTGATGGAACAATTTAAGTTAAAAGCAGCAAATATTTTTAATTAATACATTTATCTACAAAAAAACAAACATTTTGTACATAAATATTTTTAGTGCTATATTGTAAGTAGTGGTTCTTGATTTTTTTTTTTAATTTTTAAATCCATAGTCTGTAGTCATCTAATGGTTAACAATTGCTGGTCTAAATTTACAATTTTACTTACAAAATGTTTAAACTTTTTTCTTCCTTTCAAAAATATGTTTGTCTTATTTTTCGTTACATTTTCGTTTTCTGAAAATCTTTTTAACTTTTTGTTATAAAATACAATATTTTTTTCTTTTAATAATATACGAATTTGCATTTATAAAGCAAGTTGAAATTAAATTTAAAACTAATTTATTAATAATTAAACAATTAGAAATAAGTATTGCAAATAAAATCAATCTAGTTATTTTTAATTTTTCGACATCACTATAAATAGAACTTTTGTAATGTTACACCAAATAATTTATTTTATGTGAGAGGAATTGTACATAATTTATATTCGAAATGAAGAATAAAGCTATTTTAAGAAACTATACGATTGGATTTTGTTTGTTTGCCGACTAAAAATATTGTAGGGAAATAATTTCTATGATATTTATGTACTATTAGATATTTTTACACTATGAGCAATTTGTAAAACCATTGTACAAGTTAGCATGTAAATGCTTTCTATACTACATCCTTTTTGTTATTCATGCTATATTTCTAGCTAATCGTTTGGAGCCACTCTATGCTCCCATCCGACAAAAGCTATCTTCAGCACTGGTGAACTGGCACCCAAGCGACTGTTCCGCCAAGTTGATTCTGGAGCCATGGAAACCTGTCTTCTCCCAAGGTGTTATGGATGCATTTGTCATAAATAACATAGTCCCAAAGCTAGGTTTGGTTCTTCAAACTTACGTCATCAATCCTCACCAACAGCATTTAGGTAGGAACTGGATTTGTACAGAAGATAAACATTCTGAACTTTTATAATTTAATTTATTTGGTTCATTTTCTTAAAGTTATGGTCACAGCTTATGTTCTCTAAATTTATGTCTTATGTCTGACAGCATTGTTTATTATTGTAAATATTAATTTTATTAAACAGATACTTTTATGTTATATCTCAGTTTCAATTATAAAGAGACATAAGTACTGCAGTAATAGAGATTAATTATACAGAAAAAGTATCTAAAAGTGAGACACAAGAACTGCAATCAAATACTGTGAATTTTAGTAATTTATAATTTGCTAATTTTTATATGTCTTATTTTGATTAAAAAGGCATTTCATACATTCACTTGGGGGGGGGGGGGGGACTTTTTTAATTACTTGCAAAAAGTATTTCATCACAAATAGGAAAATATTTTTTTTTCTTCATATAGACAAAGAAAATCTACTTAAGTCTTATATTTCTCTCTCATTTCCAGAAGCGAATATTTTGAAAAAATATTAGATGGAAACGTCAACCTTTGAAATATCCTTTTCAATATTAAAAAAAATCTCATCCATGTCCCATAATTTAATAAAGCTTTTTTTTATTTTGTATTTTAGATATCTGGAATTGGGTAATGGCGTGGCTAGATATGATTCCTGAACCATGTATGGTGACACTTTTAGAAAAGAATTTCTTTCCTAAATGGCTTCAAGTTTTATTTACTTGGCTCACACATAGTCCAAACTATGAAGAAGTAACAAAATGGTACACAGGCTGGAAGTCAATGCTACCTCCATCATTATTAAACCACCCAACAATTAAAGGTAAGCTTCTTTTAATACTTTTGCAAACCATGAATTAATTTTAATAATTGATATTGGGAAAGGTTAATCCATCTCTATTTAGTCTTCATAAGCTATAAAGTGCACTAAAATGTATTTTAAGTTAATACCCAATCAAGTAAAAGAAACACTTGCAAATTGTTTAAAAAAATATAACTCTTTAGAGAGTTACCAACAACAAAAAAATATTTGATTCAGATTTGTATTACTTAATATCAAAAACACTAATAGTTAAAAAAAATTAGTATTTCACCATACATATTGATTAATTATAATAGTATACAGTAAAGTGCAAAATAAAACTTGACTTTTTAATTTATATTGCCAAAAATGGAATAGAGTAATGATAGTTTTGATATCAAATTTCGTTCTAATGTCTTTTTCTCTTCTTTTCTTGACTGTTTCTACAAATTTTTGTATGGCATTCCTTGAGTTATATAAAATGAAATTTATGTTTTAAAAACAAATTTTTCATTAAATATCCTGAATATTGGTAAGATAATAGCATTGACTTTGTTATTATAACTTGCTAATTTCCATCGGTCATGTCAAAATCCAACATTTGGAACAAGGTCATTAAAAATATTTTTTTTTATTGCTCAAAAATTATTGTAACGATTTTTATCAGCATTGATATTGTTTTTATAGATGCTCTTTAAATTGAATTAGAAAGAAAAGATTTTTAAGTAAACTGCCATTCTAAAACCTGAAATTTCATTAATGGACATTTAAAAAAAATTAATTACATAGTATTTAGTAAAATCAATACACATAAGTTTTAGCGAGAAGGCTATACCCAGTTGAAGTGCATGTAAATCAATAAGAAATTATTTATACTGCTTGGAACTTGATGAAGTATAATGAAAAGTTAAGCAATTATTGAAATCTAGATTTGTTTTATTTGAAATATAAAAACATTTAAAAATTTATCTTTAAAAAATTGGTCTTGCATCTCCGACTTTTTTTTAGTTTCGTGGTTACAAGTTTTTTTTAATTTTTCAGAACAATTCCGACAAGCTCTTGACATTATGAATAGAGCAGTAAGCACCCCACAGGGTCTTCTTGGTCAGCAGCCAGGTGCTAAGGAGAGTATGGCATACCTCACTAACGTTGAAAGGCAACAGGAATTAGAACGACACGTCAAACCAAGGCGGGATTACGAAGTAATATATGTTTTTAGCCTATGTTACTAGTAAAATGTTCGTTATTTTACCTTTGTTAAAAGTAATTCAAGAATCGTGCATTTTTTTTATTAAACTAGAAAGTTTGATTTTTTTTTTAAAAATCCGAGGTGTTTTTTTATAGCTAACCATTTTTATTTTATCCTCAGGTTTTTAATTCTAAAAATAAAATTCTATTGCGTTTTTTCTTAGCAGCATGCTTTACTTAAATAATATTTCCTTTAATGAATTTCTTTTAAAATAGATGTTTAACTATTAATAAAATACTCGAGTTAAAATATTGTTTAACATGTTGCCTGCCAGCTACAAGATATCTTGTAGTATTTGCATAGAGTTCAAATATATCATGGCATTCAACGTGTTAAAAATAAGCGGGGAAATGCACAAGCATCCTATTCCTTTTAAGAATGTTAGTTATTGAATACTTATGTATTTAACAATGTAATTTTTCTTCAGAGTTTAATATATATTTCACAAACAGTGTAAAATGGGAGTTTTTATATAACTGTTTTATTTTCATACTACCAATGCAGCCACACATTGCTGTATCTTATTGAAATATGTAGATCCTCAAATACGAAAAACTTTTTGCTTTATCCTTGCATATGCATTTTGCCTTTTTTTATAGTCTAATAAAATTAATATATATATAACTTGATTAAAATGTAGGTTTTAACTTCTGTGTTTAGGCATATAATAATTGCTAAAAAAATATTTACTTATTTTTAATCATACAAATTAGGAATTTATTATTTTTTTATAATTAAGATTTTGGGAGTATAATTAACATCAGTAACAAACTTTACATTCATAGAAAGTCAGTTACATAGTGCTGTTGACTCTTAATTAACAACCTAACACATTTTACTATAATTCTCTCTTTTAGGCAATGATGCAGACCATAAGAGGTTCCGCTTCCACTGCATCCCTCACTTCCTCCATGAAAGATCTCTTACAAAAGAAGGTAATATTTATTTAAGTATATGTGCAGTTTTTGCAATATCAGACATAGCATTATCCTGTAAGCAACATAGTTGTAAAAAGTGAATTTCAAGTCTGACATTGAATAGAAAGCAAAGTTACTTGCTTACAAATAGGCAATTGCGTGTTATATAAAAATCTGAATATATAAAAAATAGTCTTGCATATTTATTAGGTGTCATATATTTTGCCCAAATATAAATACAGTATAACTAGAATTATATCTGGAATTGCTCCGAGAGAAAAAAAATCCACATTTAAAAAATTTCTAATATATAAACAAGATTGTTTTTAATAGTCATTAAACTTAATTATATACTAAAGCAAAATGTGTTGTTTTTTTTTACTTCGAAATAACCATTTAAAAAAAAAAAAATGTGAATTATCCAGATAGGATACGGTCCTGATTGATCCGAATAATTAAAATTCTAATGTAATTTGAAAGTGGAAATATACATTTTAACACAATTTAGGAAAAAAATTACTTTTGTCTTTCTGACTCAAAACTCTTCAGTTTTCAACTCACAAATCATATGTCTATTGTCAACTAAAACTTGCCCATACTTCGGCTTTAAAACTTATTATTTTCTGCTGGTGGACATTATTTGTAAATTTGAGACAAAAAGGTTCTTGGGGTTATTATAACACAAGAACTACATTACACTTTTAACATTCAGTGAGTATTCCTAATTCCCAGTAAGAATATTTACTATGTAAAAATACAGTACATTGTCCAATTTGTAGTGAATAATAATGACCTCAAATTAGGCATGCGGATAGTTAGTAGTCCAGTTTTTGGGTTTAGAATAAGTAAAGATGTAAAAAAAAAGTTTGCAGATTGTTGAAATCCTTGCAATACTCTTAAGTGCATTACATCACAAGAGCCTCTAGTTTCCCAGTGGATAAAAGCATTCAGCTGGTAATCAGAGGATTGCTAGTTTGAGCTCGTGCAGTAAACTTGACAAAGAAAAGTAAAAAAAGTAGTGATCCCGCGATCGGGGGGTTTCCAGCTTCGCTACAAAATCGTCCGGAACATCCAACAAGTTATACTGGCGTGTATATGGGACTGGTGCCCAAAAAATCTGATCAGGATCCAATGTCCTGATGGCTATTATGGTTGTGTCGAGTGCCAGCTCAAGTGTTGTCCTCATCATGTGGCCATGGTTCAAAAATACCGAGGCATTGCTCCTGTGTCTTTCCTTCGAAATAGGCCCTGAACCGTCGTCAAAATAGCCCACTGTGCAGCTCTAGTGTGACGTTAATTAACCAAACTAAATCTATACATAACAATTATATGGTCAATTTCATATTCAATCCTGCTATATATTTGTTCAAGTTATAAAATATTATACATTTAAGTTTTGGTCACGTAAAAATATTTATATCTGAATTACTATTTTGCTATAAGCCATAAAACTAGTGTTAAAAACTTGAAACCCACTAATATTTCTTTAAAAAAATTATATTAATGAGATAACATTTTATAGTAGCTGGCATATCTTTGTGCTTAAATTCTAATGTAAAATTATATTGTAAAACTACAGAGTTCCTTAGGGTCTCATTTCTTTTTGCAACTAAAGCCCCTTATACGATATTTAACTTATAGAACAAATATTGTACAGTTTTGAAACTGATATATTTTTTTAATTTTAGATGTATACTTTCATTATAAATGTATCTTTAAGCACAAAAGTAATTTTGATTTTTAAAAAAAAATTAATTCTAAAAACAATAAAAAGATTCATCTATTACCATTATTACAATTTCATATACTCCAATCATCTGGATCAATTGGGACCAGATCCCATCAAGATAATTGGATAATTCTCAAAAAGAAGTTTATTTCTTAACACAAAAACTAATTTTAGTATGTAATGTAATTTAATGACTATTAAAAACAATATCATTTACTGATTAACATATAAAAACAGAGATTTCGATGATTTTTTTTTCTCAAAGTGATTTGGATAATTAGAATTCTACTGTACTTCTTAAAAATTTGTCATTTACAAAATCATGGTTCATACAGATTTTCAAAAGTAAAAATTAAGTAGTTCTTAAGGACTTTTTATGGACCTCTCGATAATTTTTAAGGACCTCTTATATTTTTTTGACGCCGTTAGCGGAGAATCGCACATTTTTGATGCAAAATTGGCACAGAACCGCACGTAAATGTGGTTCTGTAGCAAGTTGGTGCAGGATACCACTTCCGGCAAACTCTGGCGCAGAACCATCCTTTAGAGATGCTATATTTTTGTGATTTTCACCGTTTTTCTAGAATGAGTATCAATTCTTCACAAAACAACAAATGGAGATTTTCTAACAATGAAGTGTCCTGTATGATAATGAAATACCATTGACTAAAAAATCGGACAAAAGAGATCAAAATTCCACTTTTTTTTCTGACACTAAATCCGTCTATTCATGCCTTTCTCTCCTTGCTTATTTATACTTGCACATAAAGGTCAAAAGTGTGGACACGATATACGTAAAATCCGGAATTCTACATTCCAATAATTTTAATGCACCCGGAATTCCGAGTTCGAAAATTTAAAAAACTTGGACTTTCAGGTTAAACACGGAAATGAATTAGTATCAAATAAACATAAGTTTGACAAAAATTAAGGACTTTAAGGACCCTTAATTAAGAACCTACCTAAATTAAGTAGTTATTAAGGACTTTTAATGACCATGTGAACCATGAAAATGTACCTGTGAATCGGTTGATTTATAAAAGTTATCTAATTGAGCAATTTTGTTTCAGGCGGAGGAAAGCAATATCATATTCATGCCTGTTCCTGGAAGGTACCAGGAAGGCAAACAAGTCCATCGTTTTGGAAGCAATTTGTTGTACCTAGACCGGACTGTGATTTTTGTTTTTAATCAGAAAACCTGGGTGCCAACTTCACTTCAAAGTCTTTTGGATACTACTGGTTGAATATGGTTGTTGGAATGCGTGTAAATAGTTTTATGTATATTAATTTTAAAATAAAATTTGTATAAAAGATGGTCTAATATTTTTGTAAAAATGCCATGGTAACTTTAATTTTAATTATAAAGCCTGAAATTAAAGCCAATTTGAATGTTACTCAAACCCATTGAATTTATTACATGTATTACACAAAACGGATGTACGTAATGTTAGAAATTTTCAAGGATCTGTCTAAAGAAATTCTGATTCTTTTTCAATTTCATGACTATTTGAAATTCTAAAAAAAAAAGTTTGCAACACCGGATCAAAGTATTTTTGTTAAGAAAATTTCAATAAACTTTAAAAGGACAAATTTTACGAAATTGTCAAAAATTGTATTAATCATTTTCAAAAAGCTTTCAATTTTTTTTAGACAATTGAAATTTGTTATTTTACAAAGTTATATAAAAATTTATGCTTTTCACTAAATTTAAGTCAAAAAGAATATATGGGCGGAGTTTTGATTTTTAAGTGTTTATAATCCATGAAAAGAATTGTATTTTATATAACATACTAAAAGTACTTGATTACTCTACAGCTCATTGCCATTTGGGATTTTCATGTAAAACCTTAATAAAATAACATTAATTTAACAAAAATTAAATTTTGATAAAAAAAAACTATTATTCTTAGGCTTTATAGATTGAATTGTAGAGTTTTCATTTCCGAGTTCCTTAAAAATTGAAGAGAAAAAATGTTGTTACAAATCTAATTCTTCTATTTAATTAGTCATTTGAATATTTTTTTTTAATCCAATATGCTTGGCATTTACTACATTATTTTTCTAATGTTTTATCATTGAGTTTATACATTTATCATTGAAATTTAGAAACAAAAAGAATATGGTTACCAAACATCTTGAAAATTTAATAATTGACCTAACAGTCAGGAAATTTAAGTTTTTCAGAAAAGACTGGGTTTTTTGGTTTAAAAATTTATATTATATTTTTCTTTCCGCTTCACTGAAAATTCTCTATTCATTTTGTAATAGTGAATTTTCACATGCTAAATGTCTCTATACTTTGCTAAAATAAAGACTTCAATGTGATTTTTTTGGGGGGGGAAGATAAACTTTCTTTTCATATGTTTCGAATTTTTTTAAAACCTGGAAAAATCGTATCTTAATAGTGAGTGCAATTTCAAATGTGACTATTTCTAATTGAATATAAATATATTGCAGTTAAAATAAGTCTAGTTTCTAAACATTTATCTTAACTTGGCTATCAACTAGAATAATTCCCTTATACTTGTTCAATGATTCTTAATTAGTAGCAAAATTTATATTAGGGTATACGATTTAATTATAACATATTTAAAATTAACTATCATATAAGTCACTCAATTGCAAAACTCGTTTAATCCAAATAAAATCAATATTTTCGCGCCATTTTGTTCATTGAACCAACTTCTATATGATCCATAGCTCAAACGGTTGTAAAACACTTTGAAAGTCCGGAACTGCTGTAAAAACTTGAAGCAGGAAATGCTGTGGATAGCATATACTTAAAATCTATTTGATTTGACCTGCGTCAAATTTGATCAAAACTCGTTATATCCTCACCTGTATGTACTTGGTGCTCTTGATTGGGCTGCAAAACTCGTAAATCTTGGTTTTGCTGCCGTTTTTATCAATATTACGAACCTCCTATCAATATTTTTCACTTATTTATGTAAGAGAAGGTAACACTGTTTCATGTTAGGGAAATATTGCTGCAAAACTTAATAAATTCATCATATTTCAGCAAAATTCTGTAAATCTCTTACCACAACCAAAAAAAATAATGCAAAAACTATACAACATTTAGGAAAGTACTTATGAAACCAGATTCAGAACAAAATTTTGCGTTTAAATGCAAAATTTCAAGTAGTTCGAAAATTAAACCCTACAAAAGTTTTTTTTTAATTCATGTAAAATAATCTGGATGGTCCCAAATGTGCTTTACAACTGGACAACTCGTTTATAAATAATTAAAAGTTATTTTGTTGTTACTATTTTTACTTTGTTTATAGGAAACAGCACTTTTGTCATAGTACTTTGATGGAAGAAAAACTGATTAAATCAACCAATCTAAAAGGTTGATAAATAACAATCTAAAATGATATTTGTCAAATTACAAAAAAAAGTGTTTTAGAAAATCAAAAGCAATATTATTGCCTTAGTGCACAGTTGTGGTAAGTTCACCATTTAAAGTTGGTAGCATTGTTATAAGGAATAGGAAACAATTGTAAGAAGTTTCTGCCAATTAAAATATTGTTCATCACAATTAGGTAATGTTGTCTGGTGCTCATACACAACACCAGATGGAGATACCAGTGGACTCCAGTGCCAGCTGTGTGTCGCTGGCACTGTAGCATTGTAAGAAACTCGGTAGAGAGTAGTGTCAGTGAAGGAACACAAATTGCGATTCCCACAGGTGTGAAATAAAGACGTATTGACGTAATTATTCTTGAACTGCCCCTTATTTGCCACTCGCCTCTACTCCACAGTACTTACTATATAGATTACAATTTTTCAAAAACTGCAAAATTTTACTTCTGGTCGGGTTTTCCCAACTAGTTGGCAAACTTGTCAGATATTTGGGGGGTGGGGGGGATAAATAAAAAAAAAAGCCAAATGTTTTACAAGTTTGTCAACAAGGTTTATGATTTTGCCAACTCTGCAGGAATTTACTCGCATTCTTCGCATAACCATGACAAATGTTGGGAAAATAATTGTAAAAAACTGCAATATTTTAATAATTTTTACTTTTGGTCAAGCTGACAATTTCTCATCTGGTTGGCAAACTTGTAAATATTTTTTTTTTACTGAAACTAAGAAGTTTTACTTTTTAAAAAATGCAAATACTTCACAAGTTTTCCAACTATGCTTGTGATTTGACCAAGTCTACAGGAATTTACCAACATTCTTCGGCCCGTATAGGCCATGGAGGTAAGAGTAACAGGAGAGAGCATTGGACGAATGCTGTGAAGCTTTCGCTGTAACCGCGGCGCCATCTTTGCTACACCAAGAAATACTATTTAGACTAGCTTAGCGCGCTGAGTGGTATATTATTTTAACGTTATTTTTGGTTATTTGGGAAGCATGGGGTTTTGTGTAGCTTTCAATTGTACAAATAGTATTTTTAAGAATATCCCTATAAAAAGTTAATCTTGGGAAGTCCGCTTTTATATTCTTAAAGCAAATTTTTTGTTTGTTGGGATTGCAGGTGAAAACTATGGAAATATTACGTTATAAACTGATTTCCTTAAGTTACAAAATCTGAATTTTGAAATTGATTGTTACAAATTTCTTATTATTTATAAATTTGGCTGGGCTCTGTGATTCAGATTACTACGACTTACTTCCACGACTGAAGTTTGTACTGCGGGGTAAATTTAGATTGAGCAAGTTTTATTAATTAAGTTTGTTTTAATAAATGATCAAAACCACTTTACTAATTACTACTAATTAGCAAATTCTTGTATATTTATAAATTAGTACCAAATTACATGTTCTATATACAACAAAGCTTTAATTTGAGTTGGCAATGGTCATGTTTTACTTTTGAAACGTTTACAAACGTAATCAATCTTTACTCCATAATGTATGCAACTTAAAAGAAAGTTTATAAAAATATTGAATTTAATAAATATATCGGGTTAAAAATCTGTTTTGTTGCACAAACTATTTATGAGAGTAAACATTTTTTTAAACAAATTTATGAAAGCATTAAAATAAAAAATGTCACAAGGTTCATAATGGAAATATGCCTGGCTTTCCATATTTTCTGTTAATTATTTCTATGTATTCAGTTTAAATTAACAACACAGTGTATCATCATTCAACATGAAATACGATTTTTTTTAGTAGATGAACGATGTTTTAATTTTGTTTTTTTTAAACGAATGCAAAAAAGATTAGAATATATTTCATTGAAGGTTTTGTAATAAAGAAATTGAGTATTTTAAAATGCTATACTTGCATTGCTGTTGTTTATTCTAGACAATTCCGACAACATTATCATTTGTAAAATCTAAATATGAAGAAAAGCTCGTAATATTATTAAATTTTTGTTTCTATTTGTAATTGTTTTTGTTTGTAAAGAATACGATATGATTTTTTCGCCAGATATATTAAAAATTTAATATGAAAAAAATTAGATATTTGTCATTATGCCAAAAGCATCTGATGTTATTAATTGAATTCAATTGCATAGATGTTGTTCACCTTGTATATTCCATCAATAATTCATGGTTCATTTCGTTTACTACTGGAAAAACCTTTATGTAAAGAACGAATCTGTAAAATAGTTTTTAAAACGTATTATCAATTTGAAAGTTTTTCTGTTTTTTTACAATATTGTTAATTTTAGTTTTAATTAAACTAAAATATAAACAATTACCATAATTAAGTAGTTGAATATTGGTTTAATAAAGTTATAATTGTCTATTTTGTTTGTTTAAAGAAATGGGAACTATTATAGCATATATGTAAACTATAGATTTTTACTCTAAGAGAAGGTTTTTAAGAAACCTTTACTTTTAGTTAACATTTACCGTAACGTTTTACAAATGTTATTTTTTGATAGGCACCCAATTCCTTCAAAAACAAAAAAAAACTTATATTATTTTTAAAGTTTTTAGTTTGAACTCATACTTTTAATTCTTAAAAGTTTATGAAAATCTAGAAATTAAAATGAAACAAAATTGTTTTTATGCTGAAATTTAAAATTTCTTAGATAAAAAAGACCTAGTTATAAAATTGGTAGTATATACTCATAAGTGTATGACATCAATTTGAAGGAGATGAATGAAATAAGAAAAATGTCACGCACACTACGCGTGTTCTTCCCTTTTTCTGGTGTATCCAACATGGCCGCCCCGCCCTTACAGTTACTTCAATCGCGACAATGCCGGGAGGTAAGACACGTTCCCTCCTGTTACTCTTACCTCCATGGTATAGGCATGATAAATGTTGAAGAAATTATTGTAAAAAACAGCAAAATTTTAATAAATTTCTGCTTGGATTGGCAATTTCCCCCCAAAAAAACTATTTCTTCCCATCCAAAAAACAGGCAAATTACCAAACTCTAAAAAAAAGTTGCTAGTTTAACTCTTAAAAAGTTGGTAAAAACCCACATTTGACTTGCCAATTTTAAGGCTTCTCTTCCCCCACTCGTAAGTCCTAGTGTTGACCATGTCTGTGCAAACCCTCATGCTGATCATCAAATGCACAATATATACCAAACAATATAATTCTTCAATCTTTATTTTAGTTTTACTACAATTCTGTACTACAAATAGCCACTTTATTTTATTCTAACTTAAATTTAAAACCAAAAGTCATACGTGTGCATAGCATCCCGAGATTTAGGATTAGCATGGGCATAATATTCTAGTGAAACGGGATCAATTATATTGTCCCCGATGGTTTTGTATAGAGGTTCCCCATACAATGTACCCACTTTCCAGCCAGGTACATTTTTCATCAATTCTGCCTCCTCCTCTCTGTTCTTTCGAAGTTGTTCCAAGTACCTATAAAAAAAGTATTTTTGAATATATGTTGCTAAAAAATACTTTTAATATATTTAAATGATATTAACTATCTACAACTAGTAGTACTTCATTTCCCTGCTTTACAGTTTATTATAATATTGCTTCACTGTTCTAGCAATAAGTGTTTGCATAATCTAATTCATTTTACTATTTGTTAACATTAATACCTTTATGTCTACCAAAAGCTTTCGGAAATTCAGTATTTTAAGTATTAATACTAATATTTTAAAAATAAATATGTTGTTCCCTTTTTATTGAAAACTAACAAGTACACTTCCAAAATTTTTTAACAATTTTATATTATTTCATAGACAATTGTAAAATTATCAAACAATATGCAATAAAAAATACAATTTTATACGTATTATCAATAATGTAACAAAATCAGTGTTAAAAAGTAAAACTATTCATAACAAATTTTGTTCAACTACCTTTAATAAATCAATTTTGACAAATGTATAAAATCTCTGGAAACATGAGTTTTCACCTTCAGTAATAAAATTACGTTTTAGACACCTTTCTAACCTAATCAGAGCTCATAACAGACATTTATTTCCCCTATTAACCTTACCTAAAACTCATGAAATTTTTTGTACATTAAACAATAACTATCAATCGTGTAGCTCAAATTTAAAGTTATAAAAGAATTTTAAACAAATATATATATTTGTAAATTTAAGGAACTAGATGGCAACTTTTAAAATATACAAACTCATGCAAATATATTTTTGCTTGGAAACAACTGCTGTCCCCCTATTAAAAAAGTACACAAAATTTAAATTAAAAATTGTAAAACAAATATTAAATCAATCAGTAAGGTTTAAAATGCAATCTGGCAGACGGGCCGCATGTCACTGGAAGTGAGAGAAGCTTTCAAAAGGGAGAAAATAAAATAAATGTATTCAGGTAATGCAAAATTAAAAATCATTTAGGGTCAGATTTACTGTACGGTCACCCTTGGCGCGATTTTTTCCACATTTGGCGATAAAAAAAATGTTTAATGGCAACCAGCCTCCGAATCGACAAGGAATTGCAGCAACCCTATTGGAAAACAGTTGTTTTCTTTAGATCTCGCTAGGGTCAACAAGCGGCGACCCAGAGCAGCCCTGAAAAATGTAAATATCCCCAATAGCGGTATCCCCTAGCAGCATCAACCAACCTGACATGTTTTTGCTTTGTCTATTGTTTCGTCCCCAGACTTGTTTAATTGTAATGTACTGTCCCTAGAATTATTTGTAAATAGAAATGTACTTATCCATATCATGACACTTGTGGCTTCATGAACATCTCTATGTATTTCATCATGTAATGTCTTGTCCCCAGTAATTTTTGCTCTTAGCATTAGAAATGTACTTTTCAAATCATGACCATTTGTGGCATCTGCCCACTCTATTATTGTACCTCACCATGTAATGTTCTGTCCCCAGAAAATTTGTAAAATTGAAATGTTCTTTTCGATTCTTGATATGCCGTGGCTTCATGCCACACTCTTATTGTAACTCTCACCATGTAATGTATATGTCCCCCGAGACTTGGAAAAATTCAAATGTATATATAAATCTACTTCCATGGAAAAAGGCTTCATGCCCTACTTTTACTGTTTATAATATGTTGTTTTGTTACTGTTCGTCCTGTGTTGTCACCGTAATGTCCCTAAGTGTTCTAACACACCATTCATAGTTACTAAAAAGTCAAGCACTTATTAATAACAGTCATACAGGAGGTTAAAGGAGCTTCGCTCCTATGGTACTCCGAACGCTTCGCTCAACTATATTAGATCCCACTCGTGCAAAAAGTCACCAAAATGGCGACTTTTTGAAAAAGTCGCCAAGGGTGACCTACAGTAAATTTTTACAATCATTTATTCACTCTTAGATGCATAAAAAATACAATTCGATAAAACTATTTCCTTTATATTTATAGATTTGTTGGAGATTGTGAAGGGAAAACTTACATTCTATCTCGCTCTGCTATGAGAAGAGGCTCTAAGGCTACAGTCAATTCCTCATTTTCTCGCCTACGTCTCCTACAATCAAACAAACAAAATTAAAAACAATTAAGTGACATTACAGAAAAAGAATAACAATTGAAAACAATCACAATAATTTATACTTACTTCCTTTGTTTTATGCTTTCGGCATATACTCTATAACTTGCAGCTGTAACAATAAACCAAGCAGTAAAAATTTTTCCTCCTGAGAAAGTAAAAATGGATTGAAAATGAAAATTAGATATCAAGAAATTAAAATAAAATTCGCAAGGAGGAAATAAACCTGATAATAATAACAACACCAAGAATTTTACAAAGACATAACTTACAATATAAACTAAAAAAAGAGGATAGAGATACGCAAATTTGTTTTTATAGATAAGAGCAAAACGACAAAATAGAAACACTTAGCATTTTTATTATAAAATGTATAAAAGCACAGAAATATTGTATTGTACAGTGCTTTAAATTGAAATTTTAATCCTTCATTCTGCAGAATTTAGAATGCAATTCTGCATTCTAAAATTTTTAATACACCCGGAATTCGCAGCTTCAAAAATTAAAAAAACCTGGAATTTGGGGTTTCAAATTTTTTTTTAAAAAAACGGAATTCAGGATTTTGAAAATTTTAAAAACCCAGAATTTCAGATTAGACCTGGAAAAAACCACCCCTGATGTAGGTACTAAAGCAAAATTCGGAACAGATGTAGTATACGACATTTGGCGCGTTTTTGTTTTTGGCGACGAAAAATTGCCGTTAAACAGCGCTATGACATCATAAGGTTGCCAGATAGAAAGTCGCCACCAGAATCGGAACATACCAACAATGTCAGGTGGGGTTGCCATACTATACATTTATCGCCCCTATAAAACACGCAAAAATAAAACTCGGGCGCCAAATGTCCTACACTACATCTGTACCCAAAATTCATGTTTTTACTAAGAATAACCTTCTTTCGGAAATTATCTGGATGGGGTCTCGTCCCAATTGATCTGGATAATTGGAGTTCTACTGTGTTCTAAACGTAAAAAGGTCATATTGCTTATAACCAAAATGTTAAGAAAAATAAAAATTTTTTAAATTATGTATAGCTTCCCTTCCCTTAATGTCAAATGGAAGCTCAAGAGAAAAAAAGTGGAGATTGCACATAAATTAATATAGTACACAGTTGCACTATAAGAACTGCAACTGTACAGTTCTTACAGTTGCACTATAAGAAATTCGGTGACATATCTATAAATTTTGTGATTTTCGTTAAATGGATATTACCAGGAAATGCTTTAAGAGACTCAAATTGGTGATAATGAAGCAAAACTATTTGCAAAAAACAAATTGAATAATGCTTATCGGCCAGTTGTAGCATTGTAATTGATTTGGTTTCTATCTTATTTAATACGTATATACTAAAAGATTATTTCTATTAAATAATTGAAAAAAATATGTATATAAAATTAACAAAGTAACATCAGAATTACCACTCCAAGGTTTTTTTAAAGGTATCCGTTCCCATATTATTCCAGCAAACCCCCCTTTCGGAGGCATTTCTTGCTTGAAACTTTCCGACATATTTCAGCCAATTTGTAAGGTTATTCACAAAAGCATTCAGAAAATATTAGAAATTTTCCCTACAGAAATGCTCTTATTTAAATTAAAAACTTAGAAAAGAAAATTTACAGATTGTAAACAAACACAAAAAAATTTACAGGTCGAAGGTATCACGGTTAGGTGAAAACATTTAAACAAATTTGTGTTAAAATAAAAATAATACGTATTTTTTTTAGAGAAAAAAGTACATTTTTGTGGTGTACAAATGTATTGAATATTTTAAAAGCAATTAAATAACATTTACATTTTCTTAATATTTTGAAAGTGTCTTTAACCTTTAGAAGGCAGGTTAGTTTGGTTAAATAACGTCACACTAGTGCTGCACATTGAGCTATTGGTGACGGTTCTGAACCTATGACGGGGACAACACCTGAGCAGGCACCAGACGCAACTCAATAGGCGTCAGCACCCTGATTAGGACCTGGTTGGACTCTGATTACATTTATCGTACACAAGTCATATATAACTACATAACTGTGCTGAAACGGTATTCATACGCAAGGCACAGAAAAGAACCTCCAATGGGAGTTTTCACTCCAGTTATTATATTGAGTTTAGTGGTCAGAAAACTGTAATGCACTTCTACTTTCTTTCCGGCGTTGTCTGCAGCCAAGCATCAAATTTATCTAAAGTTGACGTGCACTTTGCGGAATGTAAAATTTTCTTCTGTAACTGCATGTTAATTTTTTATTTGTTGTTGCAGCTTTATTGAGTTAATTTATATACATTATTCCAATTACTTATTTAAAATGCCCCGCTTTATACTTACATTTATTAGCCTGGTTACCTGCTATGCCAGTGTTTCTGCTAGCGGTAGCAGCGCTGTACCGAAAGGTCCTAAAGTTACTGACATAGTAAGTTCATTTGAAAATATATTGAATTTAATTATAGTTTACAATTAACGCATAAAGTATCAAAATATACGGGTATTTAATTTCCAAAATCATTTAAGTTGTTCTTAAGTTTTACTTGCCCGTTGAAATTGATAATTGCATTAGTTCGTGTAGATATGAGGAATGCAATGACTTTTCTGTTGTGAAATATTAGAAAATTAGTCAGGTATGTCTGACACTTGTTTTCTTCTAAATATCTAAAAAACGTGAAGCGATTTCCTTTATAAGCTTAATATTTTAGGTAATAAATAATGCTCATATAAGGTCATTTAGGTAATAAATTTGCTCGTTTAAAAATGAGACCGATTAATAATTTAAAGAATTGGTACTGTTAGTCAAATAAAATATCCATTATCTCCTAGTATTTATGTTTATGTAGATTGTTATACTTATCTGTTTTGTATTACTCAATTAAAAAAAATCAGTATATGTTTGTTTCAGAATTAAAATTTTAAGTAAAACTAAAAAATAGTATATTATTTAGCTATTTTTAAAGTATGCTCATAAAAACAAACAGAATATTACAATTCAGAAGATAGTGAAAATGCAGTTTTATACAAAATTGCATTTTTTCCCCCTGTAATTTTATTTTCTATATTCCGAATGACTTTTATTTCAAATCAGCTTCTGTAGTAACATGGGCGTTTCGAGTCTATTAAACTAAAATAATTTAGTCGTAATAACACAGCAATTTTGAATTTATTTTATTCTTGCTTTTAAGCAAACATTAGTTTTATAAGAAATATGCAATCGATATATTTGTTATTGTATGCTTATAAACATGTTATTGCTTAAGCCTTTGATGCTCATGTCCAGGAATTTCCAGTTTTTCCATCAATTCAATGAAAATACTCCATTATACACTATTTTTTAAATTTAAATGTTTGAGGTAGACTTTGAAAGCTATCCCCTTACAATGAATTAAAAATTTGATAAAAAAAAATAAGTGGTCGCCTAGGAAATATTATTTAAATTTCCCAGAAACAAAACAACTTCACAATTGGCAAAATCATGTGAACTCCAGTGGGTTCAAATAACGATCTTTTTTGTTTTATATTCCGATGCAGTACTGTGAAATAAATATTAAAAGGAATTAAAATTAAAAATTAAATTAGATAACCACTAACTAGTAGTTATACATACTTTAATAAACATTTATGTTATTGATAAATTATGCAATCAATACAATATATCTAGTTAATGACCAGAAATCTCATTGAGTAAATTGTATTATTAGAAATAATTAGGGATGAAACGGATATCCGGCCTATCCGGCAGCTTTTTAACTATCCGATATCCGGAAGTAAAGTGCCGGATATCCGATTTTCCATGCCGGATATCCGGATGAATAAAACATCGAAGATTTTTTTTGTGGCGATCAATTTTCTTTTGTTCTTGCTTTAAGTATTTTCCTGAAAATTCTACCAATGTATTCACAGTAGAGTCTCCCTTTAACCAATAGAGACTTTAAAAACACACACTTTTTTTTTCAAATTTTTAACTTTAAAATTATATTTTTAACGAATCGTTATGGTGGAGGGTCATCACATCTCAAAAACTAATATAAAGTTGAATTAAAACATAAATTTCTCAAAAGTTTAAGCAAACTTGAGTTTTCATGGTTGTAATGAAAGGGCATATGGTAAAATTACAATTATTCAGAAATTAAGTGTAAAATGTACAAAACATACGACCATTGCTAGCATCACCCTAAAATAACCCTTTGTAAATAAAAAAGTTTTTTGAATGTTTATTCAATTTTGGTACTTTAAAGATAAGAAATTGGGAAATATTACAGAATAAAAAAATATTTTAAAATTTTTGACCGATTTCCGTTTTTTCTAGTGTGTATGAGAAGTTATTTTCATAAAAAATAAACTGCCGGATATCGATCGGATATCCGGCAAAATCCAGTTCGGATATCCGATATCCGGTTTGTAATGTGCGCCGGATATCCGGTATCCGGCAAAACCACTATCTGGTTCATCCCTAGAAATAATAGATCATGTAATTTGCTATATCCTTTTAAATTTGTTACATTAACTCTTTACTTGTTTTTTCTTTCTTTTAATCCTTTTAGTTTCAAATTTATTTTCCCCAATTGAGACAGTGGAAGTAATAGTGATGCGAGTCTGACTTTGACTTGCAATGTTATTACTTTCACAGCATCAATTATGATTCCAGTTGGCCTCACTGGGACTGAAAGGGTTAAATCTTGGTTTGCATTGTTTCTTTTTTATCCTAACACTAAAAATGTTTGTTTCTGCTAGGTTTATTTCGACATCACCATTGGAGGAGAATCTGCTGGCCGTATTGAAATCGGTTTGTTCGGAAAAACGGTGCCCAAAACTGTTAAGAATTTTGTAGAACTTGCTACGAAACATACAACAGAGGTATTTTACAGAAACTCGTTTTGAAATTAAATTTTGTTTCTCCTTTTGAATTTACAAACCTAAAAAAAATATTCATATTTAATGAAATTCACATAGAAATTTTAAAAAAGGTTAAAAAATTAAAGCAACTTTTTATTTGGCTATCTTTTTTTAAACTCTAAATAGCAATACTATTAAATATACATCTGAGAGTCAGAACTAAATATTTCAAATTAAATGTTATCCAAAATAATTATTTGTAAAAAAATAATGTTAAACTCATTGTTTATGCCACATAATAATTATCCAAATACTGATATAGAAACTAGGAAAATTGCATGATGTTGTGAAATGGTTTCTTTATCTATACTGAGGGACAACCTAAGTTGAACCTGAAGCTATGATATGTATAAATATTCAATTGCTTTAGGCTCAACTTAGGTTGTCCCTGAGTATAGTGCCTATAGAAGACACTAATATACGAGTATGCCTAATAAGTTTTTCATGAATCTTTAATATCAATTTAAGCTACCACACTCTATATGTTCCATGTTCATGGTACTCAAACAATGCTTAATGCAATTGTATATTTAATAATATAAAATAAATATCCCTAATCTACGTAGAGTTACCTTTGTATCTTGAGCACGACATCCAAAGTAAATAAATTATTTCTTATGACAATTGTAATCATATAAAAACTTGTTATAATTTTTTTTTAAGAAGAAATTTTCTTTTGCTTGCATTTTGTATTGGGAATATAGTTTTTAAGCATCAATAAGTTGCTGTCGCCATACAAACTTTCTATGATATAAATATTTTAATATTCTCTTAAAAGTTATCATTTTATGCATTTTTATAGCATTGCTTGACATTAAAAATGTTCAACCAAAATATATTTTATATGATGGTAAACTAGGGACAATATGTTGCTAACTTTAAGTGATATCTTTTAGCCTTCAACTGAAGACAAACTTGTTGGATATAAAGGTTCCACTTTCCATAGAGTAATAAAAGACTTTATGATCCAAGGTGGGGATTTTACCAAAGGAGATGGAACTGGAGGCATGTTGTTATTGTTTACTGTCTTTCGAAACAAAAAAATTACTTTTATTTTTTTAATTTAATGTTTTGTATTGTTTAATGGAGTAAAGTTAATGAAATTAATGTTTTATAAGTAAAACCTTCAAGAATTTGCTAAACTGTAAATAGCAATACTATTAAATATACATCTGAGAGTCTGAACTAAATATTTCAAATTCAATTTTATCCAAAATAATTATTTGTAAAAAAATCATGTTAATCTCAAGTTGGCAAATACTAGATGTATTCTTTCCACTGTCATTTTCTCTCTATTTAAAAAAAAAAAGTAAGCCTTAGGGGGAATTTTCAGTTCTTTCAATGTTATTCAGATCATATCTCAAAATGTGAAAGTCCTAAAATTAAGAAATTAGGTGAATTTGTTAAGAAATGTTTGATAAATAAGAAGAATATATTTTTGTTTCAATGCTGTTATTAGTTTATAAGTTATTTAATATTAAAGTCGTCGTTGATAAAATTTCGCTTACAAGTAATTTTGTCCGTCGAGTTTCTGAAACACTATTAAGAGGAGAGATATATGTTTTTTAGATAGTGTACAAATAGGTTTAAACTGGAAATCCAAGTAAGCATTTTTTAAAATTCGAATTAGTTTTGGATTTATAAATTTTTTAAACACGATCCACTTTTTAAAGTTTTTTCACCCTCATTTTTGAACCGTGATTTCAAAATTGCTATAAGTCATTTAAAATTACATATTTTCTTATTAAAAAAAATATATTAATGTTCGTTAAAACTTCCTCTTTCCGATGTTATAAAGATTATATTCCTATCTTTACAATTAAATTAGATATGGTCAATTAAGAAAGGTATAAAAAATAGCAAAAAAGGATAAATATGTCGGATATTTCGAGCAAATTTTAATTTGCAACTTTTTGTCTCATTGTTCCGCTTGAATCTCAAAAAGTAAATGTCCTAAAATTATGAAATTATGCCAGTTTATTAAGAAATATTTTGGAAATAATGTGAATATATTTGTTTTTCAATACGATCAGTATATTAGACATTATTTTATGTTAAATTCATGATTTTAGAACATTTTGAAAATAATTCATACATTTTTGTATACTTGTCTTCCAATTTTTGGATACTTTTGAATACTAGTCTAGTAAAAAAAACTAACTATCCAAACTTTTAAAAATGGTTTATACAAAAAAAAGCTTATGTAATAAAGATTTCTATATAATGGCTTAAGAGTATAATTCTAAATAAGGGCATTTCAACAACAAAATTTTATTAAAATCAAATAACTAATTTTAAATTCTTTAAAATATTCAGTAACATACTGCCAACTTTAGGGAATAAACCATTTTAGCATGATAAATCCTATTTTAAATGATCAACCACATCCCAACAATTTCAAATGATACTGGTTTAATAAATTGTGTTTAAAATATTAAGAATTGTAACTACAAAAATGTTTGGCGCAGCTTAGCCAGTTGCCATTAAACACCAACCAATCAGTAACAGTCTAGGCATATTTATTTTTTTAATTGATTTACTTTGGTAGTAACAGTTTAGGAAATTTCCAAATCGAATTTGCGACATACTGTTTTAATTGTGCAATTTTAATATTTACTAATTGCTCTAATAGACATGGGAGAGATAAATGTGATCTCACATAAAACTTGTGACTAAGTATAAAATCTTTACAGGACGCAGCATTTACGGTGAAAGATTTGCTGATGAGAACTTCAAGTTATCCCATTATGGTGCAGGGTGGTTGTCAATGGCCAATGCAGGAAAAGATACAAATGGCTCCCAGTTTTTTATTACTACGAAGAAGACTTCCTGGTTAGATGGCCGCCATGTTGTGTTTGGAAAAATAATTAAAGGAATGGTAAGTTTGGGTGTCTTGTGCTTTAAAACCACAAAGTAGTCATTATAAAGTGCTTTAAACTTATCTTTAAGATCCCTAGAAACTTCTAGTTTTCAAAAAGGTTTTGAAAGTTAATGCAAATTATTTTCCTGCCTACATAATTCTGTGCAGTTAAGAATCTGTTGAAGTATGTAGATCTTCAAATTAAAACTTTTTAGGTTTTCTTAACCCTCAAGCACGCACATCCATTTACAATTAAATAAAATTTTAGTAAAAAAATAAATGTGCATGCCTTGGAAAAATTATTTAAAATACAAAGCAGTGAAAACGACTTTACAATGGCCAAAACCTCATCAACGGGTTAATGTGTAACGTAGGCTGAATTTCTGTTGGTTGCCATCATTTTTGAGGACCCAAACTTTAATTTCACCTCCTATAATTGCCTTTAAACTATCCAAATTCAAGAAATGTTTTATGTACTCTTATTGCACTTTTGAAGTGTAGACTTAACATAACATTTAAACAATTTTCCAAAAGGAAATAAGATTAAAGAAAAAAGTTGGGAAAGTATCATAGTTTTGATATTCACACTTTTAAGAAATTACCTGAAAATATATTTTTATTTTTTTTGCATTTCTATTTGCATAATATTCCCAGACAATTGACTTCTATTATTAAACTAAAGTTTAAACAATATAAATATTTCAAATTCCTCATTGGATAAAACTGTTGATTGCATTCTTACATACTATAAGAAAAAAAAATGGCCCTTTCACCTACTGATGCTCAAGCAATTTTCCAAGTTTTTGTTCTCTGCTTTGAAGCTTACATAATTTTTTTCTGTATAAATATTTTTATATTTCTTCGATTTTTTTTTTAAAGATATGTTTTTATATTGTACCCCAAACCATATTTTGATAAATAATTTAAAATAGTGAATTTATGAATTTAAAAATTGAATTCAAAGCTAGGGAAACTCGAGATCCCTGGATGCAATAACATACCAGTCAAAAACTTTCTAAACAATGCCTATTGAAAATATTTGAGTATTTAAGTTAAATTATTATAAACAAAACTAGTTCAGCCACATTTTAAATGTTTTACCAAAACAAAAGTATTTTTTATAATACATTATTCTTTAAAAAGATTTTTACTTTAATTGAATATTCAATTTAGTATTCAGTAAAATTCCTAGTTTTAGTATTGTCATTGTTTACAATACATGACTTTCATAGATCTATAGTATATAGACCAAAAACAACTTGTATTTCAATTACCGGTGGAAGTTGGTCTTAAATTGAAAAACCCAGCAAAATGTATTAGTGAAATTGATCATGTTTTATTAATTTTGTCATCAGTGACCTTAATAAAAAAAATTGACTTTCAGAGTATTGTACGAGAAATAGAAAGCTCCAAAACTAATACTTCAGACAGACCCGTTAAAGAGGTAGTTATTGCCGACAGTGGCACCCTTCCAGTCGAGAATCCTTTTGCAGTTGCTAAGGAAGAGGCAACCGAATAATTCCAGAATTGTCTTCATTCAAGGTCACACTATCTAGCCTTATATTTATACACTCCATTTTGTACTGACAATAAACATTCTTTTGATTAAATTATTGAAATCATTATTGAAAGCCAAAAATGTTTAACTTAAAGGTATTCGCTTGCTAAAACTTGCTTGTAGGAAAAAGATTAGTTTGGTCCAGCATGACAAATTAATGGTTTTTTGAAAGATATAAAAAAATAACTCATTTAAAAACAAGTGATACAATTATTAATTATTTAGTGTATTTTACCTTGTTTTCTATCTTAGAGTATTCTATCTTAACCTTTACAGGACAACTAGTTGATAAATCTACCAAAATCGTATATTAAAACCAAACATCTACTTCTTAAAGGTTAAAGTAGTACAGCACTTCTACAGATATGAAATTATTGAGTGAAAATAATTTTTGTAACTAGTTTCCTTTTTATTTCAAATGTTTTGAAAAGTCAATTTTATGTTTTTATCCACACTACTTCAAAATAGTTACTCTTTAACTGACTACTTAATATTTTCACAAGAGCTCATTTAAGATTCAAATACAGTATATAGTACACATAAATAATACATGTGATAGGCATTATTTTTAAATATATTTAATGCATGTATCTACATTAAATAATTTTGAAGTATGAGTAAATAGGAATTTTATTCCTTTAAACCAATAGTCCCAATAGTAAAGTATTAGAAACTAAATATATAACTAAAAGTACAATGGTTGCATGTCCACTTTGTAAACTTTCGGAAAATGAAATTAGTGGAAGCCTATCGAGCTTCTTTTTTTAAACCGGCACCACAAAATTGTTATTTGGAATTGACACTCGCTGTTTATGCAAGAGGAAAAAACTAGGTTCCACTTTTGCGTTGATACCAATATCTCAATTTTTGCCAAAAATGGACATGCAGTCACTTTTTTTTTAACCATTGATATTGTACCATCCCAAGAACTCTATCTCTACCATCATCAAGGATTATCTCTTCCTAGTGACACTGGGTGGAGCCACCAGCTTCATGCTTTAAGAACTTAGAGTTCTCCTACCTTTGAGAAAACCGTCAGCGTCTTGAGTTAGAATGACGTGATTGTCGTTTAGAAGGACCAGTCACCAGTCCTTTCTGTTTTTCTTTTGCTTTAATTGTAAAATAATCTAACTTAAATATTATGTTTTTTTTTAAATCTAAAAATTTAACTTTAATTAAATATTTTTAAAACTTCATTTTGAATCTCATTTCTGGGACAGAAGTTTTGGTTGGGAATGCGTGTAGTATATTTGCAATCAACACAGGAGCTCCAGTCCTTATTGCAAGGGAAATGCTACAATAGATACAAGCATGACTTTGTTGTTTTAAGACCATTGTGAATTATTAGCACTTCAATGAATAATTTTTTTTTTTTTTTGGTAAATCTTTATTTTGTTCTTGTAAATATCCAAAAATAAACTTCTAAATACATGATATAGAACAATATAAATATTTCAAAACAAATTAAAAAAGTTTAAAACATTCAACAAAATAAGTAAAAGTTGTAAGCACCAGGTCATTAATACATAACAGTTTGGTTTATTTATAAAAGTGTACTGTATTATCAGTTTCGTGGTTTATTTATAAAAAATTATTTTATGAAATAAATTCCTATGGATGCATACATTAAACATGGCTTTTTTTTAACAAAGTACTAGTTAATTTGAAACAAACGTCTTTAATATAAAAATACGAGCAATTTATTCTTTACTGTACTAAATTTATATAACAATTAATATAAATTACTTTCCACAGTTTTAGTAAAATACTATTTTTTACATAGAGGAATATTAGTACTGCATATAGCTTATAAGGAATACATATATATTACTGATTTATCATTCAATATTATAAATAATGCTGATTCATTTGAAATCATTGTAGCACAAAATGAGAAAATAAAAAGAATAACTTTATCCTAATAATATCAGCGGCAGCCCTAGGGTGGTGCTAAAATCAAATACTGCACAGAGAAAACTATAGTTTTTTATACATTCATTTGATGTAATTTTTATAAAACATCAATAGCAATCAATACTAAACTACTTAAGTGAACATGAGATTTAATTTGTTGAATCCCGGTGTCGCCTGTGCTTCTGTTATCTCAGTTGCCCTGCCTCCAGTTCAGTCAGTTTGGTAACACAGGTCAACGAGTGTGGTAAAAGTGAACAAAGTTAGTAAATTAAAACATATGACATTTGCGTTCTTTCTAAAGAACAGTTATAGCTCTTTCTGCTTTTCCTCCAGAATTTTTTATGCTCAGAGGGGGAAAAATCATAATCCGTTTTGGATCTGCAAGAGAACAAGTTGAAAAAACAGATTGATGTGTTTTACATACAAGACACTTTTCAGAGTTTATTTTAAAAAACAGGGAACTAAAAGAACGAGTCGTTATGTTTTCGCCTGAGCGGCGCCAATGGAGTGCAAAGTGTTAACTGTGTCGGGCAAGAATTTGGAATCTTGCAATTATATCCTTTGAAAACGATATTGCACAAAGCATAAATTATTCCAACATAATACAGAAATTTGCCATTGCTACATCAAAGAAGGTGCCCATAATTATATTGAATTTCTTTTATGTAATTGCGATCTGCTATTTACAAATTAAAAAACCTTGAATAAAGATCGTTTTTTCTAAACAATTATCATAATTCTTACTAATAAACAAAATACAGCATGTCGCTTAAATAATCAATTAACCGACTGCATAGAAGGTGCTCAGATATTGGATTTATGGGGGGGGGGGTGCAACTAGCAGAACTCGCACCATACAGAAAACCGCCACTGAATGGTAAAAATGTGTCTTATAATTGGGAAGCTTATAGTTGTATGTATCTCATACCTGCGAACTTGCTCATTGTTTACATGATGTATAAGTTTCATCTATTCTGCAGGTTGTATGGTTTGTTTTTAAAATTCCTTAAATTTGAAGAGATTTTTCTTTTATAAAAGTGTGCTCTTTTGTCAAAATTGTGCTATTTCTAAAGACTCCGAATAACTAAAAAACAAAAATCTTTGAAAAGTGGTATTAAGTCAATATTTTTTACTATTTAATTTCAGTTTTGTATGCAAAAATAGTAAAAACCTTTTGGGTTCACGTATTTAAAATAAGTGATGGGGTATAAAAACTTAGGTAAATAGTTTAAAGTAATTGAATAATTAGTCATTTTATTTTAAGTGGAAAAGTTATTTTTAATTTCTTTGACAACAAACATTTGTAACACAAAAACATTTAAATTTGCTGCAGAAAAAAAAATTGTACAGATTTGACTTTTGAAATTTTAGCAGATGTGAGATGCTCTGAACGACAAGGCTTTAAAAATCTCTTTTGATGCTCCACTTGCATATTTAAAACAAATTATAAAGATAGGTTATTAATAAAAATTATTCATTATATACATATTAAAATAAATTAAGTTCTTGAAGAATTCTAGGAAGTCTTTTTACATTCATAAGTCATTATAATTTTAATATATATAATATGCAACTACTCCAAACTGATAATAAATAAATGGAACATAAATATTCAAAAATTAAATATGTCTGTGTATAAAAAAAAGTGTTGCATATTTTCACTAGTCAGCTTGTCAGTATTTTTGTAGTGCTCAAATAAAGACAACATTAATACACAAAGGGGGACAAATGCTTTATAGTATACGAATACTATTCACAAATAAAAAAAAATTAGAAAAGCTATCCCCTTAACCTTAATGCAATCCATCTACCAAAAACCTTAGATCCAATCATTAAATACAATTTTAAGAGTTATGAACTTGCATATAAACTGACCACCGACTTTCTTGTTTATATTTAAATTTCTCTTGAATGAATATTTGTATAAGGATACAGAAACCTTTAAAGATTTGACACTCTCTCTAGAGGTTATAAAAATATTTAACTCTCCACAACCATAGGGGCCATCCATAAATGAAGTTGCACCTGTTCTCCATATATTTGACCCCCCCCCCCCCCCCCCCCCCCTCACACTTCAGCATACTCCCCTCAAATGTCACATTCTCCTACCAAAAAAATTTATCTAGGATATAATAAATTATATATACATATACTGGCAGCAACAAAGCACTTAGAGAGTATTTGAAAATTGTTTTACACAACTTTATTTTTCAACTGCAACCCGGAAAACAAACCCGGGATAATTTTTTTTTTGGTTTTCTGCTGATTTGCAATATATTACTTTGCTTAGCTTTTAAAAAAATTACACCTAAATAGTTGCACTGGTGGGTGAAAAACAATGATTTTGCTAGGCTAGAAGCTAATAAAAATAAGTAATACTCTTTAGATTTGTTTGGACTATTTAATTAAGAAATATTGGGATAATTCAAAATGTCCAAAACCATATATATTTAAATCACAAGAGCAGTATTTTTCCTATTTTAAGTTTGATGGTGAAAAACGATAAGGGTCTATTCCGGGTCAAAAGTTAGTAGTAAAGCTATTTCCTAAGGTATTACAGACAAAATTAAAATGTGATTTATTTCAACAAAGAAAAATAAGGTAGTGTCTTATGATTCATATAGTTATTAGAATCAAAGCATGACTTGCTTTAAAAAAAGAGAAATATTCAGAAAAATAAAGGTGTAAAATATGAGGTACTACATAACATCAATAAAATTGTGTTTTTCACATTAAAGTTTTTAAAATATGAGATTCTTTGTCGTTCTGAAGAAAAGATCACAGAAGTTTTAACAAATTCCTCTAAACTATACAACTATTAACTATCACTGGAACTGAAGTATTATTCAGTTAAACAAAAGGCAAGCTCTTTTCATATTTAAAAATAATATTTTTGAGGCATGTGTATTATAAACTTAGTTAACTTAAACAGTCTCATAATTTTCGTAAAGCTTGCGAAATTCACTCCAAAACATTAATGAAAGAACAGTATGAGGTCCTGTTCTCAATAGAGATGCAGTGCTTCCCTTGTAGAAGGCGAAAAGTCCTTCAGATCGTGTTATCTTTCTGATGCAGTCTATCAAGCCAGAGTAGACTAGCCCCTTTCCTCGGCTGTCAACTCCTTGGTTATATAAACGCGTGGAAACAACGTCTAGTGGTGTCATGCATACCACCACAGCTATTCCTCCTAGCATGCTGGCAGCAAGTGCACACAATAAACTGTCTGGAGCAAATATCTGTAAAGTAATAAAACAGTTGATTTTTGATGAAATTGATCAGTTTGCTTGTCGCAATATCTTATATTAGTCAACTTAATTTATTCATTGAAAAAACTTTGAAAATAGTACAAGTGAAAAAAAAAAAAAATTAAAAAGGACTTGTGCATTTGAAAAACACTCCGCTGTACACCAATATTTTAAATTGCCACAATAAATATGTTCTTACTATATATGTTTCTACATAATCAGAGAAGATAAGACATAGAACTGCAAAATATTTATGCCTATTTACATTCTCTGTGAGAAACAACCAAACCTTCTCCAATCTGAACTACTTAAATTGTATACATCAGCCATTCCCTGTACCAACATGAGTTTAAAGGACAAAAATTAAATAATGAAATAATATTGATGTGCTGGTAAAATATCAGCAGACAGTGACAACAAGAGGGTACAAATTTTTGAAAAATTAAACCAATTTTCACAGAAAATGTGCCCCCTCGTTTTTAGCCCTTGCTCTACCACATTTGACTTGACATGCAATCGCCACAACTATCCTCATATTATTCACGAATATTGTCAACATTAATGTTTATGAGTGGGGACATTAGAATTTAATTTTAAAAGTGCATTAATAAGGTTTTGATAAAACACCATATAGCATTAGTAAAAATACTAACTACCTATTTACACTTATTGTTAAGAAAGATATATCTTTCCAGTTGTGTGTTTTGCAAAAAATTTATACCGACAAATAAATATATTACTAGAGCATTCTCTACCTTTAAAATAACTATAATACCAAAAATTAGTTATCATATTAGTTTCAAACAGGCAAAAAATAACAATTTACTATATTCAATACATTCAAAGCTTTGCAACTAGGTGGGTCAAATAGTATATATCATGAAGATCTTTAACTCTTAGTGAAGATAACAGTTTTAAATGCGAGATTTACTGGATATCTGTTTCATTTCTAGTTATTTCAAATAACATTTCGGATATCCGGTTTGTAATATGCGCCGGTTATCCGGCAAAATCACTATCCGGTTCATCCCTAAAAAAAACATGGCACCTTTAATAATATGAGTTCACTACATAATACACACCTCCAATTTCTCAATGAAAGATTTGGAGTTAGAAAATGTTGCAAGTTGTGCTGCTGAGCCACAGGTGACTCTGGACATGGCTGCGCTGGCACCTCGCCAGAGAGCTAGAAATCCATGTTGAGAGATTACAGATCGGAATGCATTTACCATTCCCTGGTGTTTGTGTTGGAACCCAACAGCAATTGTGGAGGAAGACTGAGCTTGAAATTGAGTCTTCACCTGGATGAGATAAAAGTTATTAAATATTAGATTTACTCTACTGAGAATGCAATCTATTTTTCTTAAGCATTCATCTGTTTATAATAAAAAAACATTGTGAAAGAAGTATTTAAACACACTTTGACACCATGAACAAGCCGGCTTTATTTGCAATATCACCTTTCAAAAACAGAACTAATTTAGGGAAAAGGGAACTTTGATTCTACTTTTTATTTTTTGTCATAAAGTTCTGCTCAATTATATTTAAAATTTTAATTAGTAGGTAGCTCATTTAAATATAATATATATATATATATATTTATATATATTCCAGTACCTCTCTTTAGGAAAAAAATTATGATTCCAGATTTGATGGCTGATGCATTGCACTTCCACACCCCAAGGAAGGTTACAATTCTGGTACCTCTATTTCTAGAAATCGAGCACTGTATATGTTTGTATGCCAACAGCTGCATTAAGTGAACTTTTAGATTTCTAAAAATACTATTTAAAGGACTAGTAAATCATTAAAACTTGTTAAATATGTAAAATAATTAACAAGTTTTAAAATCTAAACAATTGGATCTACTTTAAACATAGTAGAAAGCGTAATCTGTGAAGGCAGTAAAGGGAAGTGTATAGGGATTAAAATTATAAATGGTATTTTGCTATATATATGGTATGTTGTTACTTGAGACAATAAATATCCTTGAATGAAAAAAACTATAATTATAAAATGTATTGTATTTAATTGAATATTATACACAGTAGATCAACAATACAATGATTCGTCATGGTATCAATTTAAGATGGATGTTTTTATATTTTGAAAATTAATGGAACATGACTTTTCTCTGGTATAAGTTTTAAAAATAAATGTCTGCTTTATGTAATAAAAAGTTTATTTTTTAACATACATGTTATTTTTATAGAATTTTTCACTATAATTTCATTACTAGTCAGTAAGAGTATGATAGTAATAGCTTACATAGGTAACATTCAATTGTAATTCAATCTTGATTTCTAAAATTACCTTCAATAATAAATTTAATTCATATGAAGAAATGTGAATCCTGGTTTTTTTTTATTCTAAAGAAAAGATCTAAATTTCCATAAAAAATATAGTGCATCTGACCAAAATACTGTATAGAAATTAGTTAAAAATTAACTACAGTAAAAAATAATAGTATACTCTTAGTTTGTTAACAATAATTGTTTTTAAAAACGCTGAGTCAAAAATAAACAAGACACTAACCATATAAAAAGGACTTCCAATCAAAGCACCAATACAACCAGCAGATGCTCCCGCTGCTATGCTTCTTGTGAAGCTAATCTCCCCACCTGAGTCAATAAATCCACTCTTTTGCATAAAATCAAAAGATCCGAGCCGCACGCCGTTCATAAACAGCTGGTACCACAACGCAGGTACCAAACCTTTTTGTAAAGCAAGGATTCCATCACCTTTAGCTATAATATAAAATGCCTGGAAAGCATTTTTATAGTGCTTTGTATACACTCCACGACTTTGAAGTTCGCCTTGCAACTGTAAACGTGTCTTAACGACCTCTAAAGGGTTGGTAAAAATGCCGGCACAACAAGCGGCAGCTCCTCCAATTACAAATTCCATTTCGAAAAAATAATTATATTTAAAATAAAAATCTTATAACTTTTAATAAAAACGTAGAAGGTCAATCAATTCATATTTTCTAAATGCTACACACGAGAACAGCAGACGAAATGTCTACAGACGACCTTCCATAGATGATCATTTCATAGATAAGAAGCAGGAACTTGACTATAATGCTGACAAACGGCAGGACAAAGTCGAAAATCTACTTAAGAAGCTTACAGCATTGTTTATCACAATTGAAAAAGCAACGAAATCAATGAGATTCCAACTAACTCGCCCATCCATCGTCTCGGAAAATCCGTAAATATTTATAAAACGAAAACCGAGAGAAAAATAAAATATATAGGTTGCAGTTAAGATGTATAAATAAAATGAGAACAGAATATAAACTCAATGTGAAAACGTCATCACACTATAAATAAAAGCACGTGTTCACACGCTGAGCTAAAATATAATGTAACTGGAATGAAGACTTCCATTGAGGGAAAATATACTTTACCATGGCACGCGTATGAATAATGTTCGGATGTAAATAAAGCAAAACCATTCCATGGTTATGCAAAAAATATGGTATACTATTAACAAATTTTACAGAACAGGCCCTGATTACCGAATAGAGGCCCAGGTTTACACTTTATATTTTTGAGGGGCCCCCGAATCACACATTTTATATAAAGATTTAACAATTCTAACATAGTTTGCCACGAAATTTACCTTAAAAAGTGGCATTACTCACTGTAACAAAAAAGTTATCACTTGTGTTAAATTTGTTCAAATATTGGAAAATTAATCAAAAACATACTAAAGAATTAGGAATATTTTCATAACTTATTAATGTTTATTAAATATTATTTATAATGTGTTTCGTTGCCATCCAGGGGCCAGGAATTTTGTGCATGTAAAAGCTCGATTTGATGTTTCAGGGTTTATATGGGAGCAATGGGGCCCCCATTTATAGGCGGACTTCCTTTGTTTCAATGTCTTAATCGGGCCCTGATAACAGCAAACAAATAATAATAAAGAAAGGGAAATGCTTTTTCTTCAACTCGCAGTACCAAACGCGTGAGCAATAAAGATTTTATAAAAAACACTTCAGACAATTAATTCATGACAACGTGAGCAGAGAACCCAAACATGTGTCAGTAATTTCTTTTAACGATTGAGGTGTGAAATGCACTTTGTCCTTTATCCCTCCAAATCGAACAATTCCTTGATTTTTAAACATGGCAACAATTGGCTCAAACTTTTAAGCCATTTTTTCTCAAAACTGTCCATTATGACATTGGTCCATCTTGTTCCAAGCCATAGATATAATTAATGATGACAAACAGTGGCGGATCTAGGGTCTTCCAAAGGGGGTGGCTAATTATTCTTTTTTTAGTGGGGGAAGTGTATACAAATTCCTATTTTCGACGACAGCCGTTAAACGGTATATGTAAATTCTGCCTAAAAAAATCTTATTTTGATACCTTGACGAAATAAATGCCTCCAATGTAAAGAAACAACTTTGCTGTGTTTTATTCTGGTTCAATGCACTTTTGTATAAGAATAAATTTTGCCTCGACGCATTCTGATAATAAAAATAGGAATTTTTTGGCCCACCACGCTGGTTCACCCTTGGAGCAGTTGTTTGGGGGTATTCCCACCAAGCCAGGGCCGGATTTAAAGTTAGCGGACCCCTAGGCTAAATATGTGGTGCGAGTCCTCAACTACTTGGTGGTATGGAATACCCCTTCGTAAATTGAAATGGGGTGGGGAGATCGAAATTTTTTTAAATGCAAGAATTAAAAATTTGCAAACTAAATAATTTTTCAGTTTTAATAAAATTGGGATGCACTGTTTTTTTTTTTTTTTTTGTAAATTTCCAATACTATGTTGAACAATTCCATAATTTCAATGTGCAATAGAATTTATGAAAATTGTAATAAAATATTGCACTCGTATTATTCTTAAATCACCATGAACAGAATAACGTTGTTCAATAAAACCAACTGATTTCCAAAAATAATAACACAATCCAATTTTAAATTATCACAAATTAACATCTTTTAAAAGAATATAAATATATTATGTTATATTTGCATTGTACAAATCCATTAAGAAAAATAGAATTTTTCTGCATCATAAAAATGTTGTAGAATATTATTTTCATTAGGATTTAGTTTGATTTATTAGTTATTTAGAAACTTGTAGAAACTAACAAATATTCAAAAAAATTGATTAACTTTTTAATATAAATTAAATTGTGTTTTAAAATATAAAATTAAATGTTACAAAAATTATAGTTTAAGTCTTATTTCCTCTTGTTTGAATCTTAAGAGGCGGTTTTTTTATTACGCCCTTTTTTATCACACCCTGGGAGAAGGGGGTCCATTATGCGTGACTGTGGTGTGGCACGAGGGAACAGAGTCTCGGCGATAGCGTGACGTAGCAAAAGTTCCTGAAACATTCCTTTTACAGACTTTGAGATAAGAAACTTTTTTATAGAAATCACTACATCTTCCTAATGGGTTGAAATGTTTTGTAAAATACACAGAATGAAAGTTTTAATTACTATTTTTGACAACATAAATTTAAAATGAAGTAACATAGGGAGGAGGGGGTTTACAAAAAGTTGAAAAATATTTAGACATAATAAAAGAATGCTCCCTAAACAGTGCAATCAATTATTTTTATTTGAATTTTAATATAATAGAGATTTTAATTTCGGAAATAAATATTCATTGATTTGTTCCAGATTTTTTTTTTGTCCAGCCCATATGATTTTTCTTTAATTAAAATTGACTTCGGCTCCATTTAAAATTATATGCAGCAGTCTTCGACCCTGATGAGTAACTTCTATCAATGAATTAGTTTGGCTGTGGAAATCATGTAAATATAAATATTCATGGGTTAATTGACAGAGCAAGAGGACAAACAATATCTCACCAAATCTCTCGAAGAATTTTAAATTTCGTAGATTACGAAAATTTAAGTACTGAACTTAAATTTTGGTAAATGGTTAGTACTGAAATAATTAGGTAGATTGGTCAAAATAATAAATTACTTTAAACTATGCAAAGGGAGTCTTTACGCTTTTAATAAGAATACAAACTAGCAGTTACTAGTACTTGCTTCAATCCACACAAACTCAGACAAATGATTGACATAGGAATAGAAAAAAATCAAAACGTGTTTTGTCACTTGAACATAACCTTGGGAAAACGCAAATTAATTTTTCTAATTCGCATAGACAGATTCCATTTTGCAAGTTAATTTCAATGTGACAAAACGTATTTTGCACAAATAAAATACCTTAGATAAAAAATTCAGTGGCAAAATCAGTGATGTTATAATTATTTTTAACAAAATACGTTTTGGTTGTTTGCTTTTTATATATGGTACAATATTTCTTATGTACATGTAAATTAAAGTTTAAAAATATCATCATTAAGCACATGTTCAGTTCTTTGAATTTTTTTTTCAATTTACATAAAATTGATGTTTTTAAATAAATACGATTCAAAGGTATTTGGCTCGGTTTTCCTAATTTAAGCAGATCAACTATCATATAAAGGGTTAAGAATTGATTGTCAAGGATAATGTGATTCCGGTATCACTACTTTTTCAAAATATTTGAATAAAACCCAATAGTATTTACAATTGCAGTCTCGCTTTTTGCATCGCTTAAAATATATGAAATTACACGAATAAAAACACAAGAGAAAGAAAAATTACATGACTTTCTAATCCAGTTATTAATGAAGCAATAGCATAGAATTCGCCTTTTCCGATGTTTTCACTCATCAAAACTAACCACAGCGACATAAATTTTTATTTCCCTCCTTCACTCTCAGAATCTCATATTCACTGACCCCTCATTTCTACAGCGAATCTCCCGCATCCCTTAAAACTTGTAACGAATGACCGTACTCGGATGATACAACAAAGGGTTTCAGTTTTGTTGTTTCTGTGCATTTGCAGTGTCAAGGTCATCTTGATAAGGCGAAAAGACGCGTAGCCTCCTCACTCCCAAAGAAAGGGTCATAAAACTTGATCTTCCCCCAAGACTCCCTGGAAACTCAAAATGTGGGTCTCAAAGCTCATAGCCATTATTTTACAGAAAAATGCCATTATTTTGCAGGGGGGCTATAGCCCCTATGTAAATCCGCCACTGAATGACAAAGCATACTCTCATGTAGATTCAAATCATCCGATCTCATGATTGAAGCCCATGGTAACTAAAATGGAGGATTTGGTTTCTGTATAGTTTACATTAGGAAACACTGTTGTATGTTTTTTTAATTTAAAGGATCTTGTTAATGCCATGTACTTGCATTCAGACATGCTCATAAAATTTCATAGCATTTACAATTAACCACTCCCTTTAATTTTTTGAACACATTATCAGACTTCCTAAAAGATTAAGGGGGGGGGGGTAATATATATATATTGAAATTCTATTAATTTAAATAATTCATAGACACTGCATAATCCTAAATGTAAATTTAAAAAAAAGTTGTAATTTACATTTAAATTATTCGTATTTATTCTTTTCCATCCAAATAAAATAGTAAGTACATTTCATTCATTACACATGAGAAATTCTTCATAAAATATATATTTACCACAAGAATGAATTTGCCATGATTACAAATACATAGTATGTAAAATATAACAGCAGCTTTAAAAAATATGGATATATACATGAAATTGGTTCAAGTTTAAATAGATTTAATATTGACATTTGAATTGTAAAACATATTAAGGTTAGATAATTTATCTTATATATTTATATTAAATATATATATATATATATACAGTGCTCGATTTAAAAAAATAGAGATACCGGAACAGTAATCTTCCGTGGGGTGTAGGAGTGTAATGCATCAGCCATCAAACCCATGGCTGGAAGAGAGGTACTGGAACGGCGTTCCGGCTCAAATCGAGCCCTGTATATATATATATAGATATAACAGACATTAATGTGGCTAAGAATAATTTGGTACCTTTTTACAGTCAACAAACAGTTAATTTCAGCAGGGCAGTAAAGCAAACTGTTGTTTCAGCAATCTTATAGTTACAAAATAAACCATTGAATCTGGTTTGTAATTCCTAAATTATCAATGTATCTTCAATGCTAATTAACTTTGTCTTCAATGCACTTTATGAACTTTCCAGAAGAGGTATTTTAAGTTTTCCATTCGCCATAACAATGCATTACTACAAAATGTTACATATCATGAGTATGGTTTGAGTTACAAAACACAACGTTATCACAACTTCAAAGGACACAACCTTTAGGAACATAAAATCACTCTTTTGACCATTGCATCCTTTCATCTTTGAAAGTCGGTTTGTTCTCATTTCTAATCTGCTGGTATAGATTATTCAACATGAGAATTATTCTAGCTGCAGTAACTTTTTCAAACATGAAAGCTCTTCTTCCACAAGCTATCAAAAATAGTTTCCATAGAAAAACCTACATTTCCCCACTATTGTCTTGCCCAATCTTCTGTCAAAATGCTGTTTTGTATATATACAAATATTATTAGATTTTTTTTTAGGAATAATTTGTGATAAAGTTTTATAAAGTTCTGCAATGGCAGAGTGATGAGTTTGAATTATTAGTAGCAGAGTGATGGGATTGAATTTAACTGAAGGAGAGGCGAATGTTAAAATTTAAATTGGATTAAATGCCCATAACTAAATAAATACCCTTTAACGGGTAGTCACACAAAATTAAGATAAAAATTCCAAATTTTCTAAAAATATCAATTGAAAACACGATTTCCCTCCCTCCACCCTATATTGATATGCCAGCCAATAAAATTTAAAATTAGCATTTTTATAAATTTACATTTTCATGATAAAAAGGACAATAAAGGAATTTAACAAGAAACATATAGACGTAGAAAAGGTTGGGCCTCAAGCAACCTCACAGGATTTCAGTCAAAATTTTCTATAATATCCCCAATAAGAACTTAGACATAAAAAAAATCCATACAATTTATGAAAAGTTTTAAAATTATTTATTGGCAAATAACAATCTCTAATTACCATAACTCTTATTCACCATTTTTTTTTTTTTTTTAGATCTGTAAATATTCTGGGTAATTAACTAGTTGAGGGAAGAAAAAAATTATGAGGCACAATTTGACTGTGTTATAAGGTTCAATAAGGACAGCAATATGGCAGGAGATGTCTCAATAATGGAAATATGCAAAAATATATATATTGTTTAAATGTTGAAAATACTTTTATAGAATACTTTGATTATTTTACAAATACACAAAAATTCACTTTTGTATAAAGAAGTTGTGCTTCTAGATAGTATCGAAAATAGTATCAATTAATGCAAGACAAATTTTACACAGCAAACCATTTAGACCTCCATTATTAAAAGCAATAAATATACAGTAATGAACAATTTTTGATTTTAAAATACAAAATGTAACACTACAAAGAGTTTTAATCACCATCACCAAATGAACTTCTATAAAAGATCATCATCTTCATCCCCTACTAAGCTATTTGTCTCGGAAGACTCGTCAGTTCGCACTGTAAAATGTTGAAAAATCCAGGAAACAAGCATGTAAAGTAAAACAATGGCTACCAACACCGAAGAACATAGTAGAACGACCATAAGTGGAGATATATCTGAGGAACTAGGACCATGTTCCATTTTACAACTTTCAATATTGTCTTTGGTATATTTCGGCTCCATGACGAATCCTGGAAAATCATTTCGACCATTAAAATGACTCGAGTTCGCAAACCCTACTCGTTTGTTCTGTCTGTCAAAAACAACGTAAAATCCTCTTAAAACCGATGAACCAATATAAAATCCTTCATCCGATGCAGCAAAAGCTAGTTTAAAACATGAAGCATTGATGTGTGGGGCTTGGATCGGAAGCAAATACAGTTCCGGCGAGATTACAAGATTGAAAGTGGTGTTTTTTGTATGGTAGAAGGACATTGTAACAGATGGAAAAGATTCCATATGAAATAGAGAATGTGGCACACAAGCAACAGTGTCATTTATCCAAAATTTACTCGGAACATTTTTCGTGGCACTTTTTATTTCTTTGATTGTCCAGTCGTAAACAGTTAGGGGTAGATACAATTCAGTTGTACCACTGTCCACAATGGACCTACCTTTATTCAACTCAGAGCAATGAACTGGTACATGGTTCATACCAACACGGAAATCGGTCAATATAACCTGATAGTACCACGCTTTATAAACTGGTGTATAAACAATATTATCTTTATTATACTTATCTGAAATATACCCTATCTGAAACTTCCCGCACTCAGTCCATTGTTCTTTGCTAGAAAAATAGGGACCACACAAATCAAGGCAGAACACATTGCTTATATTTCCCGATGCAATCAGTGAATCCATAAAAGGACGAACAGACGAATCTGGAATTGCTATGGATGCATAGCCCAAGCCGAGCAATCCTTGAAATTGGGAAGACTCATCAAATACTTTTTCTATGGACACCATACACGCTACGGTAGATTCAAGTTCTCCGTTGCTGAAATGTAAAACGTCTTTTGCCAAGAAGCCATTCCAGTGTCCAATAGTGTAATGTAAATCAACTGCAATGTTGAGTTGACGCAGTGTTGTCGATTCGTTATAATGGAAGTATTTCGAATTATGTGGTTTTGTTGGTACGCATGCCACAGCAATGTTGCTACTGCCTGTGTCTAGCAAAAGATTGATTTCCTGTGGGGGAGTCCCTAAATTTATTATGGCATAATATCCATGTTGGGCTTCACCATGAACACTTAGATCGTAAGTAAGTATAGAGTAGCACACGTGGATGGCACTGAATAAAATTGTTAGAATGAGAACTTGAAACATTGTTGGGTTGTATTATTACGTGATTAATGAAAATAGCATTCTTTGTTACCTCAAATCATCATTTTGGGCAATTCAATTATTTAAAAGGGTCAACAGAAAATTGTAGCTCTTGGAGAGGTAAAGAATATTTGATTTAATATCACATTCTTAAGTAAAAACGTTTAGGAATAAAACATAAAAGCTTTGTGATTTGCATATAGTAGTAAACAAACTTCTTGTTAGTGTTATACAGTTACATGTAGCACAAATCCGGAAGTGTTTCCGGAACAACTAGTTTTTATAAATAGTACTTTAGTTTCTAAAACATTGAATTCCTTTACAATTACAAAATAAACATAATTAAATTAAAGTACATATCCAAGGTTTTTATTATAGAAATAAGTTTTTTTAAGGTTAAAATATATAATTTTTTTCAGGGTGCGCGCGCACGTTCTAAGTGCTATCTCTAAACTCCATCTGTAACTGCTCCGTCGGTTTTTGGTGTTGTCGGTTCTCAAGTCAGCGAAAAAACAACGGTTTTTTCAATTTATTAAGGTACGCAATCTTTTATAATCTTCTAATTATTTAATAAACAATGAGTTGTTAAAATTTTATAAATAAATGTATGTCTACCACTTATAAATTACCATAGATATTTTTTAGTTTTCACGCGCCATTTTGTATTGTAGCCATTTATAATTTGCCTCGAAATTTCATATAAGTAATTTTAATTTAGCTGTCAATATGTGTACATTTTGTTTACTTATTTTGACATAGCATGCAACACTTTCTTTTCGTTTTTAAAAATGTCTTATTGTTATAGCTGTTGCTGCTGTTATTTTTTTTTTAATTCTTATTGAATTGTCTTTGAATTTGTATAGAATCATGGCTGAAAATGATGCTGAACTTTTGGATTACGAAGATGAAGATGAGCAGGAACAGCCAGCCCCTGAAGCTGTTTTGGAGACAAAAAAGCCTGCCGGTGGATATGTTTCAATACACAGTTCTGGATTTAGAGATTTCTTACTGAAGCCGGAGCTTTTGAGAGCAATTGTGGATTGCGGTTTCGAGCATCCGTCTGAAGGTTAGTTAAATGTATTGTTATATGTGTAAATATCGTGAAAAAATAGTATGTTTAAATTGATTTGTTACATTTTATTATTATTGCAACTATGGTCATTTGTTTTTATTAGAGTATAGAGTAGGTAAAGGTAAATTCCTAGTGTACTGTGCCTCCTTGGCGCGATTCTGAAAATTGTGTAAGTAGGGTTGTCGTACATCATAACATTGCTAGAAACGTAATGAAAAATGGTTGCCAAAATATAAAATTTATAGCCGACCAATTGTCGCCAAATCACATTTGGTGGAGGCACCGTACTGTATGTATGAGTTAAGGCACCGTATGAATTAACCTCAGGTAAATTCGTGAGAAGGGTCGTCCATATATTATAAAAAGCGGTATGGTGCCTCCTTGGCGCAATTCTGAAAATTGGGCTAAGGCCTTTGCAAAACAACGTGAAACCGTGCGCGAGAAAAAAAGTATGGGTGCCGTACATCATGATATTGCTAGGATATAGGGGTAATAGATAATAGGGTTGTCAAACTATAAAATTTATCGACAAATCACATTTGGTGGGGGCACCGTACACTAGGAATTAACCTATAATGCAAATAAAGGGAATTTATTTTCCGTCCTGCATGGATTTATATCCAATTCTTAACTTACGATACTCTTGTAACGATTATTTTATGTTGCTATTCTGAAAATTGGCGCCAAGGCCATGCTTTTCTTCATTTCATAGTTTGTTGAATTGTGTCATGTGGCGTCTTGCCGACTGTTTTAAGTGCACACATCGTGAGCTAATGTCACAGATTCCTTAGATCGATTTAAATCTCCGAGCAATGGAGAATTGCCGCATTTTTTTTTCTTTTATTAAATCGATTGAAAATGTTCTAAAATGACCGAAAAATTTGGTCTCACATTTTTGCGACACGTATTTATTTTTTTATTTAATATTAAAAAACGCGAGTTTCGGAATCGCTCTGAAACCGGAAGTCACGTGTCAAACGACGGAGTGACGTACTAAAATCTGAATCAACTCAACTGTATTCCTTCGACCACGGTAGTTTCGAAGCTTTCCTTCGTAGTTTTGATGCTTAGCAACTTTGCGTAAACCACTAAAGCATATACTTAATAAATAAATGTCCTTAGTGATACAATACTTTTCCAAAATTATCTGATAGGAGCAATTAAATTTCGATGCTAGTTTATTCCAGTGTATACAATTTTTATTCGTTCTTTTTGAACTAAGCTATTGTGTTTATCTTGTTTTCAATCGGAAACGGGAAAAAAAACACTCACCTACGAACAGATAGTTCTTATTGTATTGTAATAAGGTATTTTCACGTATTTTGTTTTTATTTTTATAACTTATTAGACAAAAATATGAAAGAGTGAACTTTTAATTTTTGCTCTTAAGCAGCTGTACGTATAATAAAAATACATATAAAAAAGCTCAATACCAATCAATTTAATAACTTTAACACGAAAAAAATTATATCGGATGAGTTTTTAACAGCAAAACAGCTACACATATTAAATTTAAGTAGCTCAATATTGTTTTTCTGTTGGTCAAACGGTTCTATAAGATGAAAGTTTGATAAAAAAATATAAAAATAGACGACAAAATATTATTTTTTATTGTAAAGATTTATTTAAAAAAAATAATTAAACTCTCGGTTTTGGTTTGATTAAAAAACGCCGCACAAGGGCTGCACAGTGGGTTATTGATGACGGTTCGGGGCCTATTTCGAAGGAAAGACCCAGGAACGATGCCTCGTATTTTTAAAACATGATCAAATGACGAGGACAACACCTGAGCGGGCACGGGACGCAACCTCAGTATGCTTCAGGACATTGACCCCATATCAGCTTTATCGTGCACCAGTCCCGTATACACGCCAGTATAATTTGTTGGATGTTCTAAACGACTTTCTAGTATTTTTGTAGTGAAGCTGGCCACCCTCAGATCGAAAGATCACTACTTTTTTACTTTTCTTTGTCAAATCCATCGCACGGATTCGAACCAACAATCCTCTGATTACTAACTGAACGCCTTTATCCACTGGAGGCCCTCACATTTTTGGGATTATTAAGGACATATTGTAAATTGTACTCTAATTTGAATATTGTTTATAATAATATTTCTCAGAACTTTCTCGGAATAATTTAATAAAAAACCTTATATTGGCAATACAAACTAATCAGATATTACACACATTGGCTACCATCTATTTTTTTAACAAACAAACTTAAAAAAAAACACAAATATAAGTTTAAAAGGCTTACTGATTGCATTTAAATGTTACAAATTTTCTTAATATAATAATTACTTGTCTTATTATTAAAAGCCATTTCAGTACTTAATTATTTTCTCATCGTAAAATAACCAGTCAATTAAATTTTCATAATTTTAAGATTTAAACACTAAAACATATTTACATCTAAACTCTTAATATTTCATTAATTAAACGATACATAAAGAATTTACTACAGTCGGACAATAAAGGCCTCCTATTTGTAATATTGAAACTTGAATTTGTGCAAAAACAGTTTTACAGACGCAATAGCTCTTAAGTTTGCTTTACAGACGCCTCGCTGTCGTACATTTTTTTTTTCTCTAATTGAAACACACTTTTACTACTAAATCAATTTGCTAATTGATCTATTTTTTATAAATACATTTTAACTTAATTCAATTAAACATCAGAACATAAAATATCGGTATAATATTATAGGTTTTCAAGTGTGGATCGGCGAATACAACAGCAAATCTGCTTACGAATAGGCCTACACTTTTTTTCGATCTTCAGAATCAGATTTTAGTATGTCACGACCAATAGGAGAGCGTTTTCGTTTGCATCACGTTTCCGGCGATTTTTGATGAATTTAAAACTTTAATAACTTTCAAAATAATTTTTTTACGAATATATAATTCGGATATTAAGAATCGCGAGGACTTTTTTAGTCAATCTAGCTCTGTTTCGGACAAATTTAAAATATGCGGCAATTCTCCATTGTGGCCTTCGGCCTCCGTCAACTCGGAAAGCAACTGGTATCCCCTTCAAGCAGTCGATTATGCCACTTCTCACCTTAATGCTTTTCCTTGTAAAAAGCAATGTGTGTCGGACTACTGTGTTCACGCATGTAAGAATAATTTGTATTTTTTTCTTAAATTAAAGAAGGATCTATAAACAACATAATTCCATGCAGAACAGAAAATCTTTTTCCCTACATTTATGTTATGCAACGTATGGTCGACCCCTCACAAATTAATAGGGATGAAACGGATATCCGGTAACTATCCGGTATCCGGCTGCTTTTTAACTATCCGATATCCGGAAGTAAAGTGCCGGATATCCGATTTTCCATACCGGATATCCGAATGAAAAACACATCGAAGATTTTTTTTTGTGGCGATCAATTTTCTTTGTTTTTGCTTTAAGTATTTTCCTGAAAATTCTACCAATGTTTTCACAGTGTGCATCAGATTCTTCCTTTAACCAATAGAGACTTTAAAAAAACACTTTTTTTTTAAAAATTTTTACTTTAAAATTATATTTTTAACGAATCGTTATGGGGGAGGGTCATCACATCTCGCAACTAATATACAGTTGAATAAAAAAATAAATTTCTCAAAAGTTTAAGTAAACTTGAGTTTTCATGTTTGGAATGAAAAGGCATATGGTAAAATTACAATTATTCAGAAATTAAGTGTAAAATGTACAAAACATACGACCATTGCTAGCAGCACCCTAGAATAACCCTTTGTAAATAAAAAAGTGTTTTGAATGTTTATTCAATTTTGGTATCACTTTAAAAATAAAAAATCGGGAAATATTACAGAAGAAAAAAATATTTTTCAATTTTTGACCGTTTTCCGTTTTTTCTAGTGTGTATGAGAAGTTATTTTCATAAAAAATAAACTGCCGGATATCCGGCAAAATCTAGTTCGGATATCCGATATCCGGTTTGTAATGTGCGCCGGATATCCGGTATCGGTTAAACTGCTTTACCTGGTCGCCCTGATTTTTCGCCAAATCTGGCAACCCGGCGCCGGTGGCCTGGTTTGGCAACCCTATGGGTTAGAATTTCCGATTTTTCTCGCCAAATTGGTTTTATTCGCCAAATCAGGTTTTTTTTTGGCGCTTTTCGCCAAATACGGTGGCCATGCAGAGTTTTTCAGATGGTCGCCCTGAAATTGGCGATTTTTTCGATCTGGGCTTATGGTTACCATAAGTTAAGAGAACAACGCGTACTTTTTTTTTTTTTTTTGCTTGTGCTTGGATTTTATTTCTTTCCGACGTCCGAAGGTATGTTAAAATGTTTTATTAATTATATTAAAAGCGCTTCCGATTCTGTTATTTGGATGATTTTTATTAATTTGAGAAAAAATTTATGTGCATTGCGTATAGCCCATTGTGTAGTTCTGGGGTATGACGAAAACCACGTGTTTCGATCATTTAAAATTGTATAAAATTTTTTAAAAATTGTTAGCTTTTAATATAATTGTAATTGAATATTTTATGCTAATTCTTAACATACATACAAGCGATTTATAACAGTGTTCAACGTACCACGTTTTTTTCTCTTTGATCGTTAAAAATTCTTTAAAATCGTATAAAAATGTTTGAAATATTAGTTAAATATTTAAAAATAATTATCCAATGATTTTTGTAAAATTCATATCGTTAAATGTTAGTTAAATATTTAAAAATAATTAACCAATATTTTTTGTAAAATTCGCACCGTTAAATCGTAATCCGAAAATCGTATAAATTTTTCTGAAATGTTTGTTAAATATTTCAATAATTAACCAATAATTCTTGTACAATTCACATGTTTTTAAATATTTAATGGAGCGTTTTATGCTATTTCTTAATATACACGTGATTTATAACAGCGTTCAACTAACACGTTTTTTTATTATTTTAATCTTTAAAAATTCTCTAAAAATCGTATAAATGTTATATGAGTGCAAAATATGTTTACTATTTAAATATATATATGAACTATTTAAAATAATTTTTGAAACATCCATGTGATTTAAAAAAAAACACGCGACTTTTCGTCTTACGCACGTGCGTTATCTTTAATCTCTAAAATTTCGTTATTGATTTTTGCAAGCATCGATTTTTATGTAATTTTCCATTTTGAAATCCTTCTTTTCAGCTTAATTTTCAATGGGCGATCCACTTTGGAAACCCCAGGGTTTGTTGTCATTTCGACTTGGCGACTTTTTGAAAAAGTCGCCAAGGGCGACCATATAAGGCAGATTAACCCATAATGCCCGCCTTCATTCTACGCTAATGTGAATACTGTGCTCTGATACATGTCTCTGTTTTTGAAGTAATTTTTTTTTCATATATTCAAATAATACATGAAAATAATAAACTTCCTGTTTTATAAATTGTATAATTTTTTTATTTTTAGTTCAGCATGAGTGTATTCCACAAGCTATACTTGGCATGGATATTCTTTGCCAAGCCAAGTCTGGTATGGGCAAAACAGCTGTATTCGTTTTGGCCACTTTACAGCAGTTGGACCCTGTTGATAACCAAGTAAGAAAACTATATTTTGAGCTTAAACGTTTCTGATTTGTCTATTATATTTCTGTAAATATCAATTGGTGAAACTTAATATTAGGTCATTGAAATACTATGTTAGTATGAATAATTATGGTTTTTTCTTTAACACTTAGTATTGACTTTACATGTTCTTGTTACAGATTACTTTTGTACTGTACAATCAAATTAACAAATGATCGAAGGGGGCCGAAATTGACTTAAGCAGTGATATATGAAATATTTAAGGAAGTTGTTATTGTGCATAATATATTTTAAAAATTAGGGTATTGAAAACGGGGATCTGTTTAAGAAAAATTTTGATCCGTTAATGAACCGTCGATATTTTTTTAATATATATTTATAATTTTAAAGACTGACATTTCACAAAAGTATTCCTTACAAAAACGGAACTTTTACATATCTTCAGCTCCAAAATAAAGACTGCAAATTAAACGTGAGAATAAATCTTTCTTAAAATATAATTTGACCGCAGAGGTGGAAGGAGACTGCTTTCCTCCGTTGCAAAATCGCCATATACACGGCTGACGCCTGCATAAATAGCTATTGCTTATGTATTGAGCGAGCGTGGAACATAACTAATGAGAGGTATGACTTAATGATGGAGAATAGTTCACAATTCTGCTTGTCGTTTATTTTGCGGAAATCGGAGCTAATTGGGATTGCATATGCGCCCCTTACTTTTCGCCTTGGAAAAAACCAGCCTTGTGTTGAGCTACCATGGAGTGTTTGCATCAGAATTCAATTTTTTAATATATTAAAAAAAGTATCATTAAAATTTGATCTTCATCTTAAAATTTATATAAAGGAATATTAATTTAATACTAATTTTAGTTTTGCAAAGTTAAAATTTTCACTTTCATGGTACCTGAATTTAGCGCTGATTTTTTTTCTGTCTCACAAAATCATTAATAGATTTAATACAATTTCGCAAAAACTGGACCCTGTTGGGAAAAGTCTGAACAAAACCCTGAAAAAAGACTAAAATTAATGTATCTCATAGAAAGCCAAAGCATTCATCAGATTTTGGTTTAATTCCACATTTCATAGCTAACAATATGTAATTTTGTGCATCTGTAATTTTATAAAAAAATCTTTATTTTAAGGTTTCTGTCTTGGTAATGTGTCACACAAGGGAACTGGCTTTCCAAATCTCCAAAGAATATGAGCGTTTTTCCAAGTACATGCCTACAATCAAGGTTGGTGTGTTCTTTGGTGGAATGACCATTGCGAATGATGAAAAGGTCCTCAAGGCCAACTGTCCTCACATTGTTGTTGGAACCCCTGGAAGGATTCTAGCCCTGGTGAAGTCAAAGAAATTGAATCTACGCCACATCAAACACTTTGTCCTTGATGAATGCGACAAAATGCTGGAAGCTTTAGGTAATTTTAATTTAAATAATATTTTACTGTTAAAGAGTGGCTGTAATAAATAAGGTGAATTTTACATTGTTACTGGATAAGATACTAGGTGTTTGACGCTTTGTTGATCCATTAAGACATATAAAAAAATTAACCCTGTTCTCAGTCTTGAACCTACAACCTTTTGTTTCAAAGTCATGAGATCAACTAAGCTACAAAGGTGCATTCTAGATTTTGGAAATATCTTTAACCCTTTGCACTCGTAAGGCGCCTCTCGGGCACCAACATAACGACCAGTTCTTTTGTTTCCCTGTTCTTTAAAATAAACGAGAACAGCAGGATCTTGTGTTTAAAACATCAATCTTTTTTGCAACTTGTTCTCTTGCAAATACAAAAGATATTAGGATTTTTTTTCTCTTTATGATTATAAAAAAAATCTGTGGAAAAGAACGTAAAGAGGAATAACTGTTCCATAGAAAAAACACAAATCGCAAAGTGTTAAGTTTCTTTTCTTAAAATCATTTAATACCTAAGTGGAATTTTACGAATCCAAGCATCAGGTGCATTTTTATACTCGGTTTTCCCAAAATCTCACAATAACCTGATCGTTTACTGAAAATATTCATTGTCATTGAGAGTCTTTCGTTTAGTTATAATTCGATTCTATATTTGAATATATATTAACAATAAATTTGGTAAATAAATAAAAACCACAGCAAAATTAAAAAGCAATTTAATGCCTAGATTGTGTGTCCTTTTACTCAATGACTAGGAAGTTTAATCAGTTTTAAATTTACTATAATCTAGTTATGTTACATTTTATTCTTGTGCATTAAAAGTTCTATTTATTTTTAGATATGCGCAGAGATGTGCAAGAAATATTCCGCAGCACCCCTCATGAGAAGCAAGTAATGATGTTCAGTGCTACTTTGAGCAAAGAAATTCGACCCGTCTGCAAGAAATTTATGCAAGATGTAATTAATTCCACCTACTATCCAAATTCTGTGTTATTTTCTTTGAATTTTCTCAATCCATTTATCAAACGCCTTTTGCTTAATACTTGTCTTCGAAAAATACTATCATCTTGAATTCGAGGGCTTTTAACTTGATTACAATATGTTGGTGAAACTTCTCTTTGAATGGGATCGTGAGAAAATCCTCTTATCATTGTTGAGATACCGCAAGAAAGACGGTTCTGGTCAAATCTAATATCCGAAGGTGGCAACTGACAAATAGGCTTGCAAGTAGGGAGTGCAATAAAGCTTGAAATGACATGTTTAGTTTTTCTAGACAAATTTTGAATTGATGTTTGTTTAATAGATGAAGAGTAAAGAATTGATGTAGATTTGGGGGGAGTGGGAATTGGTTTTGTTGATAGGTATGGGGGGGAAGGGGAATGGTTTATGTACTGTAGGTGTGGGGGGGGAAGAGGGAAAGGTTTGGAATTGAGGATCACACTAATGCATTAAATTTTATAATTTATTGCATGATAAAATAGCCTAAGAATTGTATTTCAAAATCGCTTGGATTTATTTGTGAAAATAGGCATTGGATACTTGAAAGCATTTTGATGAGTGAAGGAAGAGTTTTATAAGCATCTTGATATTTTGGCAGTTATTTCGATGAGAATTTTTAATCTGTTGGTTGAGAGAGCAATGATAATGAGTATACATTTATTCATGTTTGCAATATAGAGGAAGAATTTAATTCTAAGAAAAAGTAATTTTCTATTGGAATGTTATGCCATTTTAATTTTGTTTACGTACTGCATCTAACTAAAAATTTCTTTATTTCGATTTTACTTTGGGGGTGAAAGTTATTAATAGCCGAGTGTACCATCAATTATTTTGTTACAAGTTTAGTAAATAATACTTATATGAGGTATTACCTGAAATTTATCATTTTCTTATAGATGTAGAACTTCCTGTTAATTTGTGATTTTTTACAATTTATCTTGCAATAGCATTTTAAGCTTGGTAATAAATATATGAAACTATTTTAATGTCAAGCAAAATAGGAAATGAAGTACTTTATTGCTTAGCTCATTCAATTTATTGGACCATTATAAAATTAATAACTGTTTAATTAGGATATTTCAGAATTATAAGTAATCCAAAAAATTTCTTGGTTGTCAGGTTTCTGTACGAGTTGCAAAAGTTTTTATCTCTTATCAGTTATTCTAGAGTGGCTAAAATCTTAAAAGCATGTAAAAACTAATTTTACTTTAATACCTTCTTTAAAGACCAGTTTTCAAGCAGTTTGGTTTAAGTTTTTCACTTCATTAGCAAATTGCTACTTTGAGTAATCAAGCAATGTGAAGGGTACAGTGATAGTTCAATCGATTCTACTGTTACACTAGGTCTTATAAATATTGACTACTATTGTTTAGATGTACCTCTTTGTAAATCTAATTTACAAATCTATGAGTAGTGGTTTCCTTATAGAGGTTGCATTATATTTTCAGTACTTCATTGGTTTTTAACAACATTTCTTTGAAAATTAATTAATGAAGAGATCTTTTTGTTTGTTCAAATAACTGATAATCAACATATACAGCTGAATAATGATTGGCAGGTTATGTAGACTTTCCAAGATAATTTTTAGACTTTAAAAAGTTAATGAATTTGAAGCTTTTTCTCCTAACTTTCAACTTTACAATATTGGAGGTTATTTTCTATTTATAAAAAAGTTTTTAGCCACTTCATTGACAATTGTCTTTAAGATAAATAAAAAAAATTGCATTAAATTGTAAAGAAAGTAATTTCTAATAACTTGTCTTGACAAAAAAATTTTATATTCTTATGGAACCAAGTTACTATACATATTTGTAAATTGATTTTTGAACTTTTGCTTCTCTATAGTAAGAAACATTGTACTATGAATAATTGCATTTTGTTTGTATTTTAAATAATTTTTCTGTATAACTAACTATCCTTGTTGCAATTTCACTAGCATTTCCTTTAATTGTTTGTTCAGGTTTGCCAGTGTTTTTATTGAAAATGTTAAATAAAAAAAAATAGTAATTAGTAACTTAGCTCTGAAGTTAAAGCGCGATACAAAAGTTTTTTTTTTTTAAATCTTTTGAGAGCCTATTGTGCAATGAAGAAACTTAAAAAATAAATCCCAAACTGTGTAGCAAAGGTTTTCAGGTTTATTAAGACGTACTTATCAACTTGTGTTCTGATTACTTGTACAATGAATGATTTTTTTTTACCATGAATTTCAGTGGATTTCCCCTCTTTTATAAAAATGTGCTATTTTGAGGCTTTAAAAAAATACCAAGTTACAGAGAGGAAATGAAACAAATTTAGTCATAAGCTATTAATGAATAATTTTAAGTTATGTTATAAAAAAATTCCTTCTTTAAGCTGCAAATTTTTGTAATATTATACGGCAGAATTAATGTAGATAGCATTTTTATTCCAATTTGAATTTTTTTAATGTTTGCAAGTGTGGAGTGTATAAATTCTTTGCATCATTGTTACTCGAACATATTTCACTCCTATTTTTATCTTGGTGTGTTGGAAGGGTCTTCCTTGAACCAAGTGGGAAAAGTAACATGCCTTAAATCTTTAAGAACTTATTTTCATGACAATAAATACTTCACACTTTTCAGTACACTTATTGCTATGAATATTTTGAGTTTTTTCTGTTGTAAATATTGAACCTACCTTGTAATTGAGTCATAGTTATCTTCTTTGTACGATTGATCTTTTTTATAATAACCTGCTAGGCTGTAGGTGGTCTTTTGCTTGTCCTTCATTTATGCATTGAAAGTTTTCATGAAAAAATATTTGCACTGGCAATCCTGGCAAGATAGTATTTTGTATTACATTTTAAATAATCCACATAATTAAATTTCGTTCTATTTCTCTTATGTCTGTATGTATACATTTCCATACAAATTTGTGACCATTTTTAAATGAGACGTAAATAAAAACTCCCTTTAGCTTAAGTATCAATAAATTTAATATATGTGAAATACTAAATTTTTCACTAACATTAAAATAAATTTAATATTAATAAGATTAATTTATATCAATGTAAAATGCTTGTTTTATGTATTTTTCATATATTGAAAATACCATTATTGTAGAGCTGTATAATATGCCTTAACATGTTTTAAGTGAATTTGCTGAATGTACAGGTAGTTCAACTGATACTCTTTAATTGTATGTTGAATATTTTCAAATTGATTTGTCTCTTAAGCATGTTGTTATATAATTGCAATATGTTTTAAGTAACTACATTTTAACAAAAAAAAGCTGTTTGCATAGCATTTGATGCTTAATGTTAATCCAAAGATGCAAAAAATACTTGGTAGATTACAAAAATTGCGTTTATATCTTCTGGGTTAAAACAAAGTTAATACTACTTGGCCTTACAACTTTCTATTGTGTATAGCCTGAATTTAAACTTTGAGATAACCAATATTCAAGAGTTTCATTTCATTTTTTGCCTATAATGCTTAGAAATGATTATTAATATATTAATTGATTCAGCAACCAATTTCATCTTGAGATTAAATAAGGGGGCATTCCGAATAAACTAAATTGGTGTTGCTTTGTATGCACATTATCCATCTGAGTACAAATACAGCAACAGACTTCTCAAACACCTAGTGTCTTGGGTGCAATACAAAATTAAATGTGTCAAGCTTGAATAACGAGTTGGAGAACTTGGCCTGGGTCAGATCTCGCGATCTTAACAGCCTTTTTCCAATTTCCTGTATGTAAGTATAGTTTTTTTTATAATTATGTAACATAATATACCTCTCAAGGTCTTGCCATCACGTATTCTGTTTTTAAAATTCTAACGGTAAAGGGTTTGGTGCTTCATATTAACAAAAATGGTGTAAAAGATTTTTAAAAATTCAATAGCATATTTTAATGTCTTTTTACTCAATGTATTATGATTTTTTTTATTGTACAGGCATGAAAGAAAGACAAAAAATGAGAAATAGTAAATGTGGAAACACTTAAACTCAACGTTGGTCACCACTGAAGGCTCTTTAAAGATATTTTAGAATGCCTTTTACATTGTATTTACTAGTATTTAGTTAACTGTCAACCAGTATAATAATTAAAAAAATAATGCTGTTATTTTACTGCTGCCATACTCAAATTAATAGCTTGCATTGAGTTCAACATGCATCTGGTTATCATTCAACAACACAGCATAAATTATGGCTGAAATTCAATTTCTGTTGACTGAAATTAATCCACCATTTTAATGTCTTCTTTCAGGCCTATTGTTAATGTGTGTAAAATTAAGTTAATCCATTTTTTTAGGTTAATATTGTAGTCTTTAGGATTCATCTCCCCCAAAGTATGGGCATATGATTTTTCCATGAAAATCTGCAAATTTCTGTTATGGAATGACCGATATCATTTAAGTAATTAGCAAAACTATGCAGACTTCATTTATTAACATTCTGATATCAGTTAATAAATGTGCTTGTTCGTGATCATGAAAATAAAAGTTTAGCTTTTTTTTTACCAATCTCAAGATTTCCCTTTTAGTGAAGGAATTCTACAATTAAAAATAATCTAATGTAATGACTTTAACAAAGAAAAATAAGTGGGTAAAAATACTAATGTGTATTACTTTTATCCTCAATCTTGCTTACATTTTGATGAAACAATTGATTATGTCACAGAAATTAATATTTAATTATGCATTACATTGCAAGTAGTATTTTTCTTTTTTTTTTTAAATACAAATACACGTTAAAATACGCAATAAAAATCCATTAAATCTATTGTTAAAACAATTGAAGGATTAGATTGGATGTCTAATGGAATGTGTCTTCATTAACGGGCTAATATAAGTGTGCAGTATTGACCACTAGTTGTTGACGGATGATTTATTGTGTATTTTAACGTATTTGTATTTTTAAATTCTTAACGCAATGTTTTTATTTTAGTATTTTTCTTGTTTATTTGATCTCATTTTTAGGTTTGGGACTTGTATGATTCTATTGTAATTTTGTTGTATTGTCTGCACTTGTACTATGTTAATTGGTTCTTTACAGCCGATGGAAGTTTATGTAGATGATGAGGCTAAGCTTACACTACACGGTCTTCAGCAGTATTACGTAAAGCTAAAGGATAATGAGAAGAATCGGAAATTATTTGAACTTTTGGATGTACTGGAATTCAACCAGGTAAAAGGACAATATTCCATTTAAAACTTTACCTGGAGTATTTAAACTTTTGTACAATATGAAAAATTTTATCACACAATATCATGTCATACAGTATTTTACAAATTTGAAAATTCAATTTTGTGGTTAGTGTCAAAATTTACCTAAAAGATAAGTAAATATTACGAGTAATCTTTCAAGTTTGGTTATCATTTTTTATGAAATTCTGGTTAAAGTATCAACCAACTGTTTTGAGATGAATAATGAAATCTGTGAATATAAATTAGGGTGATGTGATTATATTCAGCAATATTGGTATAATCTAGAACTCAACTTAATTTCGATGTATTCATGTGATGTTGGGAAACATCTTTAATGTTGAGATCATCACAAATCTAGAAAGCCTGAAATTGTCTGATAAAATGCAAATAACTATAATGTAAAGAAAAATTAACATTATCAAAAAGAAGTCATGAATTTTTTTAATAATTTTGTTATTTAGTTACAGGGTTCCCACGGTCCTTGAAAAGTTCTTGAATTTAATTTGGCGAACACGGGGCCCCGGAAAAGTACTTGATAATTGCGAAAAATGCGCGAGGTCCTTGAAAAGTACTTGAATTTTTTTTTCCAGTCTCAAACTCCCGTGAAAAACGAAACTAAAAAAATTCTGTTTTGGGCGATTGCGCTTCTCTTTCGCGCAGAATACTCAGTTGTCTCCTCCCTTTGACTGACGTCATGTTAAAAGTTGTCTTATTTCCGGCATTCGGCCAAAACACTAACAGAATTATTTTTATGTAATAACTTTATTCATGTTCCAATTTATACCACATGCTATATTGTTCACACCGGAGAAATGTCCTTTGTTGGATGAACTCTAGAATCAAGCACAAACGAGACACTAACAGAAGGACAATTTCATAATTCAATTCGACGATTTACCCTCGATTATCGCCCACGTGCTTTTTCGAAAGATTCTTATATGCCTATTAATTTTGTGTCGATTTATTTTAAGTGGCACTAAAAGTGCCTGGAAAATGTGTGTTTGTTTAATAAACTTTGGTTGAACAACGACGAATATAAATTCTGGATCGAACCAATAACAGACGATAGACACAAAGCAAGATGCAAAGTCTGCACCAAACATTTATTTATTACATTTTCTTTTATTTTGCTATAAATCGGTATTTTAGACCGATGGTTTTTCCGACTTTAAAGTCAAAAAAGTTGTTTTGCATTATATTTAAAGCCATTTTTTCTGGTTTTGAAAGGCGATTTTGAGTTTTAATTTATTAAAAAAAAAATTTAAACTATTTTAAGATCCAATTAGTTATGCCAATTTTGTCAAAAATCGGGACTTTAGAAATTTTTCAATTTATAAATTAGAATATTTAAATAGTGCTGAGGATATTGTGTGAATTCTAGTATTTTAAAATGCTTTGTACTGCAAAATATTTGTTTTTTGTCATGATTTTTTTTTTCATTTAAAATAAAAGTTTGTACTCTATAGCATTAGAATTTCACTCTATGCTATTTTTTAATAAGTAAAACGTGATTTATTAGACTTGACTGTTATGAATCTTCAATAAACTGTCTAAAAGCCAATAAGTTAGTGTTCCTGTTATTCGTTTTTCAAAGGGCCCCCCCCCCCCCCCCCCCCCCCCCCCTTTTTTTTTTTTTTTTTAGCAAGTGCCGATGCGCCCTGACCTTTTTAGAAGTGAAAAATGTGTCCTTCCTGTTTTCAGTATCTTCTTTGCGCTCCGTAGGTTTAAAAAATATTTTTCCGCAAAAACGTAGGTCTGTAAGATTCTCTTGGTACCCCAATCGGCCGGAATTCACAATGCATCAATCCAAAAATTGCCTGCTTTGAAAGAAGGTATTTTTCAATAAAGGAAAACTCCTGTCAAAACATTAACGCCCCTAATTGTGATCCTCTTCGCTTCTCACATTGCCGGTGGAATTTTCCTCCCCTTTTTTGAAAGAGCCCATCCCTAGAATCAATCTTCGCCTCAGCAAAATAGTGAACTTTTTATTTTTTATCCCATTTGTTCGAATATTTGCGATTTTTCTCAAACGGGGATATCACACGAAAATTGAGATGGTTTTAACTAAATTTCGTTTGCATCTGACGTATGCAACTTCCAAATGGCACTCTTTTAAGAATTTTTTCATTCATGAAAACCTTAAAATTGTAAAAATTCACTAAACGCGATCTGCTGCGATCTCTTTTGAAAGACTTTCAATCCTTTTGCATCTGATAAATAAATGTTTATACTTCACTACATTCTATTTCATCATGATTTTTTGTGCACTACTAAACAAAATCGTATTAAATTTTTCGAAAATATAATTTAATTTACGAATTTGAAGTTTAGGACTTGTCATTTGGAGTTATAAAAATTGAATTTTGGAAGAAGCTTGTTTCTTTTTGTTTGTGTTGTATTAATCTTCTAATTTGTTTTACTGCTTATATATTTTGTTAATTTTTTTTCATTATTTGAAACTATTCTCCCTCCTCCCTTTATGAAATTTGAGATTGTAAAAACTTTTTTACTGGGAGCTCTAGAAAATTTGAGGACTTCAAAATTTTCTGTTTCGAAAAAATTAAGATTTGTTTTTTAGCCTGTACTATGTCTGTAATTGTAATATTTACCTACTTGGGGTTAAACTGTTTCTTGATAAAATTTTTATTGGATTTTTTTGGTTTATATGTAAGTATAGTGTGGTGATGATGATGCGAGAAATTATATTATATTGATAATTAAGAATTTTTTTCTTTATTTAAATGGCCACCGAAGTTCATTAAATTTAAAAAAAGGACTATTGTTTTAAAGGTAGTGACTCTTTGCAAGGACTTAATTTATTATAGAAAAAGAATATTATTGTGCAATATGAATTTTAGATTTGTTCTAACTGAAGCAAAATCAATTTTATTTTTAAAAAGAGATTGATTTTAGAGATATTTTGAAGAGAGATATTTTTGAAAAGAGAGAATTTTTTTTTATTTTTAGAGATTTTTCATATAATGATTTTATGGTGCATTTTTTTAATTATTATTTTCTTGTGAAATTTTAAACATTTAAAAAAAAAACCTCTGAATTATGCAAACTTTAAAAAAAGGCTTTTAGAAAAGAGAAAATTTTGGCCTTTCTGAAGGAAATCCAGTATAAGGTAAGGAAAGCAAAAGAAAAGAAAATTGGATCTTATAGAGGATAGAAAAAGAAAAGGGTTCCACAATGAATTAGTGGAATTAAAGTCGAAAAGGTCTCGCTTGCAGAAATCTGCAGATGAATTGGAAAAATCTGCAGATGCATTAGCTGATAAGGCTGAAAGTACTGAATGTTTAAAGTTCATAATCCAGTCAAACAGATTTAGGGAGACTGCAAAAGAAAAAATTCTGGAACTGAAACAGATAGATTATAAGATTAATAGTATGGTTGATGAGCTAAAAAAAAATAAAATAAAGTTTGTTAAAGCATTCATAATAAAGTCGATCATTTGCTAGAAGACTGACATAACTGTTTTTCAATTAAATATTTTTAAGTTCTCTTTGTGCAGTCATTTTTTTTTCGGAGTAAAAAAAATAAGTATTTCTTATTTTCATTAAATTTGACAATTTCAAATCTTCTATTGATATTTGTAATTAGCGTGTAAACTTGTATATTTTTTATAAACTAATACTCATTGAAAATCTATTAAGAGCTAAGATGAAGGATGATATTTTCCTGACTATTCGCCCTTATTAAAATTTTAAAGTTAGACATAGGTAAATTTATAAAATTCCTACTAAATGTTTTAATGACCTATTTTAGAGATTTTGTAATGCACATACAGTAATGATAAATTTGTTATTAAACTTAATGTTCTTGAATATTTATGTTTTAAAATATTTCATGTATTTCGAAAAACTTTTATCTTGCGCTGATATTAATGCAACATCAGGTCCTTGGGGAAAAAAATATGGGTCCTTGAAAAGTACTTGTTTTTTTTTAAGTGAAAGAGTGGGAACTATGAGTTAGATTTACAATTTTTATCTATAAAGGTTCAATAGCAATGTGTAAAAAATTCATTTAATTTTAGAGAGTAATTTAATAATTTACAATACGATAATTATTGTGCACTTAAAGCTGTATATAATCAATATTTATTTTTATTCTTTCTTAACCAGAAAACCTATTTAAAAAAAAACTATTCAATCAGTGTGTACAAACATAATAAGTTATAAGATTTCGTAGTTTTGTTTCCAGTTCTCCTTATTTTGGGTTATTAACCTAGAAATTTTAATATAGTGCTTAATGTTAAAAAATTTAAGGAGAAAATTTCCTATACCTTTGTGAGCTATTTTTAAAAATTGTTTTATTTTTTTTATACAGAAAAAAATTCAAATTTGCTATATAAAAAAAATTTATCCAAGTTTTTTCCCTTTCAAATTTTGTCACGTAAGGCAAAGCTTGTTCTCTTCACACCAGTCGTTCATGATAGTTCTTATCTCCCCTTAAGATGCAAAATGTAATAACTCTTTATTGAAATCAACTAATTTTATTTTAGGTTGTTATATTTGTCAGAACTGTTCCAAGATGCATGGCTTTGGCTCAACTTCTTATTGAGCAAAATTTTCCAGCCAGTGCTATACACCGTGCCATGACTCAAGAAGAAAGGTAAAACTAACATTCTATGTTTAGAATAATTAGATGTAATGTATTGTTATTTTCAATTTAAACTTTTGTAGGGCTAATAAATCTAAATAATACTGTAAAATCAAATTTCTAATTATTTGTCTAGACTAAATATTTTAACTTTCCACTAACCAATCATAATATTTCAACTGTCAGAAATTAGTAAGAAAAATGTTGATTTATCATTTTACTAGGTTATACTTAATATTTAGCAAAACTAATGGATTTCTAAAGAAGTTCTTGCACCTAACTACATTTTATAAGCTTTGCCATGTAGATAGCTCTCGCTTAATGAAGTCAGCTTGATTACCTTACATATTTTTGGTGATATTTCATAGTTATGATTAATACTTTGCTAATATTTATAAACATAACGTTTATACTTCCAGATTATCTCGATATCAACAGTTCAAGGATTTTCGCACTCGTATTTTGGTTGCAACCAACTTATTTGGCAGAGGTATGGATATAGAAAGAGTCAACATTGTGTTTAACTATGACATGCCTGAAGATTCAGACACATATTTGCACAGAGTAAGATTTTTTTAAATTCTGTCCTAATTTAATCACTGAATCTGTTTGTACGTTAAATATACTCACGTTTTGTAAACTTTCAACTGTAGGTGGCTCGTGCTGGGCGATTCGGAACCAAAGGGTTGGCAATCACTTTCGTTTCTGATGAAGGAGATGCAAAGACCTTGAATGAAGTACAAGAACGTTTTGACGTAAACATCTCGGAATTGCCTGAGGAAATTGACATTTCTTCTTACAGTACGTGTTTTTAAGTTAATTTTTAGATATTAGGATTTTTAGTTTATTACATCATACTTATTTGTGATATCAGGCCATTATGTTACTGTCTTCTTACTGATGGACATTTTGCTTATGGTGGTGAAGTCCTTTCTCCCATCTGTAAGAGGCAGTCAAGGAAAGTGGAATTCCTTGCAATCAATTCACTTGTATTACAATTTCTCCAAATATTTTAAATATAGAATTAAACACTTCAAGAACACTGACACATGATGAACATCTTTAAACAACATAATTTGATGCACACATAAGACAAGTATTTTTGGTTTTTTAATATTGGATTCTTTGGGGGAATGTTTAATATTTCAATATATAGAGGGCGCCACCTGAATTATAATCTCTTAATTTGTATTTAGTAGTTTCAGTTTCAGAATGAATAAAGCTGTTCATGAAAGAAGGTGACTCTTTGCTTGGAAAGAGTGCAAATGAAGCTTTAGATAATATTTATGGCACACAATTTGGTGCATAAGGCCGCGAAGAAATGGCCATTGATTTAGGAACCACCGGAATATGAAGGAAGTATATGAAACAGAAGAAATTTGGAAAATGGACACTGGATTAGTTGAGTGTCGCCAAACAAAGAATCTGATCACGGAACTGGACATGTCTCTGGAACATAATTAGAATATTTGGTTACTGGACATTGTCTGCGGAATTAGTTTCGGGATATATTCGAGGTAAGGTTTGTTTGTGATAGTTGGATATTTAGTTTTGTTTGTGATAGTTGGGAATTTAGTTTTGTTTGGAATGTTGATGTGTATTGGGTAATAGTTTTGGTTTGGGTTTTAATGCAATCAATTGTGTGGCATGGTAGAGGGCAATTGTTGTGCATAGGAATTTCTATTGTTATAGATAGGTTTTGGTTTCAGTTAAGGTATTGTGTAATAATTTTATAGTTTTGGTATAGTGCATACGCAGTTAGTTGGGTAATGTGTGTGAGTTTCTATTGTTAGAGATAGGTTTTGGTTTCGGTTACGATAGGTTTCGGTTACGGTATTGTGAAATAGGTTTTGGAAATAAAAAGGGCAGAGGGATTAGAGAGGTTAAAAACGAAACGATCTGTTTTGAGATCAAGTACTACAAAACTGATAAATAAAATAGAAGAGTTTATGTCTATTAATCAGGAAACTGAAGTTAAGTTGAATTCTTTTAAGGAATACCACGCACAGTTAAGTGAGAAAGAAATTAATATTAAGCAATTAAATTTAGAAATCGAAAATGTTATAGATATGGATAAATTGGAATCTGATTTAAATACGTCAGAAGAGTATTCGGAAAAAATTATTAGTTGGAAACAAAAAATAAATAATGCTATTGAAAAGTTATCTGTTACTAGGCTCGATAATAATATATCGGTTTCAGAAGTCGCAAGTAATAGCCAGAGTAATAGTTTTGCGTTACCTAATGTTGTTAGAGAATTAAAAACAGTTAAGCTTCCAAAGTTGGTTATTAGAACGTTTTACGGAGATTCAGCTTATTATTTAGAATTTATTAATCAGTTTGAAAGCGCGATAGACAATAACGAAGGTTTATCCAAAATAGATAAATTCAATTATTTAAAATCATATTTGGGAGGTGCCGCAGCACACTGCATCAGTGGATTTTCGTTAACTGGGGATAATTATGACGCTGCTTTAACTTTACTAAAAAATAGATTCGGTAATAAAAATGCATTGATTCAAGCTCATTTAAATCATCTTCTAAAAATTCAAGTTGTTCGTAACTTAAATGATACATACATTCGGATTAAGAAAATTGTTTGATCGTGCAGAAGTGCAAATTAGAGATTTGGAATCTTTGGGGGTCGAAACAGAAACTTATGGGAATTTGTTAAGTCCAATTCTGTTAGAGAGAATTCCTAAAGAACTGGTGTTGGAATTTAACAGAGTACATTCTGATGATGAAATGTGGAACTTTCGGGATTTAATGGAATTTTTAAATAAAGAAATCCGATCGAGAGAAAGGTCACAAATGTATGGTTATAAGTCAGATAGTTTTCAACATAGTGGTGGAGTATTCAGAGGTAATGTTAGAAGGTTTGAGGGTAATAAACGTTTTGGAAATAGGTTTAACTCGCCTCAGCCTACTGCTAGTTTTACTTCAAGTGCAAAAAGGAATTGTGTCTTTTGCGATAGTCCTGACCATGAGTTTTGTGAATCTCTTAATGTGTTAGAACGGAAAAATAAAATAAAAGGGGATAAAAAATGTTTCCGTTGCTTTGGATTTCATTTTGCTAGGGCTTGTAAGGTTAAAGTCGATCCTTGCAAAAATTGCAATTCTAGATTTCATCATTATCTACTATGTGAAAATGAGAATAATGTAGTCCGTAATGAACCGGATAAAGAGGTACCAAATACAGTAATTCAGTGTAATTCTTCAACGGGTAGATCAAATGGTATTTTATTACAAACATGTAGTGTAATTGCTTGTTCGGATGGTAGATCTAAAATAGCTAGAATTCTTTTAGACAATGGGTCAGAAAGAACATGGATATCAAAAGGATTAGCAGAAGAATTAAAATTAAAAACGATCCGTAAAGAAAAGTTGGCTATTTTCTCTTTTGGAAACGTAAAGCCTGTGGAGAAATTGCATGGTGTGGCAAAATTAAAATTGAGGAATAGATATGAGCCTGAGAAATCTATTGAAATTGAAGCTTTAATTACGGACACTATAACAGCTGCGCCTATTTCTATTCCAAATTCAGAAAGTCAAAACATCGTCAGAGAAAAGGGATGGCTTTTGGCTGACGCATGTGATAATTCAAATCTAAGTGTGCAATGCCTCATTGGCAGAAATTTGTTTTGGAGGGTAATAAATTCTGATGAAGTGATTACTATAAGTGACACTTTAAGTTGTATACCAACTATATTTGGGCTTACTCTTCAAGGGCAACAAAATAATAAATTTAATGAAACAATCGTTAATGTGGTATCAACAAATTTAAGTATAGGAACAAATCTAGAAGTCTTATGGAATTTAGAGTCATTGGGGTTGAAAGATGACGAGGTCTTAAGTGTGTCAGATAAAGACTTAATTGACGAGTTTGAAAGCGGTTTAAAATTCGTAGATGGTAGATATGAGACAAAATTGTTGTGGAAAACTGCGCCAATCCAATTAATGAATAATTTTGGTTTAGCAAAAAGACAGTTTGATACTTTGAAAGAGGGTTTAAAAAATAAAAAATGGGTAGCTTCCGAATATAAGAAAACTATTGACGAGCAATATGACAAGGGTATTATTGAAAAGGGCATTAGAAATACAGAGGGATATTTTATGCCGCATAAACCGGTTGTAAGAGAAGATAAAACTACTACGCGTGTTCGTTGTGTTTTCAATTGCAGTTCTAAGACAAAAGAAAATATGTCGCTAAATGATCATCTTGAAAAGGGTCCAAATCTTAACCCTAACATATTAGATGTTATTCTAAATTTTAGGAAATTCGACATTGCTTTCAGTGCAGATATAGAGAAAGCGTTTCTAATGATAGGTATAGCTGAGGAGGACCGAAAATTCTTAAAATTTTTGTGGTTTCCCGATAATCAAAATAAAGATTATAAAGTTATGCAAATGACTCGTTTACCTTTCGGATGTACGACATCGCCTTTCATTTTAAGTGCAACAATAAAAAGGCACATTAAACAATATCAGGACATTAAACCTAAATCTGTGAAAATGTTAAATTCCTCTCTTTATGTTGATGATTTGTACTTTGGGGGAAAATGTGTTGAAGAAGTATTAGAGTTGTCTGAAGATGCAGTTTCTATTCTGAAAGATGGGGGGTTTAATTTGAGAAAGCTGAAAACTAATTCTAATGAATTGAAATCGTTGTGGATAGAAAAGGGAAATAGTGCAGTAGATACTGAGTGTCAATCAAAGGTATTGGGTTTAAATTGGAATACAGAAAAGGATGTTTTATCATTGGAGTTAGGTTCGCTGATTGAGAGTTTGAATAATAAAAAGTCAACCAAAAGATTTGTCTTGCATATAGCAGCTATGGTATACGATCCTACGGGCTTCATCTCGCCGTTTGTAATTAGGATTAAGTGTTTGTTGCAACAAATTTGGGAAAAGGGACTTGATTGGGATGAGGAGTTACCACAGGATCTTGCTGAAAAATGGTGTAGTTGGTGTAGGGAGGTTCAGAGTCTAAGAAACTTTGAAATAGCAAGAAAGTATTTTGGGAATAGTCAGAATAAAGTCCAAGTGCATATATTTTCGGACGCGTCTCCTTTGGCATATGGTGCGGTTGCATATTTTAGGTATCTAGATTACATAGGGGACACGAAAACTTCATTATAATGTCAAAAGCGAGAGTGGCTCCATTGAAGAAATTGTCATTACCTAGGCTTGAGTTAATGGGGGCAGTGGTAGCAGCAAAATTGTGGAAGTATTTAGTTGGGTTGTTTAAGGAGATGATAGACGGGGTTTTCTTTTGGTCAGACTCTAAAATTTGTTTGTACTGGATTAGGGGTAGTGCTAGGGATTGGAAACAGTTTGTTTCAAACCGAGTATTAGAAATTCAGAGTTCCAAGAGTCCTGAAAATTGGAGACATTGTCCAGGGCAAGAGAATCCGGCTGACAAAGTAACCCGTGGAGTGGCAGCATCATCTCTTCTCATAGATGAAGCATGGTACTTTGGTCCCACATGGCTAAAGTGTTCGCCTGAAGTTTGGCCTGCCCAGCGTTCAACAACAGTAGCTGAAAATCATATGGAGCGGAGAACGACTGTTAATACAATCATATCAGATATGCCAAAAACTATAATGGATGTAGCTTCATTTAGCGATGTGAAGAAACTTTTGAGAATAACTGTTTGGGTGATGCGATTTATCACCAAAGTCAGAAAACGGCCTAATCAGGAAGGTCATATTACAGCAATCGAACTTCAAGAGGCCGAAGAGTTCTGGATAAAGACTGATCAAAATATGACTTATGCTTCAGAAGTTGACTTTCTCAAAAGGAAAAAACTAATACCAAAGGACTCAAATATATATAGTCTAGCACCCTATTTAGACGAAAAGGGTATTCTTCACGTGAAAGGGCGTTTGGAAGAAAGTTCCTTCACTCCGGAAGAAAAGCATCCCATTCTTCTTCCGAGTAAATCACCGTTGACTCGCCTATTGATTCGACGAGAACACCAGAGAATATTTCATGGTGGGATTAGTGCTACGCTTGCAAAACTACGCACGAAATACTGGCTACCAAAAGGTAGACAAACTGTGAAAAAGGAGTTGAGTTCCTGTTTGATTTGCCGAAAGTACGAAGCAAAACCCGCAAAACAATTAACTGCTCAACTTCCAAAAGATCGCATTACTGAGAATCCACCATTCACTATCATCGGAGTGGACTTCACAGGACCAGTCTATATTAAGTCCGAAAGTAACGACGAAGTAAAAGGTTACATAACTCTGTTCACTTGTGCAGTGACTAGGGCAGTACATTTAGAATTGGTGTCGGACATGTCTACAAAGAAATTTCTGTTATCCTTTAGAAGGTTTTTAGCCAGAAGAGGACATTGTCGTGTTATCTATTCCGACAACGCAAAAACCTTTAAAAGTGCAGATAACATTCTCAAAGACCTAAAAAAGATTATTGTTGATCGAGAATTAAAGAATTTCATTGCATCGGAAGGCATTGTGTGGAAGTTTATCGCAGAGCTCGCGCCATGGTGGGGAGGTTTTTACGAGCGTCTGATGAAAAGTGTCAAAGAACCTTTACGTAAAGTCCTCGGACATGCATCATTGAAATTTGAGGAAATGAGTACGGTTCTCACCGAAGTGGAGATTGTCATAAACAACCGACCTTTGACTTACGTTTCGAATAACATAACGGATCCTCAACCGTTGACACCTGCGAATTTTCTGTTCCCCAGTGTGGAGACTATTGTGTATCCATTACATTTCGCAGAAATACTTCAAAATGGACGTTGTACTAAAGAAAGACTAACTCGACGAAAGTTGTACCAAACTAACCTGTTGCGCCAATTTTGGAGACGATGGAAGGAGGAATACCTTCTACAACTAAGAAATGCCCACAGGTTATCCACACCAACACCTCAACAGAACTTAAAGAAGGACGATATGGTGTTGCTCGAAGGAAAAAATAAGAGTTCCAAGTTGTTGTGGACACTTGGAAGAGTTGAAGAAGTACTGATAGGTCGAGATGGACTGGTGAGGTCATGTATCATAAAAACTGCAAATGGGAAATTTAAGAGACCTATCCAGCTACTATATCCACTCGAACTGTAAATATTAATTGTAATTTTTTATAGTTAATCTTTAAGCATATTCTTAATAATTGATTAATAATCTTTAATTATTTTCAGCAAATTTCATGTAATATTGTTTTAATTCTATTGATTTTGAATGTCATTTTATATATCTTTTATATGGGATTTTTTGTAGAAAAATCAGGTGGGGAGTGTTTAATATTTCAATATATAGAGGGCGCCACCTGAATTATAATCTCTTAATTTGTATTTAGTAGTTTGTAGTTTCAGTTTCAGAATGAATAAAGCTGTTCATGAAAGAAGGTGACTCTTTGCTTGGAAAGAGTGCAAATGAAGCTTTAGATAATATTTATGGCACAGGGAATAAAGCCCAACCTTTATATGGCTAGGGACCACTAAATTAAGTTAGATTAACCGCAGACCGCCACTTTCAAATAGTTCTAAATAAAATTCGAATTTAAAAAATAAGACTTAATTGTTACATATTGTATGTAATTATTGAACATATTATATAATATTACTGAAATTACTTGTTATTCTTTCAATAAATAAAGGTGATATTTGAGCTTATATTCATTTCACCAAATTCAATATTTTAGTAGAAGTACAACAGCACTTGTTTAGCAAAAGTAAATAAATGAAAGTAACACCTTTTCCAAGCATGAAATGATTAAAGTTATTATTATTTATTTTCCAACAAAATACAAAAACAGTGATACCTCTTTTAACAGAGACCCCCGAATAGCAGATGCCTCTAATTAATGAACATTTTTGTGTCATTGTCCTTCAATATTAGGCATTCCATGTTTTCCGTCTTGAATAGCTAGCAGTAATTTTAAAATGTTCGATACTTTTGCCAATTATTTCAAAAAAATTGAGAAGGTAGCTAAATGTATGTGTGTGATCTTATTTACAAAACACTTTGCTCCTGCCCTACACTAGTCTTGGTCGTAAACTTGAAGTGAATTTCATATCTACAATGAAATTCACCACCAATTTGTTCCCTGTGTTTCTTTGGTAATTATATGTTCATAGAAATACGGAAATGCCCTAAATCTTTTTTACATATGCTCACACTGTGTCCCATCCATCACTGTTGACATGACAAGAAGGAAAGGTGTTTTAGGCAATATCTTATGGAAAGAGAGAAATAGGGTACCGAAAGCTTCTATGTATAAATCTAATAAAGAGTTGGCCAAATCTGTTTTGGGTGCAGTTTTCTGGGCGAGATTTTTAAGTCTGAGCAAAGTGGTATCTGACAGTGGAACTAAAGAAAACAACAAAAAAAGAATCTAGGGACACCTTTTGATTCAAATGTGAGTGTTGAAGGATACGTTAAAATTTATGACAATATTTATGCCTTGAGGAAGGGAATTTGGTTGCTTCAAATATCATTCCTCGAGACACTACTGAAATGGTATCTTTCTGAGGATGAAATACCTGTGGAAGAAAAAGATGCTTGCCAAATGAAGGAGTTTTTAAAAGCAATTGGATGCTGTGACAATTAAAATAAATTTCTAAGCAATAAATGTCTAAACTCTGTTAACAGATTGCTTCAGTTAATTAGATTAATTCAACTGCTTTGTAATGTAGTTAGTTGGTCCTCCCGAATAATGATCAGAACTTCTGGTCCTGTGATTGTCCGCTCTTTGAGGTATACTACCACTATACTTCATTTCTGAAATATTTTTTTTGTAAGCAGAAAAACGTTTATTCCTATTTAGATTTTTTTTAAAATAAGAACAAACATAAAACTGCTTTTTTTTTTAAATATCTTGTTAGTTGGACAAAATCTCCACATACCACAAGATATTAAAAATTTAGACAAGTTTTGAAGGTTTTACTGTGTATAGGTTCACAAGCTTCTTTCGATTGCAGGATACATATTCCTCAATATTTCTAATTAAAAATATATATATATGTACTGGTTTTGCATTTGTATATACAAAGTGTAGTGTTATGTGTATTTTTCTAAGTTGTTATTCTGTTTCCAAAATATCTGAACATTCTTTTCTTTGCAGTTGAAGGAAGATAAATTTTACATGTGCTTTGTGAACAGACATCTGTTTTTTGACCTGCATACATCAGTGTTTTGTGTTCTGCTATAGACAAAACTTGAACTGTCATTTCATTATCTAAATGTGTACTATAAAATCTCATTGAAAACATTAAAGGAATTCCAATATTGTCTTTACTTGTATATATAAATCCATTAAAACATTTTCACACAATGTGCTGTTTCTTTGACTAGTTTATTCTTGTTTTATCACAAAACTTATTCATAATATCATTGCAGTCTGCATGTACGTGATTGATTTCAGCTAGGTAATGCATATATTAGTCAGTGTAAAAATAAAATATAACATTGCAAATAACCTTTTTAATTGATGATTTTAGTTTGCATTAACCACAAGTTCTTTTAAATGAGTATTTTCTAGAGAAGGGTAATTTTTAAAAAAATGTTTCTAAACATCAAAATTTAGACATTCACAATAAAATATAATAAATCTTACTCTGGATTTAAACGTAATTAAAATATTATAAAATGTGTACTTTAATGAAAATGTTTTTTCTAGTTTGTAGAAATCACATTGAAATGCAGATGTTTCCAGAACAATTGGCTATCTGTAATTGGATACTTGTCAAAATTGCTAAATTCCTAGGGAAATTTCTTGGATAGTTTTGCTTATTTTACTTGGGAAGTATACTGAATCTTTAGTACTAGTACATTAATTTTATTCCTAATTACGGGGATACATTGGATATTTGTTTTAATTACAGGTACTTTGGTATTAAATCTTGGTGGTTATATAGGATATTAAATATACAGTGTTTATATATTTTTATTTTGATTTTTTTTGTGGGCACATTTACTCTTATATGAATACAAAGAAATTTAGGACTATGGACTTTTGATAATGTATTCACTAAATAAAACTTACTTTTAATTATATAATCAACCATTAAAAACAATCTGACATTTAATAAGCTAGGGTAAGCAAAGAAAACACCTTAACATACACAAATTATATATGTTTTTAGGATATAGTAATTTTTCAAAATTACTTTGTAAAATATATAATGAGCAGCAAATTTTCCTGTTCTGTGGGATTTAATTAAAATTGATTTGTTTAAGTTTACAAAGTGATACTAGTTTGATGCTTCTATATGTAAAAAGTTAAATTATCAATATTCCAATGAATTTTTAAAAAAATGACTTTTTTCAATGTTTTGCAAAGTAAGCTTTCGAATTATTAATGCTAAAGCATAGAAAAATTTGGAAAATATAACAACCTTCGAAAAAAGTACAATATTTTACAAAAATATGAATTTTGAAGCGTATTAAACTACAATATATTTAACTCTTTATATATTAATAAAATAAAGTTGCAAACATTTTTTTAAACAATCTGACAAGATCATATTTTGATAACAAAATTGACTCCATTTGCTTGTATGTTACTAGATAGTATGGATTAAAAAATTCTAAAATACAGCATATATTTCTGAATAAAAGTAAACCAAATTATAAAAGTAGTAGGTGTTTTTCAAATATAATAAAGTCCAAGTTACTAATTAAATAAATGAAAAAAAATTTAATGTTTTTTATACGAAAAGTTCCATACTTTAAATAAAAATTATTTAAAGAGAAAAACATATTTATAAACCTCAGAATTAAATAAAAGATAGTGTTGATCTTAATTAAAAAATTCGGTAAGAAGTTGGACTTAAACAAATCGAGTTTTATCCTACCTCTCAACCAGTGGCGGCGATTGGGTGCTGAAAGTGGGGGGGCAAGATAAAGGGGAAACAAAAAGTCCCCCAAATAGGGGGGGGGGGACTAAAAAAAATTTGCTATAAAAAAGCTATGGTATTGCACACTTATATTTACTCACTATTTTGTGTTATTTGAAGTATACCAACTTAAAATACACAGTAAAAAAAATGTAATAACTAATTAAAAAAAATAAAAGTTTTCATACCATAAAGCTGATTTGAGACGAGTTAAAAGCATTCTTTTTTTGTTATTCTGACTTAAAAAGGCGAAACAAAGCACGATAACTTTCAGAAATACTATATAAAAGGCCACAAAAACTAAAGTCCAATTTTCAGGAGTATAAAAGGTATGAACTGTTCAAAACACCTTTATATCACTTGGCTATTTTAGCTATAGTCGAAGACAATTTAACTAGACCCTTAAGCGAAGGCTACGATGTGTAAAAAGACTGAACTATGGCCCTGATTAAATTTAAAAAAATCAACGACTAATTTAAAAACAAATAAATATCTATCGGAGTAGTCATAAGTCATATACAGTTTGCTCTGTAGACTCCAAAATGACTGTACAAACGAGTCATAAGTCATATTCGGCGCCGTTCTCCCTACTGTTTATATGATGCAAAACTGAGAAAACTTGGGAATGAGTCATTCTGCTGAGAGCCAGAGGCCCAATTTGGGTAGATTTATTACGTAGTTACAATAAACTATTTTCTTAATGTTTTCGAAATCAAAGCATTGAGAATTAAAAAAAAAGCTATTAAATCTTTTTTGCCATCATCTTTAAGAACATTCACTGATAAGTAAAGTAAACAAATATAATTTTATGGATTGTGTTTTAAAAATGTTATAATCGGAGAATTTCTGACTAAATTAACTATATTTTAAAACCAAACTATTTAAATAAGTAATCATAAGTAAAATTATTATAAACTATTTCTTTCATAAAATATATAGAAATTATATGGTTAAAAAAGTTAATCGCTTTGATTAGACTATGCAAATGTATGTTTTGTTTTGATTTATATTAAAAATTAATGGTACTTTAGAAGCAAAATTTATTAAAATATACTACTTGTTTTAATATTCGAACTCGCAATTTGGTGCTCTTTAAAGCGTCAAGTTCCTTACCGGGAGGTTGCAAGCCCGTTCTCCCATCGTCCAAACGTTTGACGTTTGGAGGAAACTAGTGCACATTAAATCTGTCAATCAGAGGGGTTTGAACCTCTTGAAACCCCCCCTCCCCTCCCTTATTTATGTTCCTATGGTGAGGAAGTCGGGGCTCAAAATTTTTCCTTTGTTAGGTAATGCAGTAAAACAATTGACTTGTAATTTAGTTTTAAAAAGTCCAATATAAAAAAGTTGCTGGGGCAACATACAAAAAATTGCGGGGGCAACATCCGAAAAAAGTGCGGGGGCAACCGCCCTCCCCTGCCCCCCCGAATCGCCGCCACTGGGTGTCCCAGTGGCGGCGATTGGGTGGTAAAAGTGGGGGGGCAAGATCAAGATGGAACAAGAGTATGTGGAGCGCGGGGGGGGGGGGTAATAAAAATATTGACCACCAAAACAACGAATATTGCATATTTATATTTACTCTTTGTTTTGAATTATTTAAAGAAAGGATACTATCTTAAAATAGGTACGAGACGCCACCCAGGTCGATTATTAACTAACCCTTTTACGATTATTCCCCCCCCCCCCTTTTTTTTATAGACGGATATGGACTGTTGCAAATACTCTAATTAATATACTTGTTGACCGACCTCCAAAGGGATAGGTTTCCATTTGTGTCAGTGTTGAAAAAGAAATGAGGAAAATTTTATCTTCTCACCCTTCCAATTCCCAGATAATTTCCTGCAATATTTGCAATTCTGCATTTGTGGTGCGACTTTTGGAACCCTGAGAAAAATAATTACAGTTTCAAACTGTAAAATAGTGCAGGCACGTAGGTAAAGATTCTATAGGGGTTCAGTGGAATCCTTAACCCCACAAAATCCTCACCCAACCCGCCACCAAATCTATAACACATTTTTTTTCTCAAAAAAATTGTTAATTTTCATTAGTAAAAAGAAATACGTTGGCATTTGAATATCGAGGAAGCAACAGTTGTCACTGTCATTAACTACTTTTAATAGTTGTCAATAGCTATGTATTCTTAAAATTAGTAAATCACCCCTAATTCTGAAATAAATTTAGAGAACAAATTTAAAGTTTGAGAATCCTTATAATATATGTGTGGGAACGATTAATTAGATAATTTATATTTATGGTAATTTAAAGATGTAATAAGCGTTTTAGTTGACCAAAATTGTAAAGAATAATATAAAGGCTACATGAGCTAAAGGAATGTAGGAGTCAAAAGACTTAACTTACATGGTATTGTGCAACACAATCGACACTGCTGATTTTAAATTAAACGTTAAATATACATAATTTAATTAAAAAGAAATTATTTACTTATTACCAATAAATATTAACTTCCATTAATTAAATTTAAATTATAAAGGTAATTTTAATTCAAAGATCTAAAAGAAACAAGAAATTTACCAACTTAACGGCGCCAGGTGTTGTCCTCGTTATGTGACCATGGTTCAAATATATGAGGCATTGTTAACGGTCTTACCTTTAAGATGGGCCCCGAACCGTCGCCAATAGTCCAATATTCTGTACTGCGGTGACGTCCAATGAAAGGTCCGTTCAGAGGTCTATTTTAAGTTTAAGGCAAGTTGGGTGATCTAACCTTCCTTCACTTTCTTTTGCTATTTCTTTGGGCTTACATTTTCATAAATCAGGGATTTTTAAATGACGGATGACGAAATTCCCAACTTTTAAGGATTCCAGATTAGTTGGGAAGGGTTGGGGGGGAAACAAAACCGCAAATTACATGCATAAACAGTAATAAAACAAGAATTATTACCCTTATAACGTCAATTGCTCAAACGTTCGGCGCCTATAGATTGCGCAATACTACATTTTAATGTAAGAAGTTTCATACAGTCGCTTGATAAAAAAAAAAAAGAGTGTCTGATCTTGAACTATATTTAGAACTAAATAAAAAAAGGCGATATTAGCCGACTGGTCTGGGTTGATTCTATGGTCCTGGATTTAAGTCAAAGAGGAAATTACAAAAAGTAAAAAAAAAATACAAAGTTAGATAAAAATCAAAGAGCAGGTGCTGGGTGTTTTCGCGGCCCAATAAATTTAAAACTATTATAGAAAACATGGGAGATGGTTTTGCTTTAGAATAAACTGGCAATTTATAATGAAGTATTTTAAGGTTAACGAAATGGGTCTTTTAATAACGGTCTTTGCTCAAACAGCCATACCACAATATGATTTCCATAGCATGTTTTGGAGCATCTTGTTTATACGACTCTGTTTGACGATCTTTTTCCCTTTGTTATCTTTATTTGTATTTCAAATTAAACCTAACATGACGTCATCGGGTGTCTGTCCCAGTAACCCATCTGCCTTGATCCCATCTTCTATTCTGTCTTGATACCCCCTCACAGAGGGGGTATCAAGACAGAACACCCTCCCCCCCCCAAAAAAAAAAAAATCTCTATTTTTATGATTCGGTTTTTAATTATTTTTATTTTACTTACAATGGGAGGAGTTTGGGTTTGACCCCTCCCCCCCCCCCTACTTATATGTGCCTGTGGTAGTGGGAGAAAGTTGGGGTTCAAAATGTTTCCTTTGTTCGGAAATGCAGTAAAACAATTGACTTGTAACTTAGTTTTAAATAGTGCAATATTAAAAAAATGCGGGGGCAACATCCAAAAAAAGTGCGGGGGCAACCGCCCCCCCCCTTGCCCCCCCGAATCGCCGCTACTGTTTATAGCACGGTCAAAACGTTGTGTTTATCTTGGCAGCTACATATACACAGTTTGCAAAAAAACGTGTGAGCTTTATTTTATTTTTATGTAAATCTTTAAAAAGGAATAATGTGGTGTTAATTCTTTGGAATTTATCAATGTCAAGTGATTAACTTCTAAATGTAGGAATAGAACTTCTATAAAGAAAAAGGTATTTTATGTCAGACAAACTGTTTTAAGGTAAATATCTAAATTAAAATTTGTATGACAAGGCTTTTTGAAGAACATTTATTCTTATTCTGTTTAATTTAATCCTGTGTGAAAAACGACGTTTTTACTAGAAGCTTATAAAATTGAATTTAGAATTATATGTACTTTAATGGATCTGACCCTATTTGAAAGCAAATGGTGAAATTACAAGACTCCAGAATAAATAAACTACAAACACCTATTTGAACTTTTCATATATATATTTAATGTATACAAATATTTCCGATCAACAAATTTTATTAATAAAGTAAATGTAATTTTTTTAAATAATGCAACAATTTACAATAACACAAATTTAAATTTTCCGTCATGAGCAGCTTCTTTCTCACCTAAATATAAAAAAATCAAGTCAATTACTTCACAAAATCAAGTCAATTACAATACAAAAATCATAAATGAATGTTTTATTTTGGATAAATTGAAAGAGTAGAAAACAAAACTAGAATCCAAATTTTCTATTTTTGTATTGAAATAAGTTCCATTGCAATAATTAACAACTTTCAACAGTTTTTCGCTTTTTCCTAAGCGACCATTTTAAAATTTCAGAAAACATCTCTTAAAGTTTTAAACTTTTTACAAAGGTCAACATACTTTGTTTGATGTTTCCTTTCTTAAGCTTGGGTTGTGACTTCGAAAAGTTTTTAAGTTAATGTTCATTATACATAGCTTAAATAAGATGAATGTGCAATATATTTACCAACAATATTGCCTTTCTTCAATTTTTCCAGGTGGTGACATACATTTATTTCTGCTGCTTTGTGCAAATATTTTGGAGTGGTCTACAACAAAAAATTAATGTGTACAGAATTCAAGAAATATAATAATAAACTTTACAAATTAATTGAGTCTTAAGATTTTAGAGCTATTTTCAAATGCATTACAAACTTTAAATAAAAATATTAAAGTTTAACGCTTTGTAACATAAACTTTTTGTTAATGTTTTTAAGGTAAAAAAAATTTAAATACTGTTTATAGTAACTTTGTCTTCTACAGTCTACCAATTATTAATTAGCGTTTTTTATAATAAAATACTCAACAAAAATCATAAATAAAATTAACAAAAGGAATTATTCTTTTCTTCTGCTCTGTATGTGTAAATCAACACAAAAATCTAAAAATTCGTCATTTTATATTCTGTAAATTCTTTATTTGTCATAAAAAGATCATTCGCTTCCAATTTAAAATAAATATAAAACCTATTTCTTTAAATATTATTTTGCATGTGCGTTATTAAGACAAGTTTTTAATTGCTTATTTTTCATGTTATTTAAGCATTTTTTATTAATGTACTTTATACTTAGAAATACTAAAATGTATATGTTTATGATAAAATTTTTTAATAAACTTTGAACATTTCTGGTAACTCATATCAGTAAAACTGTTTGCTTGCAAATTTTGAAAAAATTTCGATACTGTACAATAATATTAAAGGGACTTAAAATTACTCCCAATAAAAATTGCTTATTTTGTTCGATTTATTTCAACTTTGTGGATAAGTAAGAGTTCCACCAACGAATTTGTTTGCATATCGTTAAAAAAATTTGAGAGTGCTTGGAATGCATTTTGAAGTGAAAATTGGTATTAGGGTCAAACAAACAACTCTGATTTGTTTACACATAAAAGAAAATCTCTGTACACCGGGATCTCAGCAATGCGAAGCCACACAGCTAGTAATGATTATAAAAGACTATTAAAAAAAATTAAGCAGATTGTTATTGAAAGAGATTACTACTGTTCAACTGAAGGTTTGAATCATAAAAATTATAATAAATTCTAGTGAATTATACAATATGTAGATTATTCCTATGTCGAAGGCCATTTTTTTACTAGTTTAATAATTTCAATTCTACTTTAAATTGTTTTACAGTAGTTTTTAGTTCTAAATAAATCAAGTAGTGGCACAGTAGATTATTGTATAATAAAAATGTCTTACAACATATATTTGATTCACTAGTTCTTCAGATGTTAAACCATTGGGTTGAGCCACTTCCAGAGCATCTAGTATTTGCTTTTCTCTTAGCATTCTATGCTGGATGTATTCTTCAACTTTCGTTTTGGGGTTGTCGATGACAGGGCCATGTCCTGGATAAATTTTATCCGGTTCTAATTTCAGAATCTTTTCCAAGGTCATCATATAATCATATAAATCTTCAAATACCTGTGATAAGATTATTGCAAATATAATACAATATGCAATTGAAAGAATAAAGAGTTTCAGTGGACAGATCGATATTAAGCTCAATATTTGCTTTTTCAATAATGGTTAAACAAGTCAAAATATAAAGATTACAAACTACAGCAAACAAGATAATCCTGATTATAAACCTTTTACCTTTAGCATATGAGGATAGAGTACTACTTTTCAGCTAAATATGAGCAGAAATACAAATTGTAACTCGATTGTGTCAAAAGACATTGCACGATGATACAATGTACGCATTATTCTTTTAAGGTTTGATACTTTGATAGTCATACGGTCTATGTGTGATAAAGCTAGTCAAGCTGTATATATCAGAAATAAAATAATCGGAATTTGTATTTTTTCAGCCTTGAACTTATTATTAACATACTGAATATATTTAAATTCAAAATTATGAAAAAATATTACAGCATAAGTTTATTAAACCCAAAAAAAAAAATTATTATTATAAGCCATTTACAAACTAGTTACTATATAGGCAATTTGCAACTGTTTAAATACGACTATTATCATGGATGAGATTGACCAAAAAGCATACGACATTGGAGAAATATTGATTAACTTCATATAATTAATATAAAACAAGTATAGAAAAAAATTATGACTTTACAATATCATATTACTTATGTGGTAACGTAAATTCTTGCTTAGCCAACCCATTTAGCATAGAAGTACATGACGGAGCTCACACAAAAATAGAAAAATAGTAGTCTCTTCATAAAGTTAGGCGCCTTTTGCTAAAAATAGTTATCAGTCTTCTATGGTTGAACATAGAATAAAATTTTAGTTTCCTGTGAAGACCCAAGTGAAGACTATTATCACTTTAAATAAAAATATATTAAATTTCTTCATTTCAAGCTTTTTAAAAAAAATTAATAAATTAAAGTACATTTTTGAAAAAACACACAAAACCAGAATATTTTGGGAAAAGCAGAAAAGTGGAAGAATCTCATCCCTGTATTTTGCCTTCAGAAATCTAAGTAAGTAGAAGGAACCCGAAGTACTTTCTGAGTACTTAATCATCATAGCAGTAGTATACTGAGTGCTGAAATGGGGTGTTAGAACATGTTGTACATATGTGTAGTGTTAATATTTATATGCTACAAACATTAGTTTGTAGCATATAAATATTTTAAGAAAATAAGAGCATGTGATATGTTTACAACTTATTTTTGATTCAAGGTAAGAAATGTATGTGACCAGGTTGTTCGAATAACATACAATTACATATAAAAAGGGAAAAAATATCCTTTACGGCAATTTTCAAAATAGCTTATACAGTTTTGGAGCTAAACTTTTAGTAATGACTGTGCAATAACATGTACTTACAATATACTACATAATCCAAGTGTTAAAATAACTTTATGCATTTAGAGTTGTAAACGAAAACATTAAAATAGAAAATTATTTAAAAAACATACAGCCGTTCCTTCTCCTAGAATACAGTCACCACTAAAAAGGCTGTTTTCTTCTTCTAAATATAATACAAGATGATCATCTGTATGACCAGGAGCAGCAAGAACCCTGTTAAAGTAATGTTATATATTATTTTTAAAAAATCTTCAGTGCAAGTGATTTAGAAATGTCGTGTAGATGAAAGAAATTTATTTTTAATATAATTAAGGAAAATTAAGTGTATTATTTTTACATAAATGCATCTTAGTTATGACATTTTACATAAATGTATTATATATTTTAAATTATGCTTTAATAGTTTTATAAAAGCTAAAATTTAATTTATTTATTTAAAACTTCATTTTTTAATCAGATTTCACACTTAAATTAATGAACCATGACATCAGGCATGTGTTTGTAAAAGGAAAGCATGAAAGTTGTATTTAAAAAAAATATCCTGATATTTAATCCTTAATAATGCAACCTTGTAGTTTATCACTTTAAGAGACATGAAATTTAGTTTTTAGTACTTACTCTATAAACTAGACATGAATGTTATATGGACACATAGAATACAATTAAAAATAATACTAATTGTTGGTGTTTAATTTTAAAACCAATTTTAGAATAATAAAATTATATGCAATTTAAAACAAATTTAGTTAAGTTTAAAACAGCATTCTTAATCTATTCCATAAAAAATAGCCAAATTAATGTAAATAAAAACATAAAAGTTATGAATAAATTTATAAGCATTGTAAAATGTTTTCTTTTATTAAGTAATAATGCTACGCATGCACATTGCGGTTAATGCAAGCGTTTCATATGATGTAGAAAATGGAAAATCTTACTGGTAGTTTCAATTTCTTCTCTATAGCAGACAAATTTTCTCCTGTTTGTTTGGTGCCTACGCTCGTTATTAAGGATTTTTTTTACAATATTCGTTTTTGACAAATAAGAAATATTTTTATTCTACATATCAATACATTTAAATACAGAAATACTTATATTTAATCTATCTATTTATAAGTTGCCTTTTATCAGAATAACAACCAAATATGGAAAAAAAATAGTATTGTTTCAACAGAAAAAAAAAAAACTTCACAAATAATGTGTACAATTTATCTCATTGTATGAAGTAGATATTTCTATGTTATGGCATTTTTTAATGACAAAAAGTAACAAATTATAAACAGGATGTTAACTTCTATGCAATTCCTACAGAACTTTTTCAGCATCTCGGATTATTCTCCCTATTCGGTGACAACCGCTGTCTTCTTATTCTTGGCGTGAAACTGTTATATTTCAATGCTAAACCCTTATACAATTTTAACATAATGTCGTATGTGCTCATGTTTAGTAACAAATAACAACATTTTTTAAATGTGTAAATCAAACTAATGTAAACTATTATATTACATTGACTTAAATAATATATGTTACAATATAAAGAACACATTTTCTTAATACCTTACAGTAGCTCCTTCAGTTGAAATTATGTCACCATCTTTCAAGTAATTGAATTTAATATTAGGAATCGTAACAATATTCTCTACACCAGGGGCCCTTGGAAATTTAGAAACAATACAATCTAAAAACAGAAAATACTATATATAGAAGAGCAGCAAATAAATTAATGTAAAGAAATATACAAGGCCATATATAAAGTAAATTATAAGATGTTAATAACCAGCGCTGTCACACAATTTTATTGGGGAGTTGAAATAAGAAATTTCCCAACTTAACGATTCAAAACTTAACTGTTAGAAATTCCATATCAACAGTGCTGAAAATTCTCATTTCCAACTTATCAGCCATTGTCATCTTTTTTTTTATATTAGGTAATATTAAACAGTTTTCTTACAATCATTGATATGTCGCACGCCATGTTCTAATGCAGTGTTCGTTATGAGGTCTAATTTAAATATAATGTTACAAGTTGGGCAATTAAAATAATCTAAAACTAATAATTACATGTTTTATATACTGAGTATAATATTTTTGAACAATAACCCATGGTTATCTTTCTTTGTTTCTTATTATTTTAAATAATCATAACAAGAATCTTAGGATTAACAGTGCATTACATAGTTTGAACCCATTCATATTATCAAAGAGCCTATGTATGACATCGTAAGCAATTAATTAATTAATATGTGATGCTCTCTTTTAATACCAAGTTTTTAAAAATGACTGCTAATTATTATTTTTAAATAAAACAAAAAGAAAGGCTTGCATTTGAAAACCAAAGGAATATGTTACTAAATTATAATTATATATATATCACAACAGAATTTTTCTTTCTCGTATTTTATTTAAAAGAAAAATTCAAATACTTACAGTTCAGCTTCTTAATATAAAGTCTAAAGCAGCTTAAATGTGTGCCCATTACCTGCATTCAGTTCTTTCAACACATCAGACACACCACCAATATGATCCAAGTGCCAGTGGGAGATTATTATATTCTGCAAGGAACAGTTTTGTTCTTTCAAAACATCTTTCAGAAGTTTCACATATTCCGGCACACTAGGATTGCCACAATCTAACAGTAAACGCCTATAATGGTTGAATTTAATAGTAAAAAAATAATATTAAAAGTATTAAATAATTAATACTTAACTCTAGAAAGGTTGTTCATTCAGTTCGGAAACAGCTCTGTATGCATTTAAATTACAATAAAAATAATTACTAACTCAAGAAATTTCATAATAGTTCAAAAACAGTGTGCAATGTAGGGAATAATTTATTTACTTTTTGAACATTTTCTAAAACGTTATACAAACTTTCCAACTTATTAACTTCATATATAATGTTTTAAAAATGTCTGATTTTTTTTTCTTAAAATTATTTGAAACACATAAAAATGCCAAGTAATTTTTAAGTACAAACCAGGAATAAATTTAAACTGTTTACCTTTGATTACATTATAGCTATGAGTAAATTTTATTCTACTTTCTTAATCATTTACTTAACTTGGAATGGAGTCACCAATACTTTAAAAGTCACCAATAGTTCAAAACTCAATTTTTAAGAAAAAAATTGCGCACCTAGCAGATGATAAAACTTATTATAATTTAATTTTAAACAAAAAGTTTACTTTCATGGGTACCAGGTGCACAACAACCACTTGATGTGAATAATTATCCAATTAACATAATTCTATTACTAACAAGTGGCAAACTATTATCAATCTGAAAGATAAGCAAATTAAATTAAAAAAAAAAAAAAACGCATATCAAAATTAAGCTAAAAAAAAAAAGTTGCCTAATTTCCTTAACAATCATCAGTTTGGGTCAGGTTTACTGTACGGTCACCCTTGGCGCGATTTTTCCGCATTTGGCGATAATTTTTTTTAAATGGCAACTCCCCTCCGAAACGACAAGGAATTGCAGCAACCTTATTGGACAACAGTCGCCAAAATGGCGACTTTTGGCGAGATTTTGAAAAAGTCGCCAAGGGTGACCGTACAGTAAACCTTTACCATCAGTTTTTTTTTAAACAGCTAAATCTCTTATAAGTACTCAAATCTGTTATTTTATTAAAAAAATAATAATTATTAAAAACTTACTTTTGTCCAGTGCCAATTATGTACGTATTCGTTCCCTGTAAAGTCATGGGACTAGGATTACAACCTAGTATACGAATTATACGACTAGAAAGTGAACTAATTTTAGGAATAATAGCTGTCATAATGACTATAAATTAATAAATATTACAAAAAAACTTAAAAAATTACAAATATCTTGATCAAATAGAATTCCGATTGCTGTATGACGTCATTAGTAAACAGACCTTTTATAAAAGTATACGAACAAGCCTAACGTTTATTCTATAAAATTTTCCGTTTTGTTATATATTTTAAATATTTACATCGCATCTGAAATTTATTAACCTATCAGACAAAACCTTAAAATAAAAGTTTGGAGTTATTTCTATTTGCTGTAGCAGCTGGATTCTTGCTCCATTTATTTGAGGTTTCGTTTGTTTGGACATATTCCGGCGGCCTATTTCTGTCCTTATTAAAGCGACTTAACACGTCTAATAACGCATTGTAAATTTGGAATCGTGATCAGGTTATAATTGATCGCTTGAATAAATGTTGCACTAGAACTCCACAGTAGGCTATAGGTAACATTTAGGGTTTATCTCGAAAAAAGACCCGGAAAATGCATCTTATTTTTTTTATAACCATGATTAGATGACGAGGTTAACCAGGCATCCGACGCAACCTCAATAGACGTTAGGACATTGGATCACGATCAAATTTAACGTACACCAGTCACTGATATACAGTGAATATTTTTTTGGTCGCAAAAGGAACGTATTTGATAATCCTCCAATTACCAAATCGCTACACTGAACTTTTGTTGAATAAAAAATGTTGTGCAGTGTTCATTAAAAGTTTTACAAATAAAACTAAATATGTATCTTAAAGCAAATCTCCGATAGTTATCATTAAATTGTAAAAGTATGAAAATCATAGTCGATGGTCCCGGTCTAAATCATAACGTTGAAGACGATCGTGACTTTACAATAAGTAATTTTCAATCAAATAGTTTTCACTTAGACAATGGTGTAAAATTTTTTGTATTTTATACTATACACAGTACACACTAACAGCTTTTCCCATGGAAATTCAGTATTTAAAATGTAATATCAATGACCTTACAAAATTTTATATATAAAAAAAAAGGTTAATAAGGGGTCATTCCGCAAAGGCGTCAAAAATGAATGTTACTAAATATGATTTCAGTTGAAATTGATAACCATACTCAATACTTGCATAATGTGCTTTACTATGCATGCACAAATTTGAATTGAAATCGCAATATCATTATTTTCCCAAATGCTATTTTATGGCTAGTTATTAAGTTAGTTTTAACATTACTATCGTTAATAGATTTACGACTTATTACGATCATCACCAAAATGACATCCTGTGAGATTTCATTACGTATCTGCCATTAGCTTAATCTAAAGCAAGTAGTTCCATCCACACATTTACATAATATCAATATACAAACTTTAGGTCTTCCATGCTAAAGTAATCGATGAAAATTGATTTGGTGGATTGCCCCTTTATTCTTACCAAAGAATAGACCCTGATAGGCTTAAAATATATAAGACAAAGAAATCTTTAAGAAAAGTAAACACCATTTATCACAAATCCCATATGAATTTAATATATTATGCAACTCATAATTAATGTTTATTTTTTCAAAAATTTTAAATCACAAAAAATACTAATCCAGTATCTATAATTTCTTGTAACAATTTTATGAAATACAAATGATATTTGCATTTCTAGAAATAATTTTAGTTTAACAAGATTTGAAAAATGCTAAAGAACAATAAAAAATATCAATGATTATTAACATTTTATTTTTGTAAATGGATTAAAAAAATTATCAAAACATTCTTTAATAATTTAATTTAAAGAAATGCTTACAATGAAAAATTATAGGCACAATAACATTTTAACGATTTTCAGATAAGTAAAATTATGATTTAGGCACATTTTGCAATAAATTTAAATGTTCTTCAATGTTAGCAAAAATTTCAATATAAATAAAATATAATTGGTTTACATACATTTTTAATTAGAACTAATGCACTGGTTAAGTGTGACTCCGATAAATAAAAGACTGGGTAAAGCCCCTGGAAACTAAATTGAAGAATCAACAACAGAATTTGGAGGAGTTGACAAATTGAATTATATACCTATAATCCTTGAGTGACCATTTAGGCAAAATCACAATGTACAATATTTTGTAATAATATAACCAAAAGCAGGAACATACACTTGTTCAATAATAGTACAGATTAGTTCAACAGCATGCTAAATCCCAATAAGGTGGTTACAAATACGATTGAATAATTTTTTATATGTTTCTGACAATTTGAAATTATCATTGAATATGAAAAATAGTTATCGTTAATGTGATAAATTGTTTGTTATCCAATTTTATAATTACTTCTTCCAGAACTTGGTTAATCTGTCTTATACGGTCGCCCATGACGACTTTTCTGAAACCGCAAGATTAAAAAGTTGCTTGGTGACAAAAACTGGTTTGGTTGTCAATCAAAGAACTCCTCCATTTCCCCCCTGCATCAGTGTTTGGCACCGAGTTGCCAGATTAGAGGGTAGATTAAACCATAAGTTTATTAAAAAACATGTTCTGTTTTTGATTTTTTTTTTTCTTATAAAAAAAACCTATTGTATTTGAACATGTAAAAGATACGAATAAATGTGAGAAAAGAAAAATAACATTTCAAATGTCAAATAATATATACAAAAGTCCAGGGAAAGTATAAAACATTCGCTGGTGTACATTAATCATCAGTTTTCTTCCTAGAACTGGAACAGCCAGGACAAGTATGAAGCGAATCATGAAGGAACAGATCACATTCCAGGCAGAACAACGTACTGCAAACCCCACATCGATAAACAGTTTGCTCTTGGAAAGCACTAAGACAACTGTAACAATGCCTTGCTGACTCTGAATCTAAACTGGAAACAGACACTTCATTGAAGCAATCCAAAGGAAACAAGTGGTGAAACGAACGAGCTAAGTGAGGAGCAGAGACGAGTGTCAAACCACACGCCTTGCATTCCACTGGCAGCTCACAATACTTGCTATTGCACTGGGGGCAGTAGTAGCCATCAGTTCCAAAACCTTCATGGGTCTGCTTGCTATCAAGATGGCACATGCACATTGAAGGTTTGCCATCACTTTTGCTCTGATGGTAAGGAAATCCCATGCGAATGAGGGACGATTCGGTACTGCTAGTTGCCGGCGGAGGAGACACTTGATCGAATAAGAGTTCACGGAAATGCGTGTCGTCTATAACTACATTATAAGATCCATTAGTTGCCTTTGTGATTTTTCGGCACACATGCAACTCGGCCGCCAACCCGACAATCGAACACCTGATGTTGTGAAAGTTTAATGTTTTAATAGTTTCAAATATGTCCCCAGGATCGCATGTAGTTAGACTACCATATATGATTAGTATCTCACGGCTTGTGTGAGTGGGCATGAAGCGTAGCGTTTGGGTTGCCAGTTCCAAGGCGTTTTGTAGAGAAGGCTCGCCAGAACATGCTGTTTTGGCGGAGTTTTGAAGCACACTTATGTGCTGCTTAGGGTTTCCAGCTAGCTCAGTGAGTTTTTCGGCTCTTTTATTCTTTGTGATAATGATTCCTAGTTGGCTGATTGGGTTTTGATCAAAGTACTCTTCGATGAAATTTTCGAGTAGTTTCAGGGTGCAGAGATAGCGAGTGGGTTTGAGATCTGGTTCCGACATGGCTTCTGATGAGTCTAGGACGACATAGAGATGCCGCATCATACCCAGTTTCAAGTTCTTTTTTTCAAGTAATCTCTTTCGTCTAGATTTATGCACGATTTCTTCCAAGCTGGATGTAAGCAAACCGTGCTCATCTTCACGAATAGCCTCCCATGTCTTTTCATATTCTGTCTCCCACCTATAACCTTTCTGGTCATCTTCATTCTCCATATTAAACTATTTAAAGAAAATAATATCTATACAAACCTCAAAATTTTATATCGAAAGTCAACACAGCCCGGCTGGCAAGAAAAGTATAAACAAAAAATGCACAATCGAATTCAGTTCAGTTCTCATAATACTCTCCACAGACTGATTCGATTCACTTTGTTATTAAATCTTTTAAATTCGTAAGTTTACTGTTAATAATTCCTTGTTAAATTTATAAATAAAAAAAGAAATATTATATAATTTCGTATTAATTAAACAGAATCTGATATTAATTATTTTTTTTCAATATGGACACAAAACCATTGTCTACAACCGTCTTGATTATCCAAAAAATCAAACAAACAAAATGGCCGCCCGGTGCTCCATGTGTTTATCTCAATTTTTCAGGACAAATTCAAATAGACTTTTAGGAAATTATGTCTCCAATAGAATATATAATGCAAAATATAGTAAGGCGGGCACATCGACCGCCCTTTCAACACCTTTTTTAAAGTTCTGCATCCCAACAAAAGTACATTTTTCAACTCAGAAACCATCTGATGTAAAAGTATTGAGTGATGACATATTGCGAGCGGCTCGATCAAAACAAACGAGTCAAAATGAAGATGAACAACATTCCCAGGGATCGGAGGAAAATAAGAAACAAGATGAGTTTTCTAAACGAGCAATGAAATATACATTCTTAGCATTTGGAGCAATGTTTGCAGGATTTACAGGACTAGCTATTTATGAATGGGGTTTGTATACATTTTTACGTTAATTATAACATGTCATGTGTCATTTACTTTCAGTTTAGGTCCTACAAATTCCAATCAAAGGCTTTGATGGATTGGTCTGGTCTGAAGAGTACCGAGCTCACAATCGGAGGATTGTGGGTTCCAATCTCGGGGTTTTTGAGTGCAGCAAATTTGTAAATGAAGAGTTGCAAGTTCCGTTCCTCGTCATCAAAACACTCTACATGTAGATGAAGTTTGCTACTTTAAATCGATCATTGTCGAAATATTCCCATGCCAGTATGACATGTGAAGAAACTTTAGAAATTAGCAAAGTTCATTATGAAAGAAAGATATGTTTATTTACAGGAGCTCTATGAATCCGATGTTAACAATTCGAGAGCCGAGCTTTTTCATGTTAAAAATAAACTGTAGTTTACAAAATTCTAGGCTTTTAAAGATGATGCAACATCCTTTGATGGTTTAGTAATATGAATCATGCATTTTGTTTCAATATATGAAAGGGTAATAAATGGATTTATTATAACAGCATGAGGTATGTAGGATTACTTAGTTCGGGTGTATCCTTATAATCGGACCACAGTTTGAAATTAGGCAGCAGTGTTTCTGGGTCTTGCCTTCAAGACAGATCCTGAACCGTTGTCAATAGTCTAATGTGACATTAATGATCCAATCAAATGCATTAGTCTTATTTAAACATTACTATAAAAGTTTGTAAATTACTTGCATCAATGACTTTGCCAATAACAGATAAATTGCTTCTCTATGGAATTGCTAAAAATGTAAAAATTCATTAGTGTAATAGCATTTTTATTGACGAAAAATGGTCCATGATTAAAGCAAAAGTACTGTTGAGTGTATATATGGCATATGAAGTTTGCTTGTAAATGTTTTTTTTAAAAAAGCATTTGAATTTTATAGGTAAACCTCCAATGGATGAAGAAGGAAATATTGTAAGTATGCTAGTATAATTTAAATGGCCTTTATGAATTTTGTCTGAAAAATATTAAATGAGCATTGTTTTATCTATTATTTAATATACAGCAAATGCATTAAACTTAATTGATTATTAAGCTTATGAGAACAGCTGGCTACCTTCTGAAAGTTAAATATATTTTAATAAATTGATTAATTTTTAAGTTTTACAACAAGCAAATAAACATTTAAACCACATCTTTTATGTCTTAACATTTGCACCAAAATCAATAGGTAGTTGATACAGAAAAGGTGTTAAGGAGGACTTATGGAGAGAATCACCTTATTCCTCTTTATATGACCCAAATAACTAAAAAAGACTAATTGATTATTTTAGGTGTAGATTTTGCTGAGGACAAAATATGACAATAAAAAATAATTTTCCCCCATGTTCAATTTGTACCTTAATTTTTTAAGTGTTTTTTAAAAATGTATCATTTTGAAAAGGTAAAATTACACAAGTGTCATTGGGCAGTTTTTTTTTTCTTCACATTAACTCATTGTATTCTTTAATATAACACATTTCCTTTCTAATATCTTTTTATTTATTTGGTAGGTAGAAGATGAATACTCTCAAAGTAAGTTTATACATTGTTTGGGTTCAAATTTTTCTTTCAAAAAAGGTATTCCTTTTTATAACTATAATTGTTTTTATTTTTTAGTGCCTGCACTAAAGGCATACTTGTATAGGACTTACAAAGAAATGATGTATTATAATAAAGTAAGTTTAATTTTATGTGCACTTAACAAAACTATACATAAGTAAGTTAAATTATTAAAATGTATTCCATTAAATTGTTAATTTAAAATTTGTAGAATAAAGTGTACATGTAAAGATTAGGAAATTTGATATGCAGCCATTGCCCTTTTAAAATGCAATATGCCTATTTAAAATATTGAATTATGAATATTAATACACTTTGTTATTAAAATATCAATAATTATGAATTAAGTTATTTTGTAAAATATATAAGTAAAATGCATAAAAAGAATGCAAGTTGTATTTTATGATTGTTTTTATTTAATAAGAAATATATATCTTTAATAGGGATGAGCCGGATAGTGCTTTTGCCGGATATCGGATATCCGGCGCACATTACAAATATATTATATTACATTTATATTAGTTGTAAGATGTTATGACCCTCCACCAAAACGATTCGTTAAAAAAAATGTAATAGAATTTTAAAGTTAAAAATTTGAAAAAAAGTGAGTTTTTTTAAGGACTCTTGAAAATTTATATAACTAGGGGGCTCCGCCCCCTGCTCCACTAACGCTTCGCCAACCTCCGGAGGATTGCTACGCAATCCTCTTTAGTTTGCTTCGCAAACAATACCGGCTTCATACATTGTAGACAATGACAATGTGTCCTAACAACAATACTTTTTTTAGTTATATAAATTATTACTGGCAGTGCCGTCACACAAATTTATTTTTGGGATGTTGAGACAAGAAATTTCCCAACTTAACGATCCGAAATTCCGAAAGTGAACGCTTCAAAATTCCCAACTTAAGGACGTCAGGTACCAACTCTAGTGTTGTCCTCGTTATCTGACCATTGTTAAAAATATGAGACATCGTTCCCGGGTCTATTCTTCAAGAAAGGCCTCGAACCAAAGCGTCCTTGATGTAGTAAGTAAATACGTACCAATAACCAATCAAGGACGCTTTGTTCGAACCAACGCCAGTAGTTCAATGTGCAGCTCTAGTGCGACGTTAATTAACCAGACCACACTTAACGATTCGAAATTCAAAACGCAACAGTGCTAAAAAATTCCCAGTTCCAACTTATAGACATTTGTCAGCTTTTTTGTAGGTAATATTAAACAGTTATCTCGAAAGTATTGATTTATTGCACGCATGTTCCAATGCAGTGTTCTGTTTTGAGGTCTAATTTAAGTTTCATCTTAATACAAGCTGGGCAATTTCTAGTCTTCCATCGCTTTCATTTGCTAATAATATTAACTTTCCTGAGGCATAAATTTTCCCAACTCAGGGATTTTTAAAACTCGAAATTCCCAACTTTTAAGTTTTCAAGTTTACAGAGGGGGGGGGGGCATGCTTCCCCCCAATCCCCCCCCCCCATAACTGGAAAAACTCAACTGTAGAACTGCTTCAACGCAATTGTGCTCATTGAAAAGCGAAACATGTGTAAACAAACAACAGCATAAACGCGCCAATCTTAAATAAGTCTAATTCGCCAACTTTTATTTATATAAAGTAAGATTATTGAGAATTGGCGTTGATAATAATTTCCCGTTAAAATATATAATAAGCTACAGGATTTAGATTTACATACATGTTGGCATTAAGCCAACGTTGGCATTTTGCTCCGAAATATCTTTTAATAATAATTATAGTACTTCACATAAATAGTTACATCTAATTTATTTTTTAAGATAGAATTTCAGTATTGATACCATTCAAGAAAGGAAGATTTTACGAATATAACTATATTTTTTTAACGGGAAAAAAGTATATTTTTGAACTACTTAGAGCAGTTTTAATTTATCCCTTAAAATTTTACGCGTAAAATTGACGATTATTTCAGACATTTCGTCAATTATTTAAAAATTTATAACTACAAAACTAAATCGAAATTTGACAAACGCTCTGGATCATTTGTAGCCAATAGTTTAATCTATACCTCTAATTTTTTATTTATTTTTTTGTTGAAAATTGGAAGACAAGTATACAAAAATGTATGAATTATTTTCAAAATGTTCTAAAATCATGAATTTAACATAAAATAACGTCTAATATACTGATCGTATTGAAAAACAAAAATATTCATCTTATTACCCAAACATTTCTTAATAAACTGGCATAATTTTAGGACATTTACTTTTTGAGATGCAAGCGGAACAATGAGACAAAAATTCGCAAATTAAAATTTTCTCGAAATATCCGACATTTTTCCTTTCTTCACTATTTTTTATACCTATCTTAATAGACCACATCTAATTTAATTGTAAAGATAGAACTATAATCTTTATAACATCGGAAAGAAGAAGTTTTAACGAACATTAATATATTTTTTTAATAAGAAAATATGTAATTTTAAATGACTTATAGCAATTTAGAAATCACGTTTCAAAAATGAGGGCGAAAAAACTTCAAAAAGTGGAGCGTGTTCAAAGGTTTAAAAAATTTATAAATCCAAAACTAATTCGAATTTTAAAAAATGCTTACTTGGATTTCCAGTTCAAACCTATTTGTACACTCCCTAAAAAAATTGGATCTCTCCTCTTAATAGTGTTTCAGAAACTCGACGGACAAAATTACTTGTAAGCGAAATTTTATCAACGACGACTTTAATATTAAATTACTTATAAACTAATAACAGTATTGAAACAAAAATATATTCTTCTTATTTATCAAACATTTCTTAACAAATTCACTTAATTTCGTAATTTTAGGACTTTAACATTTTGAGATACGATCTGAATAACATTGAAAGAACTGAAAATTCCCCCTAGGGCCGACTTTTTCCCCCTAGGGCTTACTTTTTTTTAAAATAGAGAGAAAAAAACCTTTTCAAATTATAAACTTTGTGGAGGGTCATAACTTTAAGAAAGATACTTTAAGTAATTCCAACAAAAATTATGCTTCTAGATGAATTACAACTTGCATAATCACGTTTAAAAAAATATGAAGATTAGCTAATTAGCATTTGACTAAATTCAGTTTTTTTTATAATGCATCGTGATTTTTCAAGTGTTTTCATACATGAAAAAACTAGAGTTTTAAATTTATAATTAAAAAAAAAAAGTGTTCAAGTGTGTACGTACACCTTAACAGTTCTTTAATAAACTGTTCATATTTATACAGATTTTGAAATGGCCAGATCAGTATTGTACAATGCGTTTGAAAATGTAATTTTGAAATATTTCAAAATTACTGATCTAAATTGCGCCATACTCAAATGCTGAAACTAACTTTTAGGCAGGAGAATTAAACAATTTCTAATATACAACGAATAGAGATGTAGCTATGCACTCTACACACCACCACCTATGTGAATTGTTCAAACTCGAAGATACTCCACTATAGTGTCATACTATAGCGGCGTGTTTCAAATGTCTGTAGCATACCTTCCTTGCTATCTATTCCCAGTGATTCACCGCGTCTGAGTCTGAAACGCACTCCTTACCCATCTGAATAGCCCGAGAAAAATTTAAGGGAGAATCTGCACATTGCGAATACATTGGTAGAATTTTCAGGAAAATACTTAAAGCAAAAACAAAAATAATTGATCGCCACAAAAAAAAAAATCTTCGATGTTTTATTCATCCGGATATCCGGCTTGGCACATCGGATATCCGGCACTTTACTTCCGGATATCGGATAGTTTCCGGATAGTCAAAAATCAGCCGGATAGGCCGGATACCGGATAGTTACCGGATATCCGTTTCATCCCTAATCTTTAATATAAAGTATGTCATTTTATAAAGTGACATTATCTAGCATTAATGCTCTTTAAGGCATACACATTAAAAATAAATAAATTCAGTTGCCCCCTTTTGGGACTCGAGCCTGCAACCTATTGTTGCGAAATCCTGTGCGTTACAGGCCTGTGCGTAGATCTTGAAAATATTTCTATTAGATGTTTCTTATGTAATTTTATTTAAATCATTTAAATTTTATAAATCTGAGACTCGGGTGCACATCTTGAGGATGAATAGTACTTATCTAAAAAATTTCAGACTTTTATGTGCATAGGAAGTAAGTGTAATGTGGACAGACACTTCCTTTTATTGTATACTAGCAATATGGCCCGGCGTTGCTCGTGGTCACTTTGCGCAGTAAGAGCTGCACGATTTTGTCTTGTCAGCGTAGCCATGGCATATCACTCTCTGTGCACTGTGAAAAATAAACTTTATCCAGATTTATTAAATTACTTTGAATCTATTTACTTAAATCTATTTTTATGTTCACGACTTTACATGATATTGCGACTACCTACTATTTAAACTGATGTTTTTGTAAAATGTTTCTTTTTGTGAAATAAAAATTCCTAACATTTTTTTAAATTGCATATTTTTTGTATAAAATTTAACCATTTAGTGACAATAAACCCATGTAGTAAACTTCACATACATTAGTTTTAATATTGCCGACGCAATAATATATCAAAGAAACAATATTGCATTCTTCCAAATCAAAATAATTTATCGTATTTGATGAAGTTTTTTTTGTTGTACCAATTGGCGACCGGAGTCTATATATCCCTCTTACAACATAATTTCATATGGGTCAATATTTACGGACAATATTTCTTATAAAAATTAATTATCAAATATTTATTTTTGACTTCCAATAATATGTTTTTGAGGCGAAAATTAAAAAATAAGCTACATGGAGGTATAAATATATGAAACTTTAAGTTAAACTTTTAGGGTGGCCCATTTCAACACCATAGTAATATTCCACTCCGTAACAAATAGCACTATTGTCATAAAGTTAAGTTGTTCGGAACATGAATACACATGGCGTCAGTCGAAAGAGCTGGTTTAATTCCCTCCTTCGGTTGGCGAAGTTTTTGTTATTTGGACACTAATTTCTCCATTGTGATGATATTTTAAATATATGACCTCTATTTTAGCTCATTTGGCAATTTTTTATTAATTTGGCGACATGTTGAATTTATTTGGCGACATTTTTAATTCATCTTCAATATTTGGCGACTTTTCTTATTCATTTGGCGACATTTTTAATTCATTTTTCTATATTTGGCGATTTTTATTAATCATTTGGCGACATTTTTAATTCATTTGGTAACATTTTTAGATCATTTGGCGACATTTTTAATCCATTTTGCGGCATTTACTCATCGGCCAATCAAAATGAATCGTTTATCCCAGTATTGTCTAAACATATTTTTGGTCGCCAAGGTGATTTTTAACACTAATGTTATGAAGGGAAGATCGAGATGTAAATTTCCCATAGGAGTTGGCGACATTTTTAATTCATTTGGCGACACTTTTAATGCATTTTCCAATATTTTGCGACACTTTTAATGCATTTTCCAATATTTGGCGACTTTTCTTAATCATTTGGCTACATTTTTTATTCATTTGGCAAAATTTTTCATTTATTTGGCGACATTTTTAATTCATTTGGCGACATTTATTCATCAGCCAATCAAAATAAATCGTTTATCCCAGTATTGTCGAAAAATATTTTTAGTCGCCAAGGTGATTTTTAACAATAATGTTATGAGGGGAAGATCGAGATGTAAATTTCCCATAGGCGTAATGTTAGAGAAAATGGAAAAAGTTCTATAACTTTTGAATGGTTGCAGATATCCACATGAAACAAAGTGCATATTTTAAACTAAGAAAAGTTTGTTCACATGGTGCAAGTTTCATAAAAATCCGTGCAGTAGTTTTTGAGTTAAATCCGGACAAACAGACAGACAGACAAAAAAAATTTAAATGTGATTTTCGGAATCAGTGTATCCTAATTCGTGGAGAAAACTCAAAATGAGGGGTTTTGTTCGATTCCACTGACAGACACTCCATTCTTATATATAAGTATTGATTGTAATTACTTATTTAAATTATGTTTTAAATTGTTTTGTTTAATATTTCTTGTTAATAAAGATATTTATGTGAATATTTAACAGCTAATTAAAGAGCCATCAAGGGAGAAACTTTTACCAGATCCTCTAGTAGAACCTTATTACCAGCCTCCTTACACTTTAGTTTTAGAAATGACAGGGATATTGGTTCATCCCGATTGGACAGTAAGTTGAATTGATGATATCTAAATGGCTGTTACCTTTCCCCTAACATTTTTTCATATTATAGTATAGAGCATGATTTGAAAGAATTGTATTGAATGACAGAAACTTATTTTGAACGGAATTTTTATTATCCTTGTGATCAATGCAGAAATGCAAAGAAAATTTTAGATTGAAGATCGGCATCAGTTACATTAATGTCAATTTGAAGATTTAAAATCATAAGATTAACATTTCATTAGGAATCTAACTAATGAACAGTAAGAACTATTTTATGTGTACTTATTTAACTTCTGTCCACTAGCAACTCGCTCAGAAATACAGCTGTGTTCAGCTGTAAAATATTCCATTTTTCAAAATAAGTAGAACCTTTTTATATTCATTGGACTTATAAGATTTTCTCAAAGTTTAAATATTCCATCGCAGATATGCATATAAACTTATTTTATTAACTTCAACTTTTTATGAGCAACTAATTAAAGGGATTAATTCAACTAGTTGCTTGTTATAAAGAGTTAGATTTTAACATATAACTTTTCTTTATTTATGAGAATACTTGTATATATATGTTTATTTACTTGCAGTATCATTTACGCGAAACGGATAAGTACAAAAGTATATAGATATGGTTCACCTAACCTGATAGGGTTCCGTATTACTGTCATACCTTAGTAGTTGCATATTTTGGCACAAAACATCACTCATAAACATTTTTATTGGAAAAATTAGTGAATTCATTGAAAGTTCACATTTGTATTATCTGTAATAAAGGAACAACCTTGATGTAAGGTGATTTATACTCTAGTGACATTGCACCGATATCTAAGCCATGTAACCAGGAATGAAATTCTTTCGCTTTTTGGCAACTTTTTATGCTTTTTTTTCAAAATAGTCTGCTTTTTTCCTCTGAAAATTAGTATCTGCTACTGATCCTACTATAGGTAAAATTCTATCATGGAATCGAATCTTATGAAAGAGTTGCCTCACAGGTAAATATAACATCTCCAGAGGAATAAGAACGTTTTGACTAAGAATTCCATAAGTATCATTCTGATTTGTTCGTCAACCAAAAGAAAATGAGTATTGGTGAATAAAATTTAAAAAATCATCTAATTATCCATTTCTCTCAATGATGGTAAAAAGCTTAAAATGAAGAAATTTGACATATTATTTGATGTTTTAATAGACTACTTGCAAGGCTTTTACAGGCAACTTTTAATGAATTAGTAAAAAAAAGTACAGAAGTTGTTTATAAAGTGAAAGTAATTATTTTCATTTCTAAAACATTGACACCTATCAGAAACTTTCAATGCTAATACCCCCATTTCCAGTTTAAAAATCTTATTCATTTATGAATAATACTGAAATTTTGAATTTCTGTCCTGCGATTCTTATCTTACCAACTTTCACCCGTGTACGAAAAATTTCTGTCCTAAGACGAATTTCAGTCTTCTGGATTTTTGTGTCGGACTGAAAAAAATGACATAATTAATGCTTTATCTGTCTGGCAATTTGCTAAAGCAAATAAAAGGTAAATTGATACAGAACTAAACAACTCTTGTTGAATGTTAAGTAGTGATGTCACACAATTAAGAATTAGTCTTCATTACTATCCAATCAAGTTGTAATCATGATTGCAATATAAAGAGTCGTAGTTGATGCATTTTTAAATGAAGAAATCTTATCATCGTTCGAAAAAATGCAGTGACATGGGATTTGAAGAACTTTTGCATAAATATGGTAATGTGGCTTATTTTCATGCATGCATTTCAACAATTAGCCATAATTTTAAGCAATTGGTAAAAAAAAAGTACAGTAATAGTTTATAAGGTGAAAGTAATTAGTTTCAGTTCTAAAACATTGAGACACATAAAGAGCTTTAAATGCTAATACTGATTTTCTTATTTAAAAGTATGGTACATGAGTTTTTGAATATAGCTGAAAAGTTGAATTTCTCTCCTGCGATTTTACCAACTTTCACATAGTTGACATTTTTAAATACTTGAATTTAGTATATTTTTATTTGAAATTTTAAAAATGTAGTGTGATAAACTTGGTTAAGATTATGTATAATTTATTGTAGTACCAAACTGGTTGGCGATTCAAAAAAAGACCAGGAGTTGATTATTTTCTTCAACAAACAGGGCATCCGTTGTTTGAAATTGTGGTTTATACCAGTGAACAAGGATTTGTAAGTATTTTTTTTTCCATTAAATAAATTTTCTAGAAACATAAAAAAATTTGACATGCGCTAAAAAATATAAAGAGAACCCACAATATTGTGTGAGAAGGAGAATGGCTTTTGTAATAATGTTTGTAAATGTCCTTAAAAACTCCTTATTTTTCCTTCACGACGAATTTGGAATTTTTGAACTAAACTATTTAAAAAAACTTTTTCTGACAAAAAGAAAGATATCAACTGATTTTTCTGCAGAAACTGCCAATAACATATTTAAATCTTGTTAAATATAATCATTTGCAAATCAATGTGTTTGTGTTATTTTCTGTTAAAACTTGTTAAATTAAAATTTATATCTTTTACATAGATGTAGCTTTAAACCCTCTGATAGCAAAGTCCTAATTTTTTTAAAAATTATTTCTTAAGCCCATTTTATATAATGATGTATGTTGACATACCTTCAAACATTGCATTGGACGTCTTTTGTAAGTTAATATGAACACTGACTGCTTCAATTTGTCTTTAAAATTTTTCCACCTACGGAAAAATCGCGATAACAAAGGGTCTTTAAAAACTTTTTTTAGGTCCTTAGAAAGTGCTTAAAAAGTCCTTATTTTTTATTTAAAAAAAAAGAGTGGAAACCCTGTTGTTGTGAAGATCCCTGTTACGCCCTTTAGGTGCCAAAAGAAAGAGAATATCATGGACCAGTGACAAATCATAATTTCGTATCCTAAATATCAACGTTTTTTTTAATGTGTTTAAAATACTTCATTTTAATGGGATTTTTTAAAATAAACTATTGATCATGTTGCCATATATAAGCAGATCATTAAACTTTTTGATTTTTCGGCCATAAAAGCTTCGCTAATGGCCTTCACTCGAATGAGTGTTTCTGACGGGATCGTTAATGATTATTGAACGGGCATGCTAGTTATATTTAAATTAGTTATAGTTAGTTTAAATTACAGGGTTCACACTGGTCCTTAAAAGTTCTTAAGAACTCCTTATTTTTGGTTTACATTTTTAAGAGCCCTTTAAAGTCCTTAATTGTGACCAAGAGTCTTTAGAAACTCCTTATTTTTCTCCTGGCAAAGAAACATTAATTTTTTTTAGTAGTTCCTTTAAAATCCCTTGCTCTAAGTTTATTTCACTTACATTGGCAATCTATTACTTGTGGCTGTTTTTTACATGTGATGCTCGAATGTTATTTATTTTCTCGCTTCAATAATAAGTTAGTGCATTGCATTGCATATTTAGCAGTTAGTGAAGAAATCAAACAAGATTATGAACGAATTAAAAAAGTAATAACTTGAAGTCAAAGAATGAGGTTCTGTTAAGATACCTTTTAAACATAGCATTGCATTTAAAAAGTCATTTTTAAGTTAATATGAAAGTTGATTGTTGTCATAATTTGTTTAATTTTTCTTACTTCAGCAGCAGCACAATAAAAAAGGGTCCTTAAAAACTTGTTTTGGTCCTTAGAAAGTCCTTAAAAACTCCTTTTTTTTAAAAATGAGTGGGAACTCTGAATTAGTTAGAGTTTAAACAATATTGCTTCAGGCAAGTGCAAAATTAATTTTATGTAACATTTCTGTAGTGTGTTAATGTGATGTCTAAAAATAATTACTGATAAAATTTTGTATTTATCATAATAATAAAATGAAAAACTGCAAATATTTTTAAAACAATAATTGCTTAAAGGCTTAATAAAATTTTGATTTTAACCTTACTTGGTATGCATTTTTTTTAATCCACCTCTATAGATTGAGTTTTGGAAAATAATGATAGGAATTGAGTTTTCTTATTTTAAAATTCTAACTTGCATTTCTAATATTTCCCCATCTATAGTTCATACGGATTGTAAAACTACAAGTACTTATTTAGGACTCTTCTAAATTTTGATTATTGTTACACTGATTAATATTATAAGTAAATGTTTTTTTTTTAATTCAACAATGTCTGTTACTTAATTCTCAAAAATCTTAGCTCAATTTTAATTTCCTTTAAAGCTGAAGTACATAATATTTATAAGTAGTGTAATGGATGTTAGTTTTCAACCAAGAATGAAAAAAATGACAAAATGAATACAATTTTAGATAAAGATAGAGGAATGTATGAAAGGCCGATTATTTTAGTATACATGACATACACAAAAAAGCTTTTTAAATCTGGCTTTTATAATCTTCATTTTTAAAAATTCAAAAATAAATGTAACCAAATTATAAAATTAAAATATATAAAAAAACAAGTTTGAATGTGTTAATACTATTTTCTGCTTCTAAATACAATAAGCATTACTGTGATATATATTTGATATGTTATTTAATGTATTTAATAGTTATACTACACACCGTATATGGCCTTTTCCATGTAAATTAGATATCGAGAGTTGTCAAACGGACCTCAATATTGAGATATTTTTACAATTTGAATACCTTAGTTATTGAAGGTTTTTGGGTGTACTTTATCTATATAGATTTGCTGAAGGTTAGAAAAATTTCTGTATTCTAAAATACATCCAAGTATAGGTAAAAAAAATAGTACTAGTTTATTTTAATGTATTCCTGATGTAGCCAATATTTATAATTGTATTTGTGAATGCTTCATAGAAAATGATAATATTTATTTTTTATAGACTGCTTTTCCGATAATTGACACGTTGGATCCCAATGGCTATGTTTTGTATAGATTGTTTAAGGATGCAACTAGATACATGGATGGTCATCATGTAAAGGTAAAAAGCAGACATCCATTTCTTGATCAAGCTGTTAATATCTATATTGGTTATAGTTTTATAAATAAGACTTGGAATAATTCAAATTTATTCAGACATAATAATTATGAAAATTCATATATTTTAAGTTATACTGTATAAACCAAGTATTATCTGAAATTTTTCAATTGTGGAATATTTATGGACATTTTAAATGTTAGCAATCCTAGAATATTCGACTTCACCTCATATTATAGAATTATATAGACTTGTAACCATTAAGTCATTCCTTTTATTACTGGCCATGAATTATCCTAATTTCTTTGTTTTATCCATACTTACATTTATGCTTAGAGAAAAAACTCAAATTAATTGGTGTTGTAGTTTATGGAATAGTTACAGTAAATGAAAATAATGATATAAGAATATATAAGTTTTTAATTAATTTTATGAATATTGTTTCATTGCCAAAAGCTGCTCAATACTTAAATTAATAAAAAAAATTATATTTTAGGACTTGTCATGTCTAAATCGGGATTTATCTAAAGTAATATTTGTTGATTGGAATGAGAAGTCATTTCAACTCCAACCTAGAAATGCTTTAAAATTGAAACGCTGGAAGGGAAATGATGACGACAAGACATTGTATGACTTAGCTAATCTATTAAGGGGTGAGTAGATTAACATATATATTTATTAATAATATTGTTTGCTATATTTATAAAGTAAATTGTCAAATTCTCGTATTTTTATGCCTTTATCGTTTGGCGATCAATGAAAATTTAAGTAAATTGATTTTTTAACTTGTTTAAATCAAAGTAAAGTTGCAATATCATACAATTTTGCATAAAAACAATATTTGTTATCAGATTCTTGTAAGACTTACTCATTCCTAATTTGCGCATTGTCAAAATATTATTTTATATTAAAGAAAATTATACAATAAGTTATAATTTGATTTTAAACTTTTTTACTCTATTATCTCTCCATTTCAACTTCCTAACCTTGAATGCAATCATTGAGAATAATAACCGCTTTAATTAAACAAGGAATCCAATTACTTATTATAGCTTTAGCATAAAGTAAAGTACTTTTTTTTCTCAAGAAAACAAAATCCAGGCTATATTTTCTCTATAAAATTATATACAGATATAAATAATGTAACATTGCAAATTCCAGAGAAATTAATTTATGTGCAATATGTTATTTAAAAAAATACATAATTCAATTAACTACAAATTTCAAAATAAAATCATTGGTTTAAAAAAAATGTATCTCTTTTTAATCTTTGCTTGGGTCTTAAGCCATCCCTGAATAAGCAAAAAGTTGTTGCAAATAAAATATCTCATCGTAAATTAAATAACTAAAAAATATTCTTCAATAGCAAGATCAAAAATATCGAAGAACTTTAATAATTTTACCATAAAGACACTTTGAATCTAGAAAAGACTAAACCATGACTTTTACAGCTTTTTTTTAATTGTAATTTTTATTTATATCAGTTAAATTAAAATATGCACGTAATTTTAAATATTGTATATCCATGGAAAATATTTGCCGACATATTTTTTTAAAACCATATGAATACATTATATATTGATCAGTATATTTACTTTTCTATTCTAGCCATTGCTTCCAGTGGAATCGAAGATGTGCGCACAGTATTAGATCATTACAGCCAATATGACGACCCAATTCAGGCATTTAAAGAAAATCAAAGAAAGCTACAGGTATTTTTTTTATCTTAAGTATCTTGGTTTCTTTTAAACTGTAATTTGTACAATATCTATACATAAATAAAATAACCAATTAATAGATTGCTTGTACACGTTGACTGCAATTCTTTAAAAATTTATGTTAATATAGAAATATTAATTTATACTAGACACATTTCCAAATTAAAGAACACCAAATGTTTAGCTGCACTTTTTATATTTGGTTTTTATTAAGATGATATTTAGGCTTAAGCTCTTTTTTTTTTAATTTATGAAGCAAAACTATATATTTATTCCCTAACTAATGCAGCCATACCCTTTGAGGTTTGATACATATGTGAAATGCTCTTTGGTCTCATACCCAAATTATCCTTTCATGCATCACCACTTGATAAAAATTAATCGAAATTTATTTAATGTTAATCCATTTAATTGACATTTGGGTAAAGCCGTTCAGAACTGGTGTTAGCAAATCAACAAACAGGTTTGGGATCATTGACCAATCAGTTTACCTAAACCCCATAGACAATGGAACTTCACAGAGGTAAATTTAGCATAGCCGTACTGCAAGAAAAATATTTTTTTTGTAGGAAGAAGAAGAGAAGCGACTTCAAGATGAACTGGGCAAGAAGTCTAGTTTAGCCGCAAGTACCTGGTCAAGCAACTTGCTGCGGAGGAGATAGTCTTTTCACAAATGTAGATGTGTACAAATTCAGTGTAGTGTACTTGTTTTTCTCTCATTTATGTTTGATTCGAAATATGAATTCCTTTTTTTAGATGACTGGTCATTTGTTTGTTTTCTTTTTCATTAAAAAAAGTAATTTACAGAGTGTTTCTGTTTTTATACCTTCATGGGTAACAATTTAACTTTTAGTAATATTGGTATTAACCTTTCATTGTATAGTTAATAATTATTTTTTAAAAAAATCCAAATTTTTTAGAATTTATTTTCTTAGTCTTTCTTTTTAAGTGACATACAATTTACTAAATAAACACATAGTAATGCTACTTACATTTAACAAAAAGTTATTTGAGATGGTGTCGTTCATCGCAAGATCGTGCAAGGAAAGGCTAGGAGGCCGGTTTTGCTTGAACTACTTTGGCACCTACTTATCAGAAACATATCTAGTTTTTTGCAAGTAATACATAATTATATATATAGGAACATTTCACAGTATTTGTCCTCTTCAAAACTTTTTGTTTTTATAATATGTTAATTAATTTAATATAAACCTTTTGTTTAAGTTCTCCTATGAAAAAAATAAATTTATTTTACGCTAATTAAACATATTATAAAATAATAACAAAAAGTTAGAGAAGGCAGACATTCCATGGAATGGTCCTATATATTTAAGATAAAAATTTTAGCTTTTGAATGAGCTATACTAAAATATTATATCTTGAAAAATATAATGGGTGTTAATTCAAAATCTGAGGTTTTATGCTAAATTTTCTGTTCAAATCAAGAGGGAAGGAACCTCAGTGTTTTATCTGGTGTATCTTCCCATGCACTTTTGGGTGATTTTGCACAATATGGAGAATTATAGATTCAACGTTTAAGCATACAATTTTTTTCTTCAAAAATGCTGATTTTTTTTCTCCAAACTTTAATATCTGAATAATTATTAAAAAGAAGTTTTTGTACAACTCGGGATCTTTCTGACCGGCAATGAGGTAATCAAAATAGAAAATGACACAAACCTATTAGAAGAGTATTCAGGCACTTGCCAAATCTTAAATTACACAGTGAACTAAAAATTATCCAACCACTTAAAGAAAAGGAATTGGTCACCAATTTCATCTAATCCATGAGCCCCCTATTACCCTTCGTAATATTAAAGATTTTACAAGCATTGGCATCTAATTCCCTATTGAACGAGAGAAAAAAATTAGGTATGGAAGCCAGCGCCTATTTTAACATAGTTATTGTTTTTTTTCCCATAATAGTGCTAGAAATTTCACACTAGCCATACGGATTCGCCCCCACAGGATATTTTTTGTTTAATACATTTTCCACAAAGCGTAAATTTGAAACAGAGGTATAGGGATGGATGGCTTTGGACAGAGAAATATGCCCCTTTTAGTGCAAATGCCCTAATTTGTTACATGGGATAACCATTGTATCATGTCGAGAGAAAACTGTTCTCATTCTATCCCCGCCTAGCTATCTATTTCATACTTTAAAAAAAAAATTCTGTTAAGTAAATAGAAATTTTAAAATCAATGTACAAATGTACTTGGGGAGATGGTAATTCTCTGCACTCCCTGCTGATAACACTGGGCAAGCCATTCTTGTTTCGGTTGGGTTGTCCCATTCTCCACAGAACTATGAAGAAGGGGGGAGCCGATGGAAATATGTAAAAAGGGGAGTGTGACGACATGTTAAAAAAACTTTTTTTTGTTAAAGTATTTTGCAGATAGATTGAATTGCTTGATGTAAGTTTATTAGTTTTATAAAGTGTGTATTTTGTAAGTGATTTTGGATTTATACGACTTACATTTATGTAGTTAGTATATAAAGTTTTGGGGTTAATTATTTTATGGGAAAAACATTTTTTTTATTTAAATGTTTTACTAAAACTTTACCTTGAACTTAATGTATGAGTTTAAGCAGAAAATGCACGAAATTATTTTACTTTATGAACAAATAATTCTACGATAACTAAACTAGGTACACAACTTATTAATGTCTATTGAGTATGTCAACAAAAGGAATATTCTAAAATCGAATATCTGCTATGATATAATTTCAGTTATCTAGATATTGCTCTAAAACGTTCGACGCTTTTTACCTAAAATTGCTATGAAGAGTCAAATTTAAACCACAGATTTAACGCCCGAATGACAGGAAGCTGCTTGGCAACAAAATCCAAGCCATTCAGTTCTAAATGTTGGTATTGCTTAAAAAAGAAATGATCGAATTACCTGACCTTGAATTTCGTCGACAAGGAGCTTTCGAGGATTCGGATGCTAAATTTGTGTTTTAAATATGGCTGGTTTTCATTCTAAACAGGTCATATTGTTTATTAAGGCGCAAATTTTGAGGAAAATCACTATTCTGCAGGGTCAAAAGTGCGCTTTCATATAATGTAATAAAGTGTAAGCTATATAACCTCTATACGGTAAAAATAATAATGTACCAATTTCTAAGCAGTGCCAAATATAGAAATCCCTGCGACTATTGAACGCACATTAGACTGTAAAATGAAATTTACCTGAATTTTGAAAAGCGTTTGAGTACCTAACATTGAAGGGACTTTTAAAAACAATATGGTATGCTCTTTGCTTTAAATATTTTTTTCCGAATAATAGGTAAATGACTCTATATAATTTAATTACAAATATAAACCTAGAAAATGTCCAATGTTGACAAAATTCCAATTAAAATTATTTACATTTTTACGGAAATTTGACGCCCTTATTAATCCGGCTGCTTAGGCTAAGTCGCCCCTGTGCACATTCATTCAGTGATATCAACAGGCACGTAGGTATAGATTTTTCATGGGGGGGGGGGGGGGGGTTCAGTGACTAAGCAACGGATTTATTTACTTATCTTTTCCCCCTTCCCGGGGGGGGGGGGGGTAAGGTACCTAAAGAAATCCTTTTTTTTTATGATTTTTACAGTAATTCGTTTTTTTTATTTGACTTACAATGGGAGGGATTTGAACCCCTCCCTTACCTACGTGCCTGAATTACCCCATGCTGACAGTGGTATTCTTTTACCCCCTCCCCCCCCCCCCAAAAAAAAAAAACTCAATTTTTATGATCTTTACAGTAGTTCGGTTTTTAATTTTTTTTATTTGACTTACAATGGGAGGTGTTTGAACCCCCTAAACCCCTTCCCGGGGGGGGGGGGGGGGTAAGGCCCGAACCCTTACCTACGTGCCTGGATATCAAGACCAATAAATATGAATAATCTCCGAAATTTATATACAATTTGTCTACAAAACTAAATGTGTTAATTATTGTTCAAGTTATATGCAGTTTACTTTAACCTTTTTCTTTTAAATTTCCATTCCCCAAAAGAATTTTTTTTATTGAAAATGAATGTTTTATCCTGAATTCTACAATTCCAAATGTTTTTTGCTTGATTAAAAAAAACGTTAACTTTTAACTTTCTAGTAACAGTAAAAAAATCAATGAAAAGGGTAATTTTTAATCACACAATCTTTTGCGCATGCGCTCTAGACACGATTTTATCCGATTTTTTCAACTCCAGACCTGTTCTGATTGTTTTTTAATTTAGAATTTTGTAGAACTTAAATCGATGTTACTGTGTCCCCGTCCCCAGAATTATTTACTGGATTCGTAAATGCGGGATTGGAAATAATACTTTGAATTACTGATTTTTGTTTTGTAAAATTACGGAGTTTTTAGAATTTTTTTTGTTATGTGCTGGCGTTGATACGGGATTGGTGCACGATGTCCTGACGCCTATTGAGGCTGCATCGGGTGCCAGCTCAGGTAATGTTCTCGTCATCTGATCCTGGTTCAAAAATACAAGGCATTGTTTCTGGATTTTTCTTACGAGATAGGCCCCGAACTGTTGCCAATACCTCACTGTTCAGCTCTAGCACGACATCAATTAACTAAACCAAACTTTTCCCCATACTTGTTTGTTATTGGGCAAATGACGTATATATATATTGTAATTATTGTTATGCGAATCAGCGGGAACACAACTCAACTCTTCAGTTGTAAAATTTCGGAATGTTCTGTTCTGTTTTCATTACTAATTTGAAATCTGTGAAACTGCATGTTCTATTTTAACTTTGCTTTTGATTCCTAAATTGAATTAAAATGCATCCATTGTTTGGCACATGTCGGGATTATATTCCTGGGTTAGAAATGAATATACCACTCCAAACACAAGCTGAAAAACACGAACCTTTCAAAGTAAGTAGTTCGGTTTCTTTAACTCAGTAAGTACTCAACCTTTTTTTCTCTCATGTATCCCTTGATAAAGCTTTTGGTCTATTATAGCTCTTGGTTTTTTTGGAACAGATGTAGTATAGGACATTTGGCGCGATTTTTTTTTTGGCGATGAAAAATTGCCGTTAAACAGCGCTATGACGTCATAGGGTCGCCAGATTGAAAGTCGCTACAAGGATCGGAATATACCAACAATGTCAGGTGGGGTTGCCATACTATAAATTTATCGCCTCAATAAAACACGCCAAAAAATACCTCGCGCGCCAAATGTCCTATACTACATCTGTACCGTTTTTTTTTACTATATTCAAATTTAAAAAAGTGCTTTAAAAATTGGTCCAGTTGAGGGGTCATAAAAAAAATGGCTCACTTTTTATTTTACTCTTAACTTGGTAAATATGTTTTTATTTATGAAATATGTTTTATTTTATTCTCACCGATCATGTACACAATATTTGAAAATTATGCAATTAATCAATAAAAATGCGACAAAATTATGACTTAAGCACACGCATCATGTATCTTGTGCTAATGTCACAGATTCGTACTTCGATTTATTCTACCGATCAACATTGGGACATTCCACGTGAAATCACCCAACGGGTGTTGCTCCATAGTCACCGATTTTTATAAAATGTATACCACTGTTGGATATCACATTCAAACCAAAAAATCTCAAATATTTTTTTAATTTTATTGACAACGAGCAGAGATAGCCATTTGAAAATCAACCATTTTTCTCAAAAGGCGGCCATCTTGGATTTGACTACAGTGTCTATAAGTGCTTGTAATATAAGAACCAGAGGCTTAAACTCAACAAAATTGGTACCAAATTAAAGAAAAATAAACAAAGAACACATATTTAATATATAAACACTTTCTGGTATTCATTTTAATAGTTTTTACGGAACTAATGTACTATCACGGGGCACCGAATTTTCAACAAAATTAAGTCGCCATTTCGCCAATTCTGTGACGCGTTTGTTAATCCCGCCAAACGAGACGGTAACCCTCGATTATGCAGTCGTAGTACAATGGAACGATGCTAAATATTATATTTATAAATGTTATAATTTACTGATTTAATATCGGAATGTTATTTTTTCGTAATTTCTGATATTTTAATAACAAATTAATGTAATAAGAGTAAACTATCGCCGTTTTAAAAATATAAACAAACTTTAGAACATGAAATAATTTTTATCGTTGCCAGTTCACTTTGATAAGAGTAATACTTTTATTTACATTTGTATTAAATAGCCCAATGTGCAGTTCTAGATCATGTTTATTATCCAAACCAAACATTTTGCTTTAAAATGGATGGTCGGTAATTGCCTTGTTGGTTGCTTTCACGATTGATTAGTTAGCGCACACTAGAACTGCACTTTGGGCTATTGTAAACGGTTCGCATATATCTTGAAACAAAGACACGGGAAATCTGTCTCGTATTTTTGAACCATGGTTAAAGGACGGATGTTGCTATTTCTAATGGAAAGTTAATGTTCGAGATCTATATAGAAGGAAAGACCCGGGAATACTGCCTCGTAATTTAGCACCCTGGTCAAATGATATTTTACAGATCGACGCATGTCGGAAATATACAAATAACTGGCATTAAGTTAATGCGTTTAAAAGCAAATGTTGCGATTAGAACTCGCGATCAGTTGATCCGCTGTTGGTTAGCCGTTTCAAGTCGTGTGGACATCACGAATGCCATACACTGTTTTAAGCGCACGCACGTACCGTGGCACTAACGTCACATATTCCTAACGTCGATTTATGTTTCCGGGTATTTGTGGTCTTCGGCCTCCGCGATCATGGTGCTTACAGGCAATCCTTCGGGCAGTCGTTTGGGCCATTTCGACGGCACTCTTAAGCGCACACGCGTATCGCGCGCTAATGTCACAGACTCCTTACGTCGATTTTGGGGTCTCCGGCCTTCGGTCTCCGACTACTCAGGATCACATCCATGACCCCCTTCGGGCAGTCGATCATGGTGCTTACAGGCAATCCTTCGGGCAGTTGTTTGGGGCATTTCGACGGCACTCTTAACTCTTAACCGTGCAATAGCCCATTGTACAACGTCTACCGTGCATTCCATCCAACCAATCGCGTTTAATCATCGAACTTTTCATCGCAGCCACCGTGGCCCGATTTTAAACTGAAGAAACTGGCATCATACATCAACCTATCGCCGTTGCCCTTCGTTGGCCGTTAATAGTCATATTGGCGACTTCTATGCATTTCTAAATTTCAATTTTTCGGTGCCCCGTGATAATACATTTGTACCGTTTTTACTATATTCAAATTTAAAAAAGTGCTTTAAAAATTGGTCCAGTTTGAGGGGTCATAAAAAAAATGGCTCACTTTTTATTTTACTCTTAACTTGGTAAATGGGTCATTCCATATCAAATCAACGGAAAAAAAAGGATTTTGACACCCACCCCCCTCCGATTTTTTTAAAATTTGGTGAAAACGCTTTCCTAGTGGGTCAAAGTAAATATCCGAATTTTTTTTGCTGTATCTCAAATAGTTTTTATTTTACAGCCATTCGAAATTTCAGAATTTCAGTTCATCTTGCACGTTTGAGATTTTTAAAATCAGTCGCATATATCTAGAGATAAAATTCTTTCTCCAGAACTATTCATTGGATCTCTATGGATTTTTTTTAGCAAATCAATAAAAGCCTATTGATGTTATAAAAAAATACTTCATTCCTCAAAATCAATAAAAAAATCCAGGAAAAAATTTGAAAGAGGCAAGTATTTGATTTTTTTTGTAGAAAAACTTACTTTATAAAATCGAAATTATCTAAAAGAGGGTCCTCCACAATTTTAATTTTTTATACATGAAAATAATTGTAAGAACATGTTTTATCATAATAAAGAATAAAATTGATGGCTATTTTTCTCTTTATAGTAAAAATTTTCACTTTTGTCGGCCATCTTGAAAAATCACAAATCTTGAAATTTTTTTAAAACAAACACATTTTTATTTAGCAATATAATTATATTACTGAAATTTTTATATAGTCATTTGTTATTCTGAAAACATTCATAAAATATTTTAATTAAATAATTTTGAAATAACAATTTTAAAGTCCCTTTAATTTAAACTTAATTTCAAGAAATTTGTTTTCTAGTCTATAGGTCAGTTCAACGAGACCATGGCACTTACCACCTCCGTTTTTTATAAAAATTAGTGTAAACTCTTTCTTTGTAGATAAAACTATATATACAAAATTATTTTGCTGTATCTCAAATAGTTTTCGTATTACAGCCATTCAAAATCTCAGCTCATCTTACACATTTAAGATTTTCAAAATGAGGCGCATATATCTTGATATAAAATTCTTTCTCCAGAACTATTCATTGTATCTCTATGAATTTTTTTTTTTGAAAATCAATAAAAGCATATTGATGTTATAAAAAAATATTTCATTCCCCAAAATCAATATAAAATTTCAGGAAAAAATTTGAAAGAGCAAGAATTTGATCTTTTTTTGTAGAAAACTTACTTTATTAAATTTAAATTATCAAAAACATTGTCCCTCAAAATTAATTTTTTTATACATAAAACTCATTGTAAGAACATGTTTTATCATAATAAAGAATAAAATAGATGGCTTTTTTACTCTTTATAGTAAAAGTTTGCACTTTTGTTGGCCATCTAAAAACTCGCACTTGTTGAAATTTAAAAAAAAAGTAACATTTTTATTTATCAATAAAATAATAATGCTAAAACATTTGCATGAATATTTGTTATTTTGATACCATTTACTTAATTAAAATATCTAGATAGATTAAATATTAAAAAAAAACTTTAAATAAAATTAATAGTATAACATTCAAAGTATTCTTAAAATCAATAGTTCTCTGTCAACTCAAACTATCAATTTCTTCAGTTCCTTTATTGACACTAAAAAATAACTTAAATGGCATTCACTTGATGTTATCTTTCCCACACTACATTTTGAAGGTTCCATTTTTCAGTTTTAAACTTAACTACAATTTGAAAACCATTTAACTAACCAAAATTAAAATTATCCTTCTGAGATATTCTTTATAAAAGTGTGACCAATAAGTTCATTCCCAACTTCTTTTCTGTCCATCTCTTTCAACCATCTCCATGTGAACATTCCATAGCTCAAGTGGCTTCAAGTGTTTACATTATGTCCCAATCAAATGTCTACAACACATGGAGGCCCTTGTAGGGAGGCACATACATTTATGAGAATTTTCCTTTTTTTTTTGTCTGTGATCACCAAAAAAAAAGAAAGTCGCAAAATTGAGTATGGCTATAGACTAGAAAAAAATTTCTTGTAATTAAGTTTTAATTAAATTAACTTCAAAATGTTTATATAAAAATTATTTAATTCAAATGTTTTATGAATGCTATCAGAATAACAAATAATTATATAAAAGTTCCAGAATGACAAAAGTGCAAATTTTTACTATAAAGAGTAAAATAGCCATCAATTAAATTTTTTATCATGATAAACCATGTTCCTACATTTATTTTCATGTATAAAAAAGTAAAATTGTGGAGGACCCTCTTTTTGATAATTTAGATTTAGTAAGTTTTTCAACAAAAAAAATCAAATACTTGCCTCTTTCAAATTATTTCCTGAAATTTTATATTGATTTTGGGGAGTGAATTTTTTTTTGTAACATCAGTATGCTCTTATTGATATTCCAAAAAATTTTCATAGTAATACAATGAATAGTTCCAGAGAAAGAATTTTATATCTAGATATATGCGCCTCATTTTGAAAATCTTAAATGTGTAAGATGAGCTGAGATTTTGAATGGCTGTAATACGAAAACTATTTGAGATACAGCAAAATAATTTTGTATATATAGTTTTATCTACAAAGAAAGAGTTTACACTAATTTTTATAAAAAATGGAGGTGGTAAGTGCCATGGTCTCGTTGAACTGACGTATAGACTAGAAAACAAATTTCTTGAAATTAAGTTTTAATTAAAGGGACTTTAAAATTGTTATTTCAAAATTATTTAATTAAAATATTTTATGAATGTTTTCAGAATAACAAATGACTATATAAAAATTTCAGTATTATAATTATATTGCTAAATAAAAATGTGTTCGTTTTTAAAAAAATTTCAAGATATGTGATTTTTCAAGATGGCCGACAAAAGTGAAAATTTTTACTATAAAGAGAAAAATAGCCATCAATATTATTCTTTATTATGATAAAACATGTTCTTACAATTATTTTCATATATAAAAAATTAAAATTGTAGAGGACCCTCTTTTTGATAATTTCGATTTAATAAAGTAAGTTTTTCTACAAAAAAAATCAAATACTTGCCTTTTTCAAATTTTCTCCTGAAAATTTTTATTGATTTTGGGGAATTAAATATTTTTTTATAACATCAATATGCTTTTATTGATTTCCCAAAAAAATTTCCTAGAGATCCAATGAATAGTTCTGGAGAAAGAATTTTATCTCTAGATATATGCGACTGATTTTAAAAATCTCAAACGTACAAGATGAGCTGAATTTCTGAAATTTCGAATGGCTGTAAAATAAAAACTATTTGAGATACAGCAAAAAAATTTCGGATATTTACTTTGACCCACAAGGAAAGCGTTTTCACCAAATTTTAAAAAAATCGGAGGGGGGTGGGTGTCATGGTCCCGTTGAATTGACATGGAATGACCCAAATATGTTATTTGATATGTCTATATTTAATACGAAAAAAATCTGGAGGGTATTATTTTTTATTGCAAAAAAAAAAAATTGATATGAAAAAAGTTATCAATTTTATACCCAAATAAGGCTAACCTCGCTTTTTTTTTTCACTTTTCGAAGTTGGGAACTATGAGAGATAGTATGGCTATGTATAACATGTAATGAACATCTGCAACATATTGCACGGTCAAAGCAATGACTGTCTCATTGCATCATTTTTGTTTTAGAATGTATGACTTCATCTTACATTCTAACTAATCAGATCAATATTACATAATCTTTAACACTAAGTGTGAACAATTCCTTTCGATCAAGTTCATTTGAGTTAGTTTTGTTTAGATGTGAAGTTGTCCAGATATTGAAGTGTTGTAGCTTAATATTAAGTGTAATGCAGAAATGGCTTGTTTTGTTTGTAAGAAAATGTGACATTTGAGTGTTTCAGTGCTTAAATTATCTTCGAATGATTTGGAATATTAAAAAGGAGATTATATTATTTAGAAATTGATGATAAATGTTATGTTAGTGGAAAGAATTGCAAGACTCGTAAAGATAATTACTTGAAATGGTACAAACTGAGACAGAGTGCATGTTGTGACCCACTTAATAACCATCCTGGCAACAACAAAACAAAATCTTTAAAAACAATTGCCGGTAAAGACCTAGAATCGTAGACGGGTTTGGCTGTGTTTTCAAGTAGACGCCAAATTAACCGTTGCGGAGCGCAAGACTCTTTCTTTTCCGATCTTTAGGGTTACTTCCGGTTTAATTCACAATTACAGTTAACAACTTAACCGTTGCGTCTTATTTTTGAACCAGTCGGATGATTGATTGATTGGATGATTTCTACTGTGTAATGAGCTATCGATGACGGTTCAAAATTCATTTCGAAGGGTTTCTATTATGTCTGCACGATTGAATGAAATACCGTCGCACTTTAGCTCTACAATGGGCTAATGGCGACAGTTAAGAATTGATTTCTAAACTTTGCTTTGGTTAATTAACATCGCACTAGAGCTTTATATTGGGCTATTGGCGACAGTTCGGCGCCTATCTCAAAGGTAACACTGTCCTTCCGGGCTGTCGCTCATGGTACTTACAGGCAATCCTCTTAGCCGTCGTTTGGGGCATTTCGACGGCACTCTTAAGCGCACACACGTACCGCACGCTTAAGCGCACACACGTACCGCACGCTTAAAGTCGCATGCTTCATACGTTGATTTTGTGGTCTCCGGCCTTCGGCCTCCGACTACTCATGATCACATCCGTGACCCCCTCCGGGCAGTCGATCATGGTGCTTACAAGCAATCCTCCGGGTCGTCGTTTGGGGCATTTTGACGGCACTCTTAAGCGCACACGCGTACCGCGCTTAAAGTCACAGGCTCCTTACATCGATTTTGTGGTCTCCGGCCTTCGGCCTCCGACTACTCAGGATCACATCCTTGACCCCCTCCGGGCAGTCGATCATGGTGCTTACAGGCAATCCTCCGGGCAGTCGTTTGGGGCATTTCGACAATAGCAATTTAATTTCCCAATCAGATTTATCGTTCACCAGTCCAGTATACAAGCCAGTATAATTTGTTGGATGTTCTGGACGACTTTCTAGTATTTCTGTAGCGAAGCTCGCAACCCTCCGATCGCAAGATCACGGAACTGTTCCTTTCCAAGAACATTTTAGTATTGAGAATAACTTTGTCATAAAAGTCGCCCAGTGTGCACTGTACAATGCATGTAACCAATAACTATACTTTCCAAAACGAGAGGGGGCTCTGTGAGCCAAATGTTTTGTTGGATACAGTTAGCAATCAATTGCAGGATCTTAAGATTTATAAAATTATATCTTATGAATTTTAGGATTTGAATACACGAAAGATAAGAGAGTTTGATGTCAAAACACTTGTGAAAGATATGTCACCTGCCTTAATTCGTAAGTGTTTTGTCTCTGTATAATCTTTTAAAATGTTTTTTTTTTTTTTTTTTAAGATCACATGAAATGTCTTTAAAATAAGTTACGTGTTGTATAATTATAGAAGCTCCTTGTTATGTAGAAGGATCCATTCCGACACTATAACTTCAAACAAATAGCTCGATTGAAATAAAGCTGGTTTTGTTTCATAAGAAAATAAGTGCTAATATATTTAATATCTGAAAATAAAACAAATAAGGGGCAATAAAACAAATATAAAGTCAGGTTGCATTTATCTTCTGTTAGCAAGTTTTTCAATTAGGGATCAATTCATATTTCTATAATCTGTCCAAGTTATGTTTCCTGTTAAACTATTCTGGTTGTGCTGCAACACAGTCGCATCCAAATAGGGAAAAACATATATAATATAAATGTTTGGTTTGCCTGTTTATTTAAAATTTATTACTTATTTTCTATTTTGATGAATTTTAGCTTGTAAAAAAAAGCAGGGCCGTCACACCAACATTTTTTTTTTTTTTGGGGGGGGGGGGGTATTTTTTTATAAAAAACATTTGTCATGTTTTTTATAGATTAGAGGTAGGATTAAAGGCTTAAAATAAGCAGTAGAAAGCTACGATACATGTTTTTATATTGTTTTAATGCATTTCATTTATTGCAAAATACTTTATTTTAAAATAATTCATGTATGAAGATAATTTGTAATTTTCTTGACAGAAAACTTTACATTAATTGAGAATTAATGCAAACGCCTATATGAATTATATTTAAATGAACCTTAACTCTTAACTAAAAAAAATATAAAAAATTAATTTTCATTTAAGTAAACAGAGATTGGCAGATGAATATCGAAACAGCAACAGTTATCATTGCTATTAACTACTGTGACGGTGGATATTTGATGTCTCCGTTTCGAGCCCCGTTTTTCTTTGTTTGAAACAAAGCAAAATACTGGAGAAAGTCTCGACATGAAGACGCAAGTTGTTACTTAACAACAACAACAAAAAAAGATTTGGAAGATAAAGCATAGCAGAAATATTCAATCCCCAGGGATTCATAAAAAAAAGAATAGCCTATGTGACGTAATGACCAATCATTGCAAACCCCCGACATTATGCATAAATGGAAAATAACTGGAAAAAGCAACAAGCTGCTTGGAAAAGAACAATATCTGTAAAAACAGAAAGAAGAGGGGTTGGCAAGCATTTGCTTGATAACCTTGGTGTTTTCACTTTCATTTGTTAAAAATATTAATTTTCTTCAGACATAAATTATCCCAACTCGGGTATTTTCAAACCCTGAAATTCCCCAACTTTTAGTGTTTCCAAATTATTGGGGGGGGGGGGGGGGGGGTTTACGTGCCTGACAGAAAGGTATTTTTAATGAATACATTAAAAGAGTGAGTTGAGTACTTAACTGTATCAGAAAAAATGTCTTGAAGAATTCTTCAAATATAGTAGATAATACAAAACAAGTAGGTATATTTATTGTTTTTAGTCATATTAATTACATAGTTTAAGATGCTTTACACATTGCTTTTAGAATATACTGTCAAAAACACTACATTAATAATCAAATATACTGAATTGTTAAAAATTAAGGATTATTATTTATTTTGTTCCAAGTTACCAATTTGTATAGGTTTGAATGGCTTTAAAACTTATTTTCACCCACCTTGTCCTCTATTAAATTACAGAACCACAAATGGCTCTGTTATCCATGTGATGTTATAATGAAGTAAACAACTTTCGACCCAGTTTTTCCTTTAATTTCCTTACAAGACCTTTAATAATTATTTATCTGCCTAATTTTGCTATGATAGTAGTCTGAAATAAAGAGACCTAAAGTAGAAACTGTTGTATGTGGATCAATTAATAACGCAGACATTAGCTGAACAAGAACTTTATTTGTAAATCAACAAGTATATATAAGAAATAAACAGCGCCATCTAGACACAGAAATCATAAGTAAAATATTTGCATATAACCAGATACTGTCTGATGCCAACAAACTCCCCCTTGGGTAGATGCAAAATTTAACATAAACAATCATCTTGATTGATACCTTTTTCTAACAGACTTACTTCATTTAAAGTCCACAACAATTTATCTTCCGACACAGCTTTCGTACAAAAATCTGCTAACATTTCATTAGTTTTGCAATGTTCTAGTTTAATCTTATTACTTTCAATTAAATCTCTAATAAAATGAAATTTTAAACACACATGTCTCGTTCTTACAGAAGATTTAGCAGCTTTGCACCAATCTATGGCGGCTTTATTATCACAATAAACAATAACTGGAAAATTAATATATTTAGAGCATTTTAACTCTTCAAATAGATTACATATCCAAATTAAATTCTTAGTAGCATCTGCAATAGCAAAAAGTTCAACTTCACATGTTGACAAACCTACACACTTTTGCTTGTTTGCTTTCCAAACTAATAAAGAATTACCAAGCATAATAACCGATCCAGAGAATGACTTTCCTCCTTCGGCGTTTCCCCAACTTGAATCAGCACTAACCTTCAGATCCCCAAGATTGTCGTCGTAAAATAAAATACGATCTTTGGTACCTTTTAAATATCTTAAAACCCTTTTAAGTAACAAAAAATGACGCTTTTCTGGTCTTTGATTATACTGAGATAAAAAACTTACAACAAAACTTAGATCGGGACGTGTGCGATTCGCAAGATAAGAAAGTTCACCTATTAATTCTAAATACTTAGTTTGATCAATCTGCTCGTTTGTAGTGTCTAAACATTTGTCCTCATTTTTAGAGATTGGGAGTTTTACTGGTTTACATTCACTCATACCATGTTTTTCAAGAATAATTTCTATGTACTCTTTTTGAGATAATCCTATTCCATTTTTGAATTTTTGTATTTCTAATCCCAAGAATTTACCTTTTTCAGTTGTTTCATTAATATCAAAACATTCTCTTAATTTATGAATAATTTCATCTGCAATTTTTGGATTACTGCTAAAAATACCCAAATCGTCTACATATATACACATTGCAAAGAAATTGTTTGGATCATCTAAAATAAAGATACAATTATCAGAAGCTAGTTGTTTAAGTCCGATTTCTAATAATACAGTTTTGAGTTTTAAATTCCAATTTCTACCAGATTGCGGTAAACCGTAAATACTGCGTTTAAGTTTACAAACTTTGTTTTCTCCAAAATTATTTTCATAACCTGGCGGAATAGTCATATACACGGTTTCCTTCAAATCACTATACAGATAAGCTGTTTTAACGTCAAAAAATCGAATATCTAAATCAAGCTTTGCAGCTAAAGCGACTAATAATCTAAAAGATTCGATATTCACTACAGGAGAATACGATTCGTCATAGTCTAGATTTTTGATTTGATTAAATCCTGCTGCAACAAGACGCGCTTTATACTTAGCACAATTTTGATCTTGTTTAAAGTTATAAACCCATTTACTTTTAATAGTTTTTACGTCATTCGGTTTATCCACTATTTCCCATACGTTTTGTTGTTCTAATGATTTCAACTCGTCTTGCATTGCTTTAAGCCAATCATTTGAGTTTTTATTGGACATAGCTTCATCGTAATTATTCGGTATATCCTGAGTAACTAAACATGTTAAGTTCGTTTTTAATCTTTCTGATCTCCTTACACCTTGTTCTAACATTTGTCGTTCTTCTTCTAAAACACGTTCGCGATTCAATTCCTGACTTTTAAGCTTAGTCATACCAATAGGTCTACCACGTTTTTGTGTTTGGATATTTGCTTCTGTCGAATATTCACCCAGATCTAAATCTAAAAGTGGTTGATTTTGCACATCACTTTTCGAATTTTCGGCTTCGGATTGAATTAACCCATCGTTAAAATACGTCTCAATATCCCAATTATTATCAAACGATCGTTTCAACAAATTCGAACCTTTCAAGTTTTCATTAAATTTTACTGAGCGTTCTTCTATCACACAATTTTCCTCAACATTAAAAATTCGATAAGCTTTCCTTTCTCGAGAATATCCCACCATAATACCAGTTTTACCAGGGATTTGCAATTTGTTGCGGTATACTTTTGGTGTGTGGTAATAAGCTACACAACCGAACACTTTCAAATATGAAATATTGGGCTTTCTTTTGAAAAACAATTCATACGGAGTTTTAAGTTTAGATTTTCTAGGGGTTAAATTTGTAACATGTGTACTACAAGCAATAGCTTCAGCCCAGAAAGTTAAAGAAAGTTTACTTCCGTAAATTAATGTTCTAGCACGATCCAAATGAACTCGTACAGCTCTTTCACTTTTACCATTGCTGGGAGGATTATAAGGAACTGTTTTTTCGTGAGTTATTCCACATTCATCAAAATAAGATTTTAGTTCATTATTAATGAATTCACCTCCATTATCAGATCGGAAACGTTTGATACGTTTATTTAACAAATTCTCGTATTTTGCTTTGAATAATTTAATCTTATCAATAGCTTCACTTTTAAGTTTTAAGAAATATGTAAAATACATTCCAGAATAATCATCTACTATAACAAGAAAATACTTAGAATTATTTAACGAATTTTCAGGCATTGGACCACACAAATCTACATGAATCAATTCTAAAACACATTTACTTTGTTCATATTGAATAGATTTATGAGGTTTTGAAGTAATTTTACTCACATCACACACTTCACAATCAAACTTAGCAACTTCATCAAGATTAGAAGTATTAATAGCAAGATTATCATCAATTAGCATTTTACACATATAATCATAATTCAAATGACATAGTCTTTCATGCCACAATTTACTTAAATTATCATTAACATAATTACATTCATCTTTAATAGATTTTTCAACATTAGGTTCCAAAATTATTTCTAAACGCTTATTAACTTTATTTGCTTTTAAAGCTTGTCTACCTTGATTATCAATAACTAACATACAATTATGCTCAGAAGCAATCTTGTAACCCTTTTCTAATAAAGTAGTTAAGGATAATAAATTACATCTTAGTTCAGGAACATATAACACATCATGTATATCTAAATCATTGTTATTAAACTTAGCTTTTACAGTACCACTACCTTCCGATTTTATAGTAGAACCTATACCAGCTAACTGTATTTCACTATTAAAACTATTAAATTCATTAAACCATTTTAAATTATTTACCATATGACAGCTGCAACCGCTATCTATGAGCCATATATCTTCAGTTTTGTCCGTTTCTTCATGGTCGTTGGATGCCGTCAGAGCGAAATTGGAGCGGCGGTTCCCCCCAGTGGAACTTCGGTCGGTGTGCTCCGTCGAACCTAACGGATCCCGGCGCAAGTTCTTAGGTTGGTTTTTCTGTTGGTTCTTTCTTGCGTAACAACTTTTCCACAAGTGTCCTTTTCTTTTACAAAAATGGCAAGTCTTTTCGAAATCTTTAACGGCGAATGCATTTTCGGTTCTTTTCCGGCTTGGGTTGGAATCTCGCTGGAACTGTTGTTCTTCTTCTCGCATTACTTCTAAAACATCTTCCATGGACTTTTCTCTTTGGGTCTTGAGAATTTCTCTAATATTAGAATATTTTCCATTAAGTCCACGAACAGCATGGAATACTAGTTCACGACTGGTAATTTGCAGTCCAAAACTAGCGCACTTCGTAGCTAATCCTCTTGCTCTAGCTACGTAGTCGTTGGTGGATTCTGTTTCACCCATTTGCAAATTCTTTAATTCTTGACTAGAGTCAATTTTTCTATCTTCAATACCACCGGTACAATTGTCTTTAATCTTTGTCCACAATTCTTTTGCATTCTGCTCAGGAGCATACTGAAGTAGGTATTCGTCAGATAAAGACAGCTTGATATAAGAAACGGCGTCAGCGTTCTTCGAGTTCCATTCTGCATAACTTTTATCGTCTGCTGCAGGTTCAGCCACGTGCAGTACGTTGGAAAGTCCTTTTATCGATAAAGCGGCTTCTAATTTCACAGACCAAATGAAATAATTGTTTCCAATAAGTGCAGAAACTATCGGTGATATTTTACTATCTGCGTTAAACATTTTTAATTCTTTCTATATGCAAAAACCACGGACTCCGTTACCATAATGTTGTATGTGGATCAATTAATAACGCAGACATTAGCTGAACAAGAACTTTATTTGTAAATCAACAAGTATATATAAGAAATAAACAGCGCCATCTAGACACAGAAATCATAAGTAAAATATTTGCATATAACCAGATACTGTCTGATGCCAACAGAAACTTCTATTACCAATTAAATCTTTTTATTTGTAGACTTGGGCATTGATAAAATTCTCAAGGAAAATGTATCTTTAGTGCAGTACAAACCAGTGAATGATGATTCTGATGGTAAGTTTGAATTTCATAATATGTTCTTACTCTTTTTAACTGACTTCAGCACACCAAATGAAGCAAGGATGAGATTATCAATTTCAATATTATGGTTTTTTTTTTATGAGTGTTAATGCACGACTTCTGTTCTAATTTAGCTATTTGGATCAAGTTTTTTTGTTAGATACAGGATGTTTCACTTGGGAACCTTTTGTGACTAATATTTGGTTATCCGACATTTAACTATTATTCAGAATTCTCAATTAAATGGACAGTTAATTTTTTTTTTAATGGAGAAAAATCCACTTATGCAAAAAAATTGGTTATCCGGCTTTTATTTATCCAAAAATATGGATTAACCAGACTTTAATAAAAAAAATCCGATTTCAAAATATTTTAATTGTTGGATAGACATTGTCTAACTACGATGTAATTTCGCTTTACCAACATTTATTAAACTATATAATCTCAAAATATACTATCCCATAAATATACTATAAAAATATAAAATAATTCAATATGCCATATAAAATTTACTATAAAAAGTGAGAAATAACTTGAATTTCCTTGTTAATAACAGATCTGTCTGTCTGCTAATTTAAAAAACTAAAAAGGAAAAAATAAAATTAATCTTTTTTAAAAAAAGCAGAAATGACTTTAAGATAGAAGGACTAAAGTAAAAAATTTACTAACTAGTTGAAAAATTTAAATAGTATTAATTATTTGGTTCATGTATCAGAGAACATTAGAAATTATCATATGTTAGAACTTGGAACTAAAAGTTTATTGTATGAATTGAATTAGATTGCATTACTTGCATGAAAGCAGCTCAAACTTCAGTGAAGCATATGACAATGATTTGAACAACATCCTGTGAATGAACTAAATTAGTTCCATGTTTTTTTTTTCAATAAATTCAACGAAAAAGGAGAAAACTGTCAACAGTCATGAGGGTACAACTCCTTCTAAGAAAGAATGTCAAAAACAGTTTTTCTAATGTGGAAGTGGCACTTCGAATATATTTGTCAATGATGGTTATCAACGGTAGTGGTGAAATCTCATTTTCTAAGTTGAAACTTATTAACCCTTGGCTTTGGAACACTATGTCAAAAGGATAGGCTGGGTATCTCTTATAAGCCCAGAGCAGGGATCAGCAACCCTCGGCTTGTGGGCCACTGCAGCATTTTGCATGATTTCTTGCGGCACTCTAAAAAAAATTTAAGCTTGTAAAATGATAAATAAAAATATTTTTAATTCTATGTATATTAGCATTAAAACTGAATTATAAATTGATTAGAAATATAATTCAAATTTTTTTTTCTTTATTCTAAAAAAATATTTAATTATAAAGTATTATATTAAAAAAATTATTTATATTTTTAAACTGGCAATTCAATACGATTCCATAGTATTTCTGAAATTCTATGCACTATTCTTCGCAAAATATATATATTCCTGGAAATAAGCGTGGATAAATACACAATAATATTTTATACGCTGGGTACCAGAGATCCTTCATGGAAATACATAAAAATTGTGATTTATTTAACTTTTGCACTGTTAAAATAAGAGTTTTAAATTCAGCACAGAGAAATATCAGAATTAATATATTAACTATAGTTGATATTTAGTTCACTTTGCAATGTTTAATATGTTGTTTTTGTTATAGACAAGTCATTATTTTTTTGTTTGTTTTGGAGCCTTTTAAATTGTTAATTGTACAAATATTTTGTTCATCATCATAAAGGTGACAGGCCCTCTATTTTTTAAAAAAAATACGGCCCTTTTTCCACTGGTACTCCCGTTAGTATGGGGGTGCGCAACCGTATATTCAGTCTAGGGGCTCACTAACTCTAAATATGAAGTATAAAATTAGTATTGAAAAAGTTCAACTAGTTCGTAAATTTAAAAATAATTTTTTACTTTTAAGTGTTTTTTTTCTTCTTAAAATTGGTTTTCCTTTTTTAAAACAGATTATTTTATTCATTATATATAACTTTATCTAAATCTTTAGTATTTATGAAATTAATAATAAATTTCACTCTTAGATTTATTTTGTATCATCTACTTGTTTTCAGTGTGTGATTTATGGAGAGAAGTCCGTATTTTGCGAAGCATAAAGGACAATAATATCTTAGACTTTTATGGGATAGTTTATGATTCACGTACTGATAGGTATGTATCATTGGACTTAAAAAAATAAAAAAATTCCATGTTTAATCAGGGTTTGTAAGGTCCTTAACCACTCGACGGATACAATCGTGTATATCCGCTCGAGTATCTCCAGTTTTTCCATTAGTACACATAATATAAAAGTTAGTAAAACATCTCATTTTTGAAATAATTTTCAAATTTAAAGAATTAAGAGGACTTTTAAAAGCCTTCTCTACTAATGTAATTAAAAATATTTTTGTAAAAAAAAATGTGATTGAAATGCAAATTAAACTTCTGTGCAGTGAAAACTAACCTATAGATTTGAAATTTTGCTTATTCGTCGGAGGGTTAAAAGTCCTTAGAACTTTTTATTTTATTTTCATGTTTGTAAGGGCCAGTGGTGTTGCCATTCAAGAATTAAGGGGTGGGGCCCTCAAATGTTTCATTCCCAGTAAATTTACCAAAATAAAAAAATAAATGCTAACTAACAATTATGGTAATTATTGATAATTAACAATTAGTAATTGTTAATTATCAATAATTTGTTAATTACTGAAGAAATTGATAAATTTTGTAGAATAATAACAAACATTTTGTATAAAATTTTGACTGGGGGTTCTTATAACCTTTCAAGTTACAGAAGGCTTTTCTAAAAATGACTATTATTTAAATAATTTTACTCAATGTCTTTATTTAAAATATTTTATCTTGTGAAATAAACACAACTTTGTATCTGGTTTCTTTGCATCAGATAGTTTTTAACTGATTATGTACCTATTTTAATTTTTATTTGAATTTATTTTAATTTTTAAAAATATATTTTTTTTTATTAAAAGAATCCTATTTGCGACTTTTGAGCTAAAGTTGTTTGCATTAAAAAATTTAAGTTCTTATAAAATGCTTTTAAGGTTCTTGAAGTCCTTAAAAAAATCTTTTTTTTTTCTTTTCGAAAAATGGGTACGAACCCGGTTAACAATATTTTCTGTTGCACATAAATTATAGGTTTCCTCTTATTGTAGCAGTGCAAACTGTATTTATGAAATGGCAAATAATTTTCATACACTATAAGAATAGTCACTAAAATAATTTTCTAACGCATTTATATTTAAATGTGAATTTATGTATTACATTACTTTTTAGCCAGCAGTTTACATATAGAGATACAATGGCATTTTATGTATTTTATATGGTTTAACTATAACATAATAAATAAGATAGTATTTGAAAATCGTCAATATTTTTGCTTGGAAATTAATTGTAGTATTCCAGAATGTACTATGTACTAGGAATTGTGTATGTGCCAGGGGTTAAAATAGTATAATTAACATGATTTTTTTAAAAAGTTCTTTTGTATTTTTTACTTTTGGAGTATTAAACTAACGCTATTAACATTTGTTATACATTTACACCCTGTTATAACGAACCCTCAACGGACTGGTTCAGAAGTTCGCTATAGCTAAAGGTTCACTGTATCCGAATTTTCAAATATTGACGATATAAAAACTTCCCAAAGTCCTTAAACACATTTCTGTGCGAAATAAATGAATTACAATTAGTAATGGGAAATAATAAAGTAAGATAAATATTTTTTCTTCAAAAACACAATTAAATTAATTTTACTACTACTATTTGCATTTATTTATCTGAAGTATAAAAAAAAGTTGTGATTTTTTGTTGAAAGCATCAAGAGTCCATTACATTCTTATCCATAGTTTATGATACAAAGAAATTATGCAAAATGTTCACAGCTGCCTTAGTCCTTAGTATCAGAAATTGAAGGACCTGAACTTTCCCCCTCTAACCTTAATGGAAAAAAGCTTTTTGTTACTAACAGGAGCGATTTTAAACCTACGTGAAGTCCACGAGTCAAACGATAATCAGCAATATTATGAAAGGAAGGCAAATAATGTATGCTGACAAGTTGAACGGGAGAAGGAGAGGAGCTGAGAAGGGGAGTGAGTATATTGTCATATTTGAGGAAACTAGCTTCCATCAAAGGAACAAAGGGTAATTAATGTGGTCAGGACGAGTAAAATTTTCCGTGAAAGACCTAACTAAATTTGAAGAGTAAAGAAACTAAATTTGAAAAGTGTGAATTTTAGTTCGCTACATCTGAATTCCTTACTTTTGAAGATCTTTACAAGCATTTAAAAATACATTAGTGACATAGGAGTTCGGTTTGGACAACTTGAAAAGTTTGTTACAACCGAGTGATCTTTATATCCCGGGTTCGTTATACCGAGGTTTGACTGTATAAGGATTTTGTCATTTTCATGTTTGCTTTATTTTAATTGCAAGTATAAAATTAAAATCATTGACTAAACAAAAGATCCAGTTTTTATTTATTGAAACCGATTAATATTTATTTAGGCCAATTGATATTTATATATTTCTAAATAATATTGTATATTTTATTGTATTTTTAATAATATTGTATTTTTAATAATATTGTATATTTTATTGTATATTTATTTATATATTGCAATTGATATTGATATTTCATTAATATTTATTTACCAATTGATAATTACATTTATATTATTTCTTTCTATTCTTTAAATTTATATTATTTCTTTCTATTCTTTAAATTTATATTATTTAATTGAAATCAATTAAATTTATATTATTTAATTGAAATCAATTAAATTTATATTATTTAATTGAAATTAATCACATTTATATTATTTAATTGAAATTAATTACATTTATATTATTTAATTGAAATCAATTACATTTATATTATATAATTAAAATCAATTAAATATCGATTTGTCTTCTTCATGAGTTTGTTTCCTTACAGAAATTACTTGGCATTTGACGCATTCACTTGCTTCCTCTCACAGCTACTTTCAGAGGAGCATCAAAAACTGCTTCTGATACCTGTGGTAAGTACAGTGATGCCTCATTTAACAGACACTCCCGAGTAGCAGACACATCTAATTAGCGAACATTTTTAGCGAGTCCCAGTCCTTTAATGTAGCACATTCCATGTTATCCACTTTGAAGCAGACCGTAATCCTAACAATTCTTTTTAATACTTGCGAATCTTTTGGCAAATTTGACAAGCTAGCGAAATGTATGTATGTGGTCTTATTTACAAAGAACTTTGCCCTCTCGATTGTAACCTTACAAATGATTTCATTCCCACAATAAAGTACACCGCCAATTCTTTCCCTGTGTTTCTTTGGGAATTAAGTTTATGGAATTGTCCCAAATCCTTTTTACAGCTAAGCGATTTCTTTCTCCCTCGAAAAGTTTCACAAAGCAGTACCATATATTAGGAGATTAAAGATGTATATTCTAAGTTTTAAGGCCAAGTCTTATGTGCAGGTGGACTTGGAGAATATTGTTTTTTTAATTAACCTAACTACTATGTGTCGGGATAATAACGACATCTCTTTGTGCAGTTGGCAGCGAGAATCCTGAATTCTTTCCCAAACAAGTTACTATTGTACTTTGGAGACACAGTCAAAATGCACACTTCGTATCCCGCAGTGGCGGCCCGTGGTCGAAAATGTTAGTGCAGCCGAAATCATGTGACCCCCCCCCCCTTTTCCCAGAAACAGCAAACTTATCAATACCCCCAAAGCTGAAACAATTATCACGCCAAGGAGCTTTTCCTTCATCAGGCCCCCTCAGGGGGCTCTCATCTTGCGAGTACAGGCTTGGCAACCCCGAGGTACCCTAGCTGGGCCTTGGCTTTTTTCGTTCTTTCCTTTTTAGTTAAGGCACTACCATGTGCACGATTTTTGGTTGTTGTATTTTGTTATTGCATTCAATTCTCCTTTTGTTTATGATTGTTGGGTTTTCCTTATTTATATTTAAGTATTGTTTCGTGGGTTCAATTTAATTGTTTCACTTATTGTATTAATTCCGACAGTTTTTATTGGTTTTCTGTCAGATTATCTGACCTGCACGTTTGCCGTGTGCGGTAACTCGTATCGTAGGAAAGTGGAGTCCTGGGGATCCTGCGACGTCTCGTTTTAGGACGGGGTTTTGTTTCCTAGAGACGTCGTTGCGTTCCCTTTGGTCCATGCTTCGACGTAAACGAGAGGCCAGGAGTGAGCCCGCTTTTGGTCAACCGGCTCGCCTAATATCACTGTGGTTCAGTACGCCAGGTGAATCTCTCCCCTGGTGTGCTGGACACCACTGTTATTTGGCATTTAAGGGCTAGTACTGCAGCTAGGAGTGCCCTTATGGATCCACACTTCGAAACTGTAGCACTATACCCCGGTTTTACCCCCGTGGCAGTGTGGCACTGCCTCCCCTTGTAGGGCTCGGTGGTGGGCGGGGCTGAACCGGGATGAACACCTGAACCCTATATGGATCCCAAAAACCATGCCCTGCCGGAGGCTTTGTATCCGGCGACCCCATCCAGTTTTACAAACACAACAAATCAAACTGACAATTTATCCAACACAATACAAAATGCAAAATTTCTAATTATTACCTCCCCTGACCATATTCTCGGCACCATGTCTCCATTCTATATCCAAAAAGGCTTACAAGGTATCTGTGGCAATCCAAAATCTGTCAAAAAATTAAAATCTGGCGACTATTTAATAGAAACTGTATCTTCCAACCAATCCAAGTCAATACTTTCTGCCATCAAAATGGGAAACATCAGTATATCTGTATCACCCCACAATAGCTTGAACTCTTCCAAAGGTGTCGTCTCTGAATCAGATCTTTTGGCTGTTCCTGAAAAGGAAATTGAAGCCGAGCTGTCATCGCAAGGTGTGACTAACGTCCACCGGATCACGATGAAAAGAGATGACGCCATTATCCAAACCACACATCTAGTTCTTACTTTTAATACTCCAGATTTGCCAACAAACATTAAAGCTGGGTATCTTAATTGCCCAGTCCGACCCTACATTCCGAATCCTTTGCGCTGCTTTAAGTGTCAAAGGTTCGGTCACTCAATAAACACATGTAGAGGAGTAGAGACTTGTTCTAGATGCTCCAATATTGGCCATTCCTTCCAGAATTGCGCCCTTCCACTTAAATGCACAAACTGCGAGGGTGAGCACTCTGCCAACTCTCGCATCTGCCCAAAGTGGAAGGAAGAAAAAGAAATTCAGGTTGTGAGAACAACCCAGAAACTTTCTTACATGGATGCCAAAAAGCAAGTCTCTATCACTTTGCCCAAACCTAACTTATAATATGCAGCCGCCACTAAAAAATCCACATCCTCTATCGCAATTCAATGCGAAATATCAATAGATCAGCCAACTACAAGCAATAGTCGTCAAACTATTTCTAAAACTCCACCCACTCCTGTTTTATCCAAAGGTACAACAACAAATAACAAAAATAATGCTGTTGAAATTGTATCTCCTCTTACTGCTCTCAATAAATCCCTTAAAAATAAAAAAGATCTAACAGAAAATGCCAATGCTAAAAAACCAAAAAAAGTCAGAACCCCCATATCACACAATATACCTTCAGACTCCTCTGATGCTGCTGATATGGAGGTAGAGCCTGGTATGGAGACGCCAGGCAATCTCGCTCCTAAAATAAAACCGATCAAGCAGCCTTCAAACCCCATTACCTTCCCTTAATGGCCTGTGTCTTTTTGTGGAATTGCCGCGGTTTTCACCAGAACTCGGTAGACGTTAAAAATATTATTGATGAATACCATCCAATCTGCTTTTGTCTACAAGAAACTCTGTTAAAACCAACTCAGAGCTCTCTTGTTAAAGGGTACACTCCCCTTAGAAAGGATTACATTAGCGGAGATAGAGCCAGTGGTGGAGTTGCTATATTTATATCTAATAGCGCTCCCTTCACCCCACTGAGTCTCACAACTAAACTGCAAGCTATCGCAGTGAGAGTCGCTGTAAAATCTATCATTACAGTGTGCTCTATTTATCTACCGCCTAATGATATAATTCTACAAGCAGATCTAGACAGGTTATGCGACCAGCTTCCGGTCCCTTATATCTTATGTGGCGATTTTAATGGGCACAATCCTCTTTGGGGAAGCCCAGATACAAATCGTCGTGGAAGTCAAATTGAGAAATTGATACACGATCAAAATCTTTGTGTACTCAATAATGGGCAACCAACGTACTTCCACACCCCATCGAGGACCTTCCATTCCATTGATCTTGTCTTGTGTTCACCATCTTTGTTTTCTTCCCTGACGTTTCAGGTGGGAAATGATCCATATCATAGTGATCATTTCCCCTTGTTTATTACATTTCCGGGGAATGCGACAACCCCTGTATCTCGCCTGCCTCGATTTAAATAAGAGGCCGCGGATTGGGATCTGTTTGCATCTATTGCTGATTTGTCAGACGAGATGGTGAATCAAGAGGACATTGATCAATGTGTAGAATCTGCCATTAATGTTATAATGGATGCTGCTCGTATATCTATTCCTGTCTCATCAAAGTTACCAAAACTACCGAAACCGTGGTGGAATCAAGCCTGCAAGATAGCCCACAAAAAGAGAAAAAAGGCCTGGGATAAATTTCGGAGGTATCCCACAACCGAAAATTTGACTCGGTTTAAATTTGCAAAAGCCAATGCGCGACGAATACGTCGTCAGAGCCAAAGAGAATCATGGCAAAAGTATGTCTGTAGTATAACATCTGCCATTTCCTCAAAGCAATTATGGAACAGAGTTCGGAAAGCCATGGGATTATATTCCACTCATTCTATCTCGTTGGTGGAAGAAAATGGCCAGTTGGTAACTGACACGGTAGACATCGCAAATTCTATTGCGAGAGCATTTTCTGCCGTGTCTAGTTCTACCACATATCCTGGCAATTTTCAGAGTATCAAACACCGCGCAGAATCTCATGGTATTAATTTTTCTTCTGATAGAGATGCCGAACTTGTATATAATTGCCGTTTTACTGAAAGGGAGTTGACGCGATGCCTTCAGAAGACTCGGATGACAGCACCGGGTCCTGATGGCATCACTTACAGTATGCTAAAACATCTGTCTAGTCACTCTCTGAGGAATTTATTGCGCCTTTATAATCGCATATGGCAAGAGCATGCTTTTCCTTTGTCTTGGCGACGGGCCATAGTTATTCCTTTTCCTAAACCTGGAAAAGATCCTAAAGATCCAAATAACTATCGGCCAATTGCACTTACCAGCTGCCTGTGCAAGCTTTTGGAAAAAATGGTTAATTCTCGCCTTGTACATATGTTAGAGACGACCAAAGCTCTAACGCCCTTTCAAAGTGGTTTTAGGGTCGGCCGCTCTACGGTAGATAATATCTTGTACCTCGAAACTCAAATACGCCATGCCTTTCTGCGCCGAAACCATCTCGTTGCTATATTCTTCGATATGGAGAAGGCGTACGATCGGACATGGCGATATGGTATTCTTAAAGATCTGTATTCCCTTGGGTTTCGAGGACATCTACCTATATTTATTAAGAACTTTTTGGCATTGCGAGAATTCAGCGTTCGCATTGGCTCTGCATTTTCGGATACTTTTATCCAAGAAGAGGGCGTTCCTCAGGGTAGCGTACTCAGCGTGACTCTTTTCGCCTTAAAAATAAACGATATCCTGAAACAGCTACCTCCTTCTGTCCAAGGCAATTTATATGTGGATGACTTGAGCATTTTTTGCCAAGGAAAGGACATGCGATTCGTAGAGAGACAACTGCAAACAACTGTTACACGGTTGACAAAGTGGAGCGCAGAAAATGGTTTCAACTTCTCTATTCAAAAAACATCCTGTGTACATTTCTGCCGTCTACGAAACCTGCATCCTGACCCAGACATTTTTCTGGGTGGGAATAGGATTGCAGTAGTAGACGAAGCGAGATTTCTAGGTGTTATTTTTGACAAGAAGCTTACATTTCTGCCGCACATTAAGGACTTGCGGGTGTCATGCATGAAAAAGCTCAATTTGTTGAAAGTTCTATCCAATACTTTTTGGGGAGCAGAGCGATTCCAGGGTGGCAACATAACCGGGAAGTCAGGGAATTGTCATGGAATTTTTTTATTCTGGAAATGTCAGGGAAAAGTCAGGGAAAATTAAAAAAAATTACAAAAAGTCAAGGAATTTTTCAAATTTGGTTCATTAAAACGGCAATTATTATTGTCTATTCTGATTTGTTTAGTCGTCAATATTTCCTTTTAGTTCCGATTTAAAAAAAAAAAAATCATGGTTGAGTGAGCGGATGCGCAGTTCCGTTGTTGATAGATACGTGAACAGCTGCTGGAGTGAGAAAAGAAAGCAAAGTTGGACTTTGGACTGCAAAATGTGGGCTGCTAATGAATCTGCTGAATCAACAATTTGTTGAAAATTGTATTAGAAATATTTTTATTTTAAGTATGGATTGAACTCTTATGGCAAGATAAAAGATTGGATTTAAAGGCAGGTCGTAAGGACTTTGAAATTTATTTTAATATAAATAAATTATACCTTTTCTACTGTACCCTCTTCATATGCAAATAAATTTTAAAAACTTTGAGGTTTTTTTTTCTGTCTATTTTATGGAAGCTTTTCAGATTTTATAATAGATTAAATATAAATTTTATCTTAATATATTTCAAAATAATTCTTCAATATCTTAGGAATTCACAATTTTAAGAATTCCTGCAGTATCACATTTTGAATTATTCTTCGTTTTTGCTTAAAAATAGTACATTTTTGTTATTTTCTGTACTTTTTTATTTAAAATTAATGATTATATACCGTATATACTCGCGTATAAGCCGACCTCCTAATTTTAGGATAATTTTTTGTGCAAAATTGAAAATTCGCGTATAATCCGAGTTGTATTTTCGTACATGAAAAATTCCGATTAAAATCGGCAAATCATCGAAAAAACAATGACATTTTAATTCTTAAAATAAATATTTAAGCCGAGAAATCGAAAATTAAAAAAAGGGGGCGAAAGAAACGGCCTTTCTCGAAGTTCGCGACTATTCGTCGTGCATAAAAAATGTATACCATTCGCGATGTTCTTGTGTCTTTCAAACCGCCATCTGACTTCTGAAATTAAATCTCGCTTATTATCATAATAAAATATTTTAAACCACATATTTAAATACCAAAATGTGCAATTTCTAATTATTAACATCGTTTTTTAAAGAATTAAAAACTTAGAAAACTTCAACTGTCTTCTATTACGTTGATTACTGTCACTATTAAATACAGATGAGCATTTTTTTATTCATCTCGTAAGGAAATACTAGTATATTGTGGATCAATGCTTACTTATTAAAATATTTAGTTTTTAATTACGAAATAATTGACTTGAAAGTAGAGCTTGAATTCGCGTATTAGCAACGTCCCGATTTTACCGCTTTAAAGTCAATTCCATCCAAAATTCTAATGCTAAGAGTGACGGAATTCATCTCTGAAAGTCTTTCCAAAAAAGAAAGCACGGCCGCACTCTTTTTAGATGTTGCAAAGGCCTTTGACCGCGTCTGGATCAAAGGCCTGATCCAAAAACTCATTTCTCTCTCAGTCCCCACCAATCTTATCCATCTTGTCAACTCATATCTTAAAGACAGGACTTTTTCAGTCGCTGTCCGTAATTCCCACTCATCTATTAGAACTTCCCAAGCAGGAACGCCCCAAGGTTCTGTCCTGGGGCCCCTGCTTTTCAATATCTTTATCAACGACATCCCCCAATTCTATAAAACCATGCTAGCACTATTCGCGGACGACACTGCCATTATGGCAAGTGACGAAGACCTAATTAAGGTCACTAATTACCTCCAAAGCCATATTAACATCCTAGAAAGCTGGCTTAATAACTGGAAAATCCAGATTAATGTCGACAAAAGCGCAGCAGTAATGTTCACTAATAAGAGAAAAATTCCGGATGACTTAAAACTAACAATGTACAATACTCAACTTAACTGGCAATATTCAACTAAATACCTTGGAGTAGTGATTGACAAACACTTAATGTGGAATCTTCATGTCCAACATATCCGCAAAAAGCTAAACATAACGCAAGCCACCCTTCGCCCCCTAATGTCGAAAAGGTCTCCCCTTAACATCGACAACAAACTCTTACTCTACAAAACTGTCATAAGACCCATAATCACGTACGCTGCACCAATCTGGGCCTCTGCGTGTAGAACTAGACTGGATGGATTGGAAAGAATCCAATCATCCATAATTAAAATCAATATTATAAGAGCCCCATGGTTCATCAGAATCCTTGACATACGAGAGACTCTAAACTTCCCTTCGCTATGTGACTTCATGGGAAAACTATCCCACAACTTCTATTCGAAGTTGCCTTTCATTGACAATGAAGAGCTCCAAAAGCTGGAGAATTACGACTACACTCTCTGGGTCAACAGGCGGCGACCCAGAGCTGCGCTGAAAATTGCAAATATGCCTAGCAGCGGTATCCCCTAGCAGTTTCTTTTCCAACCTGACATGTTTTCGTTTTGTCTATTGTTTCGTCCCTAGACTTTGTTTTATTGTCCCAAGATTTTGTAAATACAACTGTACTTATCCATACAACGCCACTGCGGCTTAATGCCCAATCTCTATTGTAACTCATCGTGTTTTGTATTTGTCCCCAGGAACCAGTAGAATAGAAATTCCCCTTCTATCCAGAAATTCTATGGCTTTTCTGCCTTCTTTATTGTAATTGAAAATTTTTATATTTCATTTTTATAATGTTTCTCATCATTGACTTTGTTGTTATAAATTTCCTTATACATACTTTGACTATTGTGGCTTCATGCCCAACATTAATTGTACCTCATCGTGTAATGTTTTTGTCCCCAGAAACTAGTAGATTAGAAATATTTCTCTACTCATGATTATTTAAGGCTTTTCGCCTTCCTTACTGATTCTCATCATGTATTGTGTATGTCCTCGGACACCTTGAAGTGACCGATGTAAATATTTATTCAACTCCATGAACCAGGCTCTATGCCCAATTTTTCACTGTTTTAATATGTTGTTTTGTTCTTTTGTCCTGTGCTGTCACCGTATTGTCCTTATAGTGTTCCTGAAACACGACATTCAAATTTATTTAAAACGTCAGGTTTTATTATTAATATTCATACAGGAGGTTAAAGGAGCTTCGCTCCTATGGTACTCCGAACGCTTCGCTCAACTACTACCAAAATTCTAATAAGGCAACTATTAATATCTTTACATAATATTATCAAGGAATAAAATCTATAATTGGGAAATAAATTTTATTTAATTATTTCAATCGAGTAAGAAAGACATTGACTTTAAAGTGGTGTCATTCGCTACGCACGATGTCAACTTCTTAAACTTCCATCCAAAATTCTATTAAAATAACGTATACAGCTTCATAAATTCTACAAACCAATTAAATATTTATTAAAATATATACCGTATATACTCGCGTATAAACCGATCCACGTATAAGCTAACTCCTAATTTTAGAACGATTTTTTGTCCAAAATGGTAAACTCGCGTATAAGCCGAGTTGTATTTTCGTACATGATAAATTCCGATTAAAATCAGCAAATATTCGAAAAAAGAGTGACATTTTAATTAGAAAAATAAATATTTAAGCCTAGAAATTAAAAGTTTAAAGAAAGTGGCTGGAGAAACGGCCTTCCTCGAAGTTCGAGATGATTCATCGAGCTTAAAAGTATGTACCGCTCGCGATGTTCTGGTGTCTTTCAAACCTTCATCGGACTTCTAAAATTAAATCTCCCTCATTATCTAATAAAATATTTTTAAACCACATACTTAAATACCAAAATGTGCAATTTCTAATTCTTAACATCGTTTTGTAAAGATTTAAAAACTTAGAAAACGTCAACTATTTTCTGTCAACATCGTTGACTACTGCCGCTATTAAATACGGATGAGTATTTTTTTTTATCCATCTCAGAAGGAAATACTACTATTTTATGGATGAATATATACTTCGTATAATAATATTTAATTACGAAATAAATGACTTCACAGTAGAACTTGGATTCGCCGATTAGCAACCTCCCGATTTTACCGCTTTAAAGCCAATTCCATCCAAAATACTAATAAAACAACTATTAATGTCTGTACATAATATTATCAAAGAATTAAAATCTGTTTCGGGGAAATAAATTTTGTTTAATTATTGCAATCGAGCAAGAAATACATTAACTTTAAAGTAGTGTCATTCGCAACGCACGATATCAACTTCTTAGTCTTCCATCCAAAATTCTATTAAAGTAACGTATATATTATAAATTCTACAAACAAATAAAATATTTATCAAAATATATACTTTTTATTTAGTTAAACTGATTATTTATGTCAGTAGTTAAATTTTGCGTGACGATTACGCCGCGATGCGCAGAACGGTGTTCAGTCAGCACATGACGCACATTCTCGATCGCCGAAATGTATCTGCGCGTTTTAGAAAAATCCGCTTCATTTTAACTTCTTTCTTTTTCCCATTTTAGGCAAATTATATTATAAATTTTACTGACCCGCGTATAAGCCGACCCCCCCTACTTTTTGAGGAAAATTTTGACTTAAATTTCTCGGCTTATGCGCGAGTATATACGGTACTTTTTATTTAGTTAAACTGATGATTTATCCGAGTAGTGCAATTTTGCGTTACGATTACGCCGCGATGCGCAGAACGGTCTTCAGTCAGCACATGGGACGCACATTCTCGATCTGGGATCGGGAAAATGTGTCGGCGCGTTTTCATAAGAATCCGCTTAATTTAAACATCTCTCCTTTTCCAATTTTAGGCAAATTACATTATAAATTTTACTGACCCGCGTATAAGCCGACTTCCCTACTTTTTGATGAAAATTTTGACTGAAATTTTTCGGCTTATACTCGAGTATATACGGTAAATGAAATTTAAGTATGGATTGTATAATTTTGTGTTTTATCCATAAATTATTATTTTAACTGAATATAAGTATTTTTCATTTAGAATGCAATATATTAATTATAGTAGCAAAGATACTTTGTTTGTTTTTATACAAAGTATGTATTATAACATTTATTTAACGTAATTTCAAAGTCAGGGAAATTTTTTGAAACCATCAGGGAAGTCAGGGAACTTTTTTTTCAGGATTTTGTTGCCACCCTGGATTCACTATGCTGAATATCTATCGAGCTGTAATTCGCTCCAGATTAGACTACGGCTGTGCCGTTTATGGTTCAGCTCGTCCTTCTGTGCTGCGTAAGCTCGATACGATTCATCATTCGGCACTAAGAATCTGCTCTGGAGCTTTTCACACATCACCCGTCGAAAGCCTTTGTGTTGTATGCAACAAATTACCATTGGCCTCCACACGCAGTTTGTTATCTCTGCGACTTTATTATCGCATTTTGTCGCATCCAGATCATCCTTTACAAAATTTACTCTTGGACAGATCTAAGGATCTACTTTTCAGGAATCGCCCGTCCTGTATACCATCCTTTGGACTGCGAATAAGAGATACTCTGAGTGGCACTCCTCTTCATTCAATAGAAGTTGCGGAACGTCCTGTTTTTGATAATGTACCTTGGAGAACTTCGAATATTTCAATTTTAAACTTGTTCCCTGGATATGAGAAATGTAACACTAATCCAGTTATTTTTAATCAACTTTTTAATGATCATCGTAATAATTTTAATACTCATACAGCCATATATACAGATGGATCAAAGTCCATTGATCATGTTGGCTGCGCATTTGTATGCGGCTCCGAAAATTTTAGTTTCTCATTACCACTTTTAATATCTGTTTTTACGTCTGAATTTTTAGCCTTGTACAAAGCATTAAAATACATTTCTCATCAGACTGTTGGTAATTTTATAGTTTACACCGATTCAAAAAGCATATTAGAATCTCTGTCATCAGATTCCTTAAATCATCCTTTAGCTTTTGAGGTGTTTACTATTTATAATAAACTTATTCGACGGGGCTATGGCGTCATATTGTGCTGGATTCCTGGGCATGTTGGCATAACTGGCAATGAGTCGGCAGACCATGCTGCCAAAAATGCCACATCCCAGTTTAATATCAGAATCCCATATGACGACCTACGTAATTATTTAAGGGACCTAGTGCGGAAGGACTGGAGCGATGGCTGGAGGTTACAGACGGCTAATAAATTAGCCTCTGTATTTCCCATACTTGTACCTCTATGCATCCCGTTCCTACCTTCCTTGTCATCTCGACGGTGTGATGTGTTATTAACCCGTCTCCGCATAGGTCATTCGCGAGCAACACATAGACACTTATTGCTCAATGAAACTGCCCCGATGTGTCACCATTGCCAACAACCTCTCTCCATAATTCATATTTTAACTTCTTGTCCTCGTCTTAGATTTTTATATAATCGTTTTTTTAATACTTCATCTCCCACATTGTCTTATTTATTGAATCATCCACCTCATTCATCACTATTTATCTTTTTAAACTACACAAGATTTTTACCTTTGCTTTAAAATTTAGTTTGTTTATGTGTAATTTTAGAATTTTAATGTTGGTTTAAAAATCTAGTGTTTGGCGCAGCTTGGCCATATTTGGCCCTTGTGCCAATAAACCCCAAACAACCAACCAACATCCTTCATCAGGCAAAGCGGTCTAGAGATACTAGTAAAATACTCAGTCCTCTCCACGCACGTCCTGCCGATTCACACATTAGCCAATCAATTCACAGAATTCCCAACTACAGCTCGAGTTGAAAAAATCCTTTTGAGCTGCGTTTGTGACGTCACAGCCTCATTTTAGCGTGAAGGGGAAAGTCATACAACGTAAGGTTGTCATGGCAACGATGCAACCGATTTCTGACTTCGCTTTTTGGCTGCAATTTTTATTGAATGAAGTTTTTTTCCCTTCTGAATTGTGCATTACGGCAAAAAGGCTTGCTATTTATCGGAGATTTTGTTTACTACCGTAGAAATTTCATTTTCAATTATAATCTTCATTTAAGAAAATTAGTAAAATATCTGATTTTAGTTTTTGATGAATTTAGGTGCAGCTCGGCTGTACTTGCTGTAGTGAGCGAGCCGCCACTGGTATCCCGTCCTTCACTGTTGACAGGAAGAAAGTTATAAAAGCCGTTCAGGCCATGTCTGTGTATTCCCCTTGAAAGTGATCTTAGGGGATATCTTATGGAAAGCGGTATATTTTGAAAAAGTGGGATTTATAAGTACGAGGGAAGTAGTATCTGACAGTGCAACTGAAGGAAACAATTAAAAAGGTTCTAGAGACACATTGGGATTAAAATATCACAGTGTTGAAGAATTCGTCAAAATTGACATCAGTTTATGCATTGCTTCCAATATCATTCCTTGGGACCCTACAGCAAAATCTGATCTTTCTGAGGATTAAATATCTGAGTAAGATGCTTGCCAAATTAAGGACTTTTCAGAAGTACTCGGGTGCATTGAACAATTGAAAAGTTTTTTCCGAGCAATAAGAACCCCAAGGACCTTGAGAAACTAAATGATTTAAAAATTTACATTGAGAAACGTGTTTGCAGTATAAAACAAAGAAATCATACTCAGTTAACAATTATTTCAGTTTGATTAATTTAACTCCTATGTAATGTATTTTGTGATTAATTTTTGAAAGCTGAAGTGAATAGTACACATTTTAAAGGGTAAAGTAGTAAATATGTAGTTGTTTTTATTCTCTCATTCTGCAATAGTAATTTTGAGTTTTTAATTAAAATTGTAGTAATAATTTAAATGTAATGTTGTAAATTAAATTATATATATACCTTTCTATAATATATATATATATATACCTTTCTATAATATATATATACATATATGTGTGTATCCAGTGTAATTCAAAATTGAAAAAATATATAAGAAAAATCTACTGAGCATTTTTCTCTCGTCATCAGGAGGGCCGAGAAGAAATACTGAGCAAATTAGTCATTTCTAAAACCCAGTTATAAACTATACAAAATCATAGTTCATGGTTTAGATATTTGATTAACAAAATTTCAATCGAATCCATACTTTTTGTATCGGCATTTTATTGTGAATTTTTATTATTGACTATTAAATGCATGTTAACAATTTTTTTGTTAAATAAAAAAAGTTGGATTAAAGAATCGGTTTAGGAAAAACTTTCTATACGTATTACATTAAAAAATATTGGTGTCCAAAACAAAATTTTATAATTAAATTTAAAAAAAAGTAAGGAAAACAGTAGCCAAGTTATTAATAAAAGCATAATAGAAAACAATATATTTAAAACTTTTAAATGCACTGGAAGACAAATGCATAAGTACTGTTCTATTTTTAGCAAAATGAATATTTCATTTACATCTTTGATATCATTGCATATAACTAGGTATATACTAAAATTGAATTTTTTAATTTTTATTTTTAAAATTATGTAGGAATTTTGAAAATACACATGTGTGGTCCTTCAATTATGTTGTTGTGCAAAAAATTTGTATTAATTTTAATGTAAAATTGTATGTGTAATGTAATTTTAATAAGCAAAGTTCTTCTGAAAAAGAAATTGTAAATAAGTTTATAAGGTAAAGTTTATAGGTTAATAAGTTTCATTTAAGTGCTGTAATGATACTGCATCTCTTTAAAAAAGGAAATGTTAAAGATTTTTTATTGACATTATATAATTGTGCATTTAAAAAAAAAAAAATCATTTTTTCTGAGAACTTAATTAAATAATCATAAAATACGATAATTATAAAATGATTAAATTAAGTTATTACAGGATTAAAAGACTAAATATTTTTTTATTTTGTAGATAAAACTTGTGATGTTACAACTGTTTGAGGGTTTAAAACACCTCCACGATAAAGGGATTGTGCATAGGTAAGTGTTTAACTGAGAAACTATGTTTTTGATATATAGGCTGTTTAAGAATTATCTTTACAACTTTGACAGGCAACGACACATTTGGCGTGGCGGTCCACAATGTGGCGAAGTTGGCCAGCTAGTTGTAAAGACAATTCTTAAACACCCTTTGGAGGTTTAAACAATGTGTGTAAATTTTAAATTTGAATTTAGACAAACGAAGTTTTATAACTTCATTTGTCTAAATTCAAATTTAAAATAGCATGGTTAATTGGCACATGGTATAGTTGGTATTGGGTAGAACAATATATCATTTATCTTTAATTTGTCAAATACTTGTATAATTCTTTGTTGACGCAAGTCATACTTTAATTATATTTGTAATAAGTTAGAAGGCGACACCCCCACTACTATTTTTAAACTAAAGAAACTTATAATTTTTGGTGTTGCCTTACAATTTATTATTTTTAAGCGAGTGTTGTAGAGTTATTGTCTTCTCATTAACATAATTTTTTAATCTTTTGTTTTTAGGGATATAACTCCAGATAACATAGTGTTCAGCGAGAATGGTGTCCTGAAAATCAGTAAGAATTAAAAAATGTATATATAAAATAATTTGAATGTGCTTAACTTATAACATGTTTTAATTGTATTTTACTTTTCCAGCAAGTTTCAGGAATGCTAAAAGGTTAGGCATGTGTGGTAAAACAGTGCTAACAGCCGAATTTCGGTAATTAACTTTCATATTTTGTTTATAATATATCTTAAGAAATAAAAATAATAATTTTTTTTTGTGGGTCATGTTAACACAGAAAAATAAATTGAAACCATGAAGGTTGCAGAATATGATTAAATTTTTTGAAGTTTAAATAAAGAAATGCTACAAGTTTAAATCATAAGAAATTCGTATATACTTTTTATCTTGTCTATATAATAGTTCCTCATAAAGAGCAATATCAGTTAATGTAAACTTAATTTTAAAATCTTTTATGATTATAAGTGTTAAATGTCTTTTTGTATGAGGGCATACAGTAACATAATGATAATGCATTTTTGTTGGGTCTTTTGTTTGTATAAAATTAAAGTTATTTGAATATATATATATTTAAAATAAAAATGTGTGTTAATACGTTGTTGTAATTTTGTATTAGCGAATTATTTGACAAGACCTTCTAATTTTTTGATAAAAACATTTTTACTGCAATACAGACTTAATAAACTTTAAAGCAAATAAAATTTGCAAATAAAATGCATAGAAATAATATTAGAATTTTTTGTGTCAGTGTATAAAGGTTAAGTAAACACTTTTTAAAAGTATTTTAGAAATAATATTTAAACAAACATTTAGTGCATGAAGAACTTCTAAAAGCAAGTACATTATAAAGTAATACTACTTGTACTATATTTAGTATATTCTTTTATAGCTATCAGCCTCTTGATGTATTGTTAAGTTCTGAAACGGTGTCTACTGCAGAAGACATATGGTAGGTATAGATTATTTTTATAAAAACAATCCCCAAAAAATTTCAAAATAGGCAAGTTTTCTTAATGTATTCAGACATGGTACAATACTGTGTAAACGCAGAATTCTACTTTTTCAGACTAATTTTATCATCCATGGGATTAATCCAAATCTGCATTAAAATTTCAATATGTCTATATTGGGGGGGGGGGGGGGGAGGCATGATGATTTTTTCGAATAAATTGTCTATGTGAAAGGAAAATTTGAATGCGCCAAAACGTTTTGTGTAACTGCATTCCGGAAACCAGTTTGTAATAATTATATATTTTGTGAAAACTCGATACTTATTCTAGGAAAACTGGGAATTTCGCAAGAATGCAGCATATTTTACATTTAGAAATATTTGCGATCTTCGTCAAACGGAGGGGGGGATATCACTCGAAAGTTCAGAGGGTTATAACTCTAATTCTGTTGCATCTCGCAAATGCAACTTCCAATAGATTTTTTTAATAATTTTTATGACGATTTAATTGATTTTTAATGATTTTTTTAATAATCTTTTGATAATTTTTTTCATTCATGAGAACCTTGCGATCTGCTGCCATATCCGTTGAAAGATGCGCAATCCTTTTGCATCTAATAAGTAAATGCTTATACTTCACTATTTCCTATTTCATAATATTTGATTTGACCCTTAACACTTAATAAAATTACATTACATTTTTCGAAAATGTAATTTAATTTACGAATTTGAAGTTTAGGAGTTGTCATTTAGAGTAATAAATATTGATTTTTTGAAAGAAGCATGTTTCTTTTTGTTTGGCTGACAGTAATATTCTATTTTGTTTTAATGTTTATATATACAGACAACTCTCGTTATCTCGAACTCGAAGGGAAGTGTATAAAAATTCTAGATATCAAAAATTCGAGTTATCAAAAATCCCATAAAAAAGCTGTTTTGGTAAAAATAAATACAAGTATATTTACACTATTTCATTTTAAATTTCGATCCAAAATAGTTTGGTGGGTATTTCTATTTTTTCGGAATCAATTATATTTTCCAAATTCACGATTGCTTGAAATGTCTCTGATGTTTTCATTTCTGGTCTCGATTCAATGAATGCACACTATGGTTTTATGGAAGATAGAGCCTCTTACAAAGTTATCATTGGAGGAGGTTCGCATTCTTCATTATCATTCTTCTTCTGAGAGCGATCTCTCATCAAATGCTGCTATAGAAAGAGCATTGCATTTTTGTTTTGTCGCCATTATTCACAGCGACAAATCAACACCACACGAAAGCCTAAACAAAAGTGAGAAGGGGTCGAGTTCGAGTGTCGCCTTCATATTTTTAGTGGGTTGGTTTCTGGACGGTCGGTATAATGTTGCAAGAAAGTGACTCACTTTACAACACCAGCTGGCTTGAGGGACGATAAATCATTAATATTCTTTGTTGGACTGACTGTGTTAAAGAGGAGGGGATACAGCTCAGGGAATCAATTGTTGTGTATCCCCTTTCAGTAGCGCACAATAAGAAAGAGAACTGATAAGAAGAACGTTTCAATTACATATGTGCTAAAGGTTCTTCAAAAGACGAAAATAAAATTTTGAGTTGCGAGTTATTGAAAATAACGACGAAAAACTTTGAATTAAAGAGATAAAATTACATTAAATAATTAATGAAGGTGCAGGGAAATTGATTTTTTTCGAGATATCGAAAAATTCGAGTTATGGAAGTTCGAGTTATCGCGAGTCTTCTGTATATATATTGTTTGAAACCCCTCTCACATAAAATTAAATTAGGAATTGCAAAAACATTATGTAAGAAACTGTAGAAAATTTGAGGACATTGAAATTTTCTCTTAAGAAAAAAATCTGCATTTTTGGAGAAAGTTCAGCTTTTTAGGTGGATTTAATTGTTGTAGATGATATAATTGTAGTAATATCAGCTTGTTTTAACATTTCTATTGACCGTGAGTGTTTTCTTTGTACAGTCAGCTGTTTCCCTACAAGTATCAAAACAAATCTTTACAGATGGTAGCATGCTTGGGATTGATCAGAAATGTCTTGAATTTGAATTTTAAATTTTTAGATTTTTGACTTTGATCAAATAGTAAATATTTGATTAAAATCATATAATATCTGAATTCTGTAATCTATTTTCAGGGCTAAGCGTACAAAGGAGTAGTTGCACACACAGTGTCACTGACTTTACCCCCGATTGGATATACTGATCACTTTGTTAAAATCCCGAACCTGTTGATTAGTTACTAACGCAATAGTTTTATTAGTCATTACAACGACCACTTGTATTGTTCTTCTGAGGGGTTGTTAATCATTTATGATTGAAATTAATTAAGCTTTAAGTTGTTAAATATGATTTTCTGTAATAATGAACTGACCTGTAATACAATTGTAAGTATTTGTTTGCATTAAATATACTTTCAGGTCAGCAGGTTGCATCTTTGCAGAAATGATGTTAAAGAAGAAACTGTTTCCATCCGTGGAGAAGATCCAAGTTATCGGAGACATTGTTTCCATATTAGGCTACCCTGGTGAAGACGTTTTTGAGGTATATATATAATCTTTGAACTCTTTGTCATCACTATCCAAATTTATTTCATTGTGTATAATTGTCGTAATTAATTTTGTCAGAATGGAGATTGTTCCCTTTTTTTTAAAGTTGGTATATAGGGTTGTCACCCATCTCTGGAAAGCCTGTAATTGTCAGGGGATATGACCTAAAAAGTCAGGTAATTTTTCTAAAAATGTTAGGGGTTGGAATGCTTTTTCATATTCCTTTTTTATCATCAATGACATAATTTTCTTTTCTTTATTAACACATAAAAAATGGAGAGTTTATGAATTTGAACAAAACCATCCATTTTGAGTTTTTTTAATGAATTAAGATACACTGATTCAAAATATAACATTAATTTGTTCTTTTGTCTGGTTTTAACTCAAAAGCAATTGTATGGTTTTTTTATGAAGCTTGCAATATTTTATCAATAATCTCCCAACTTAATATCTGCACTTTGTTTCATGTGAATATCTGTAACCGTTCAAAAGATATAAAACTTTTTCATAGGCAGTGATAGACATTACTATAAGAAATTTATTTTTTGTGGATCTCTTTTATTTAAAACTGCATTGTTGTTTTTAATATCAAATACAATTTAAATTTTTTCATACTCAAATTTTGTATTATATTTAAAGGTACTTCATTTTTATGGTCTTAAAAATTAATCTTTGACGGTTTTTTTTTGTATTTCTTAGTTGTGGATTTTTTGAAAACCTAGACTAGTCAGGGAATTTGGACCTCAATATTGGGTGGCAACCATAGTATATACAATTTAAAGCCAATATTAAGTGCTGTTTAATAGTGTATTTGTGCACCTATTTTTTTAAACCTTGTTTGATAACTAGGAATAAATCAATAATGCAAAGTATATTTAACCCTCTCACGGCTCTGAACGACTTATGATGTTTATAGCTTTCCAATTTTTTCTAGCAATGCATACACTTTAAAATCATAAAAATATTCTACGTTGAAATATTTTTAAATCTTAAAGCGTTGCGGGTACTTTTTGGAAGCTATTAAAAATAGATATAATACATGCTTTGGAAATATAAAAATAAACTATATTCCACAGAAAACAACTTTAATTTTGTCCTTTTTCCAACCGCTCAGTCTTAATATACATTTCATTTTATACAAAAGTTGATGAACCTTTGCTTACCAACTTCGAAGTTAGTAGTATGTATTGATTTGGTAACTTGTCAAAAAATATTATTAAACGACCTTTCTTCTATTTAGGAGTTTGTTGAATTGCCTGATTTTAAAAGCATTGTAGTGACAAATCCTCATTCGTATGTATTCAAGATTATAAATTTAATAATTTATCAATAGTTATTTATTTCAATAGTTTATATATAGTTTTATATTGCTTATGTTCAGTTTTTTTTCTTTATTGTAATTTCTAACAGAAACAAGTAACTTTTATATTGTATTTGGTTATGGCATCAGTATTATCAGTTCTTGAAATATTTTGTTCTGACACGTATCAAATTTCTAAAAATTACATTTTCTACAGTTTTAAAGAGAAAAAAATGATAGTTACTTCATTATGCAAAAATAACTGAAATTGTTATGTAAAAATAACTTAATTGTCGTGCTTTTGTAAGCGTTTCATGTGTGTCCTTGTTCAATAAAGTTTGTTGCTTATACTTATTGCAGTTTTTCAGATGAAAGATAATTTATCTTTTATATGCCCATTGCGTCTTTTAAAATTTTTAAATAATATTTTAATAATTAGATTATTTATTATTAACTAGGTTACTATTTTTTCTTTAGCTAATGTAATGAACCAGTTCTAAGTAGGAGAAATATAATACAGTACCTAGCAATTTTTGGAGTTTAAAATGATATTAATTTAAAAGGATAAACTTTTGTGAAATTGTGGATAGTACGCTTTGAGTTTGTGTATTAAAATATGAGCATATAATAACATTAATTATAATTATTACATATATAAAGAAATATGTACTTGCAAATCGTTTTATAGGTATAACTACCTTGGTAAATATTTTAAAGACAACCAAGCTCTTGATTTATTGAAAGGATGTCTCAAATACAATCCTATTCTTAGGTAAGTAATGAATTGCAAAATCGCATATTATTAAACTACTCATTAAACATTAGTCGTATATAAATCAGGGACAAAAAATCTTCAAACTAAAAAATGCCATTTAAAATACATGCCTGAAAATAATTTTTATTGCAGACACTATTAACTTTTATAATTTATCATCAAAATAAATCATTGGGATAATTGGAGGAGCTCAGTGAATGAAAAGTAACTTAGTTTTTAATGTAAATTAATATGTTCATCCACTCAGATATTGAATTATAAAATATAAAAAAAAAAAATCTGATTTTATTGTGATATGAGTGGTATTGGAGAATGAATGCCAAGGATCTGTCCCAAAGGGGTACCCGAAAAACCACTCTGTTATAAATTTAGATGAACTAACTGGGTTACCATGGCCAATATTTTGTTGGTTTGATTAACATCACACTATAGATGCACTTTAGACTATTAGACAATTTCAGATTGTCTAATCAGGGCATGGTTTTGTTAAGGACACAAGTATTTTGTCCAGGACCCAAGTATGTACAACAGAATATTTTAAACAAATGAATATTTTTAAAAAGTGGAATCTTAGTAACTGTATAATGTGGTCATGAATGTTTATAGAGATTGCCCAAAATTGTCATACAAGTATTTTGTTACATTTCCTTTAATAAATTTATTAATTTGTCCAAACAATTAATATTAATAGCAAGAGTCAAGTCATATTAATAGTCAGCTAGAACCCTGCTTGCTGTATCAAAAAGAAAGTTTGTATATATGTAGTGATTCTATAATTAGGGGGCAGTAGCAGGGTTTTTAGGGGGCAGCCGTAAAAATTACAATAATAGGAGCCGTTAAGTTAGGTTCAAAACGTTTATTCCTCCAGACCCGAGAGACATTTTGTAACAGCATCAGGGTTACATTAAGAATGAGAGTGTCTAGGGACTTTTCATATTTAAAGACAAGGTTTTGTAGAGATTATTTTGATTCAGGAACATACGTCATTGGTACGAAATGGTTCTGTTCAGGGAATTTTCATGGTGAGGCACTCAAAATATCCCCTAAAATGTGAAAGTTATGCCAAAATATTCGTATAGGCAGTTTGTTATAACTAAATTAAGACAGGAATTGAATAGTCAGCAAAAAGTAAAGGAACTCTATTGCCTATTCATTATTATCATCACTTTATCATCATATGTATTATAGAAAGAAACGTTAACTTGATACAGTAGTTATGCTGGATGATAAAAGATTTTTATGCAGCCGTGGGAAGATTATTATGTCGTAATTAACTTTTTATGATTAAAAGGGATGGTATAATAAAGAATTTTAAAAATAGTGTAATTTAAGGAAATATATTACATAAATTGAATTAGGAGATTTCTAATATTTTTTTTTATGTGCAATTGCTTTAATGTTTTTTAAATATATATATTTGATGTAACTAAATAATATACCTTTAGGATTTCGGTTGACGAATGTTTGATGCATCCTCATTTTGAAGACGCACCGAAACGTAAGTCAATTTTTATACAAATGCACTTTTTAAATAGTTGATTTAAATTGGTATTCTATTTAAGAGTAATTTACTTACAAATAATATATAGGTTTATATCAGTAAGCCATATTTCCGAAATTTCTAATAAATAAGACAATGCAAACATCTTATTTTTATGCTTAGTATAATTAATTAAACACTTGCAACTGAAGATTGCCCTTTAAAATTGTAACTAAAAGTTGAACAAAATTGAGATTCTAAAGTGGCAAAATTTGGATTATTTTTTTTATGAATCTACAAAATAATGAATTATACATTCTACATACTTTTATTTGCCATGTATATAATATAATTATAAGCTTTACTTGTAAAAATTTTCTGTCGTATGTTGTTCATAGAAGGTTTAGAATGTGTTTTTGTTCTTGCATGATAATTATGCAAGTATTTGATTAGAATTAAATTATATATAATGCATTATTCGCAATGTCAGTATGTAAATCCCTACTACATAGGCCACAACATACAAATTTAGACTTCTGTCATACTTCATTGGTCAGTTTGACTGCACTTTTTGATTTCATTCGCACCAAATTAAAATTATTTTGATTTTATATACGTTTATTATATTATTTAAATGATTGTGAAGGATTCAAAGGCCAATTTTCCTCGATAAAGCTTTCCAACTGAGGTTTTATGACACAATGTTCCCATCTTTGCACATTCCAGGGAATACTATGAAAAGTTTTCATATTTATATATCTATATATATAAATAGATACTCAGTTACACAGTGGCTAATACTATTCTCTTAAATTAAAATGGATAAAAGTAAAAAAAATTCCAAGTGTAAACTGAGCAAAAAGTAAAGAACATTATTGCTGTCAATAACCAATTCTACCCAAATTCAACTAATATATTAAATACTTTTAAGTTGTGTTAAAATTTTGAACTCTTCTGTAAAGTTTTACAAAATGGTGATAATAGCTTAACTGATTATTTTCGAGTTCTTGAATTACATAACAAAATGCATCATATTGAAAAATTGATTATACTTTTGTCCTATTATATTGGTAAAAACTTCAATATTAACAAAGCTAACCCATCACCATTATTTTTTGTTGTTGTCATTTTGATATTTGTCTTAATATTACATAAAAAGTTCAGACATTTTTTATTTTCAATTTGCAGCAATGAACGACACAAAGGCATTTGGTGTATTGTTAAATGGGAAAACATACAAGTTCCCTGTGAAATATGACTTTTAATTTTCAATTATAATTTACAGTTTTTCCCATAATTGTGTACAAAGCTTGTATATTCTTCCTGTATAATTTTAAAATGTCTTCTTTTTATAGTTTAGTTTAAATATGTCTCCTATTGTCTGCATATATATGTATGCATCTTCTATTGTCTATAAATATGTCTGCATATTTGTGCTTTTAAATGTTGCATTGAAATAAAATGTGAATGCATATGTGCTGAATTTAATTTTAAGATGTCTTTTAAAAGTTTAGTTTGCTTATTTGTGAACCAATTTTAATTTTTTAAAAGTAAAAGCACAAATAGACTAATGGTGCATGCTTTTATAAAAATATATATTTTTTCAAGTGTTTAGTAGTCTAGAAAGAAAATATTAAAGTATGTCATCCCATTTTGAATCAATCCCAAAAAGCAAATAAGAAGAAATACTTAAAAATATGTTTCTTTATTATTTTACTAAAATTTGTTTAGAAATCCATAAGAACATCCAGCAGAAATTTTATATTCAAATTTTTAATAGGGTGTTTGATAATTATAATTTAATATTTTAAATTATTTTCATTTTATAATCTAAATGCAATAAACATTAATTTATTTAAGTACAATACAACAGATTTAAGTACATCATTTATCTTATGCAAAAAAAAAATCGTTTAAGAAACAATATTAAAAAATTAATATATTTAAAAATGATTAAGTGTATAGGAATTACTAACAATTAAAACATAAATAAAATCAATTTAATTCATTGTTTTAGTTAACATAGAATACAAGGGTTAAATTGCCCCTTGTTATTTTTTATCTGCTACAAATGCAAATAGAGATGAAATTGTCCCATTTTAAATGTTACAAACATTGCACAGACATATCACTTCGTTTTTATATTATGGTTATTTAATGAAAATCATAGTATTTAATAGAAGATTTTGTAGAAACATTGTGCTACAATTAATTTATCTTTATTGGGTAAAATTTATTCTCAAAAATGTATTTTCAATACCTGAGATTTTATATCTAATGGTTAGGATACTTTGATTTTTTTCTTCTTATATAGATGGGATTTAATTTATATTTAAAACATTTTTCTTGATATTTTAATTATCACACATTTTTGTTCACATTGCAAACAATTGCAACAGTAGCACAGAAAGTCAAAGTGCTAACAGATTAGTTTTTACACAATTATTTTATACATATTTACACCTAATCCCATCTAAAATTTACCAAACACTCTACAACAGTGATGTGCAATCTTCCTAGAAACACAAATTTTGACACAAATTGTTTAAACATCTCCTATAACAACATACACTCCTCTTCATAACACAAAATTTACAGCATGTACACATCACTGCCCCTCAACTTCTCTTGTCCCATTAACAAAACTATCAACATGGATATGACACATCAACCTCATCTCTATTCTGCAGTGCAATTGTGCAACCACGTTTTGGGCACCCACTGTGGTTCCCTTTCCAGGGTGTTTATTTCCTTTAGAAGTTCGTTGAATGCCTTGTCTACGTCCGAGTTGATGATGACCATGTCGAAGTAGTGTCCGTAGTTCTCTTCCATCTCCCTCGCCTTCTCGATGATGTCTTTGAGCTCTTCGTCTTTTGGGTTGTCGCCCGCCTTGACTCGATTGAGGCGGAGCTTCTCGAGGGAAGGCGGGGCCACGAACACCACGTAGGGCATCAGATCAGAGTTTTTCAGGATCTTCAATGACTGAAAAAATAAACACATGAAGAAGTCAATTTATGGAAGAAGTGGAAGATGTCCAATCAAAGCATTTATTGTATATCATTGTTTGAACAATGTTTTGATAAACGACCTTTTGCACTGTCAATGACTATTTTCCCATTTCTGATTTATTCATACTAACCTAGTTATAAAAAATTACATTCCTTAGATTACTTTTTCTTTGGGTATTTAATTAATATGATTATTATAAAAACATTTTTGAACTTATTTGAAACAAAACAGCACATAAAATGTATTTTAAATAAAAGCTTGTCTCATTGAACATTGCATATGTATTTTAATATTCTTAATGCAATGTTAAAACACACAATAAAAATCCCTGTAATCTGGACATGTTTCGGGAGATACATGCAGAAATGAAAGTGTTGCCAAAGAACAAAAACTAGGTAAATCTGTCGGAGTTAAGCATTGTGTGACAACAAGTGGGAAATACTAGAACTGCAAATGTTTCATTCACAATCAAATTAATATTGCTGAAAATATGAAACACTTTCAGGAAGTCAAAGTTCAACTGGAGATTTGGGTTTGCAAGTTAAATGCGAGTTAGAAAAATTAAATATATGATTATGTTCCCAATGGAGGACTTCTTTATTTCTTGTTTGATACTATATGCTTGGTGCTCTTTATTGTGAAATCTTAATGCTCTCCCTGTCTGACTGATATGACATACCACATTAACATGAGATACTATATGCCCTAGTTATTAAGGTCATTGATGGGGTCTTTAAGTTGTGTGAAGGTGATCTTATTGATAGGTGAAAAAATGGAACGTATCAATAACATCACCTTTACACAACTTAAAGACCCCATTGATGACCTTAATAACTGGGGCATATAGTATTTCATGTTAATGCGGTATGTCATATCAGTCGGACACAGAGAGCATTAAGATTTCACAATAAAGAGCACCAAGCATATAGTATCAAACAAGAAATAAAGAAGTCCTCCATTGGGAACATAATCATATATTTAATTTTTCTAACTCGCATTTAACTTGCAAACCCAAATCTCCAGTTGAACTTGACTTCCTGGAAGCATTTCATATATTCAGCAATATTGATTCGATTGTCAATGAATCATTTGTGGTTCCAGTATTTTCCGCTTGTTGGCACACAATAGTTAACTCTAACTGATTGAGAATTTTTTTGGCAACATTTTCAATTCTGGGTTATTTTCATTTTATTGCAGACTATTCATTTCTGCTGAAGAAGGGAGATGTATCTCCTGGAACATGTCTAGATCTGATGGATTTTTAAAGTTGCATTTGTATTTTAATAAAATGCATTATTACCTGCTCTTAAGACAAAATTAAAAAATGTTATATGTAAAGCATACATAATACCCTAACTTCATAGTCATAGTGAACTTCGAATAATCTATAGTACGAATTGTCTTTTCAAAGTTAAATCAATTATCAGCTTTAATTTTTACCTGAGGATGAAGATTCAAAACGCAGATCTTCCCAGAATTTACAACGGATCGTATGGCATCCAAACTTGTTCCATAATAATTCTTTTCGTATTCTCCATGCTCTACAAATTTGCCAGACACAATATCGGCTTCGAATTGAGATCGAGAAATAAAATGATAATCAGCCCCATTCATTTCCGAATCCCTTTTTGTTCTACTTGTATCTGCAACAAAAAAAGTTAATTGTATGTTAGAAGCTAGTTAAAGTTTTTGATTTGATACAATGATAATGAACTTATAAATTTATTGTTGAAATTGTTCATGAAATATTTTTGGAAAATTATATCACTATGTTCTTTACTTTCACTTGTAATGTGATACAAATACTTAAGATTGATGTTTACCTATTGCAATCTATGATGTTTACCTATTACAACCGACATATGTGTTTGTATGATATTGTATGTTTGCTAACATAGGAATATTAAAATTTTATACCTTTTTTTGGCTAGGTACATTCTTTTTATTTTTTGAAGACCTAAGCTATGAATATATTACTGCAAACAAAATAAAATGCTGTTAATTAACGTAACTGATAGACATGTGAATTTTTAAAATTGAAATTGGATAACTTTATAATATTTAACAAAAAAACAAGCTATTATGATTTCTCGAAAATGAAAGGCATTTTACCCAAGTTCAAGAGATAAAAAATTTGTAATGACAATTTTTAGGGAACAAAAAGTTATCCTCATGCAATATTCTATCTGCAATTATTAGTAAAATCGCTCAGAGTAGTATAATAACTGCTAATATAATTTTTTTTATACAAGCTATGTCGACTACCCGAGTTGCGCAGAAGAATAAATGGGCAGGTTTGCAAATAATTAGCTTGATGCCCAAACTATGCAAGTCCAATTTTCTATAGAAGGCACAGTTACTTGGATAGGCATCTCCATGTTAACCAAAGAATTTAGATTCTTATTTTCAATAATTTGTGCATAAATTTACTACTTTATTTGAAAGTTAGAAATCAAATTTTTACTCAATTTCACAAAAATGCAAATTATGCAGTTTTACATACCAGCTTAAGCTAAAAATTGTTACTTCTTAATGAATAAAGCATTTAAATTTTACTTACGAGGCACTGCAGCAGCAAAGCGCTCAGTGTCTTCCATAAGACGCTGCCTCAACTCGTGACGACCAATGTTTGGAGGGCCAATTAACACAGTTGGACGTTTGTGATTAGCTCGTGGATATAGTAGAGTAACTTCTTCGTAGGTTAGGATTTGGTCTACTTCTAAATCTGAAATATACAAAAAATATTGAAACTTAGAATATAACTAAAAACTTGTTTCATTTATTATGTTTTTTTTACTTTTATGGAATGATTAATTTTACATTAACTTTAAATAAATGTTAAGATATAATATATAGGGTTTAGTTTAAAAGAAACATTTTAAAAATCTAAATAGGTTTAAAATTTATGTATTTTACCTTCAGTGTTGGGATTATACATTTTCTTCTTTTTTTTCTTATTGTATTTCGCACAAAGGAACTTCCCACCTGCATAATAAAAAATTCAACATATATTAGTAACAAGCAATTATACTATTGCACACAAACTATGCATACTGTTATACTCATAATCATACTGTTTTAAATAAGGTTTCAAATGTTTTAATAGTACAGAATTTTAACATATGTGATAGATATAAGCAAACAAACAAAAAGCTTCAGTGTCTTGTTAATGGTCATAACTCCAAAAATTTTTCCTAGTATTTATATACAGTCAAACCCCGTTATAACGAACCCTCAACGGACTGGTTCAGAAGTTCGCTATAACCGAGGGTTCACTATATCCGAATTTTCAAATATTGACGATATAAAAACTTCCTAAAGTCCTTAAACCCGTTTTGTGCGAAACAAATTACTTACACTGAATTGCAATTAGTAATGGGCAATAATAAAGTAAAAGAAATATTTGTTCTTAAAAAACAATTAAATTAATTTTACTACTACTTAAATTTATTTATCTAAAGTATGAAAAGAAGTTTTGATTTTTTTGTTGAAAGCATCAAAAGAGTCCATTACATTCTTATCCACAGTTTCTGTTGCAAAGAAATTATGCAAAATGTTCACAGCTGCCTTACCTTTAGCATCAGAAATTGAAGGACCTGAACTAACATCCCCTTTGTATGCAATATCTGTAGATAAAAGATAATCACCGCTTTCTATTCTTTTAATAATTTTCGCTTTATCCTCAATGGAAAAGGCATTAGCAAACAGGAGCGATTTTAAACCTACACGAAGTCCACAAGTTAAACGATAATCTTCAGCAATAGAATGAAAGGAATAGGTAAAAGAATGTATGCTAAACCAGTTGAATGGGGGAAGGGGAGGAGCTGACCAGGGGAGTCTATTGTCACCTTTGAGGAACCTGGCTTCTGTCAAAGGAACAAAGGGTAAGGAATGTGGTCGGGGCGAGTAAAATTTTTGGGAAAAACCTGAAACTAAACTGGAAAAGTGTGAATTTTAGTTCGCTACGTCCGAATTCCTTACTTTTGAAGATCGTTATAAGCATTTGAAAATACATTAGTGACATAGGAGTTCGGTTGGGACCAATTGAAAAGTTCGTTACAACCGAGGGATCGTTATACCGAGGTTTGACTGTATTAGAATTCTATGACAGACAGCAATTTGGATAAAAATTAACTAACTTACCCTTTTTCACTTTTTCTTTATTACTAGACTCGCCAATTATTGTTTGCTTCATCGATTCTCGTCTGCAAAAGAAGTAGAATACATGTCACAAAAGCTTGTTTAAAAAGTAAAATAAGTATTGTAGCTTTGTAATAAAAATAAACTTATAACATAAATTGAAGTTGTACGGAAGATAGGAAAAAAGTATGTTAATGTATATGCTCAATACTTAAAAGTATATCAAGATGGAATAATGATTGAACAAGTTAGAATGAAGGTTAAACAACCTTAAGTTTTTGCAATAAGTGTAATGTTAACAGAACATATATTTTTTGCCTCTAATAGTATATTCAGTGTTCACTCTAGGCGTTTTTTGAAGGACGGTCCGCCCTGCCTGCCCTTTTTTCTTCTCAATAGCGCCCTCATGCCCCTTTTTTTTAAAAATGCCGCCCTCTTTTGAAAAAATGCCGCCCTCTTTTGAAAAAATGCCGCCCTTCTTGCCCTTTTCAGTTAAGCACAGGCGTCCTTGTTTCCCTAGCTGTCTTTAAAAAAGGCATTGAATCAAAAAAAAAAAAAAAATGTTTGTGTAAATTGGAATTAACATTCCACGATTCCTATTGGTTGCCGGTACCCGCATATGAAATGCTATATATTTTTTAAAAGTGAAGAGGGTTCGGTTATAATATTAAGCCTTTTATTACCAAATTTTAGATTTAAGTAGTTTTTTCATCAGTTTAGTAAGGGTCTGATTAGGGTTACTTACAGATATGGTTTGTAGCGAAAACATTAATTTTTATGTGTCAAATTTTGTATTTTAAGTAGTATCTTCATAGAGAGACATCAATTTTGTACCGGTCTTTCCTTCAAAATAAGCATCGAATCGTCACCAATAGCCCAATATGCAGCTCTAGCGCAATATCAATCAACAAATCGGAATTTTTTTTTGCTTGGTCACGGGTAGCCACGCCCATCTCATTTTTTTTTTTTTAAAGTGCCTTTATAAAAACAAGAAGTGCCTTTTCAAAAACGGGATGCCCTTTTAGTGCCAACAGCGCCCTGCTCTTTTTTATTTCTAGAGTGAACACTGGTACATTACAATACAGAAAAATCCCCCCCAAATCAGCAGATATTTGTTCAGTTCATAAGCAAAACTGTTAGCAATTTCCCATAACAAGCCAAGGGAAATTGGCTTCACATGGGAGGAAACACATAATTAGCAAGCCACAGTAGTTTCCAATAGAGGCAAATGCAAAACAACATACTCATGCCTTTTCTTGAATTTTAACTCGGACACCTGGGGCCCTAACCCAATGTCATTGGGAACGGGAGATCACAATATTTTTTCTTAGAAGTGTGACTTCCGCGAGACGATTCCAACAGAAAGTGTTGTAATTGAGAGATGGTGCTAGTACCCCTGATGTGACAGTTAAATGCGCTATGCACTCTATGTAATGTAGGCTGCTAATGTTGAATCGTGGACAAGTTATGTCTAGGAATCTTGCTTTTCCAGCAATACGTCCAATTTCTTAATTTTTATTGTGTATATTTTTTCCGTAGTAAAGATTCCTTTTGCAGTCTCGCACTTGATAAATTTTGACAGGTGAGGTGTAAAACAAAAGGGAATTTCCAGGATCAGTGATGAATAATACTTTTTGTTTCATGAAAGTTTTCATTTTTTTTTTAAATACATTTAAATATAATTAGTTTTTAAACTGGCCATTGGTAGTGCTACCACCTATGAATAGAATAGTTAAACACTTTTGGTAAGGGGGTCATGCTATAATTATCACAGTCTACTATTTTTAAATTACACTAGTCTATTAAAAGAAATATATCAAATAGCATGCACAGGAAAACCATTTAAATTTCTAAACAGGGAAAACTACTTTATATTTGCAAAAATTGCTTGAACGTTGCTACTCGTCTAAACTAATACTAGACACACATGCAAGGTGTGTTTGAGACATTAAATGTATAAAGTGTGTGTCATCTTTGAATAAATAGATAGTTGGAATAAAGATAGAATTCTTACTGTTGTTGGAAATTTTTACTAGGCACTAGTCCAGCTAAAGCCTGGTCTTCCTCCCCTTCTCTAAAAGCTTGCCACCAATTGGGATCGTCTTGACTGATTATGTTGAGAATATCTCCCTTTTGGAACGAAATCCCCAATTCTCTGCAGGGAATGTAAAGGTCGTCTTCGGGGTCATAGTCGAAGTGAGCTTTAACGTGCATCTGTGAAATGTAATAGAAATCCAGATGAGCATGGTGTTAAATGTGCTGTATAGGTCTTAGAGATGGAAAATACGAAAAAAATTTACTTTGCTGATGACGACATCAACTGGAAGAACTTTCTTTACTTCTTGCTGGGTAGGAATTATTAGGAATGTTAAAGTTCCATTCATGGTAGCCTGAAATGAAATTTAAAATGGTTAGTTTTTTTGTAAAACATTTGTAAATACTAGATTTTTGTACAATGAAAGAAGTCGGACTAAGCCACTGCGCTAAAATAATAATTAGACACTGGAGTGGGGACTAAGCATAGCGACCGCTCTACACCTTTTTGAGCAAAGGTAAGAAGAAATCAAAAAGTATTTTTGCATAGGTTTGCGTAGATTTAAAAACAAATTTCTGCCTTTCAAATATTCATTATATACTCACTCCATACTCACTTGCAAGGAAAAGAAGACAAAAGAACCAAAAAACCAGTTTTAAACCTTTCTGTGACTTCATGCGAGACTCCCACATAGCCGTGGTCTCAACCTTTCTTCCAAATAGTATCTATTTGTGTGACACAGTAAAGTATTTACATTGTCATTCACTGGGAGACCTCACTCCAGTTTTTATATTATTTAAGCTCAGTGGACTAAGCACAGAAAAATATATTTACCAATATGTCACAGACATCATTAACAGATTTTCCTCTCATTTCTATTCCATTAACTTCTAGTATCTCATCTCCTTCATGAAGCAAACCTATATAGAAATAACACATATCGTTTAAGTACATAAATATTATTAATGAGAAAGTTTAAAAATTCAGAATGAGTCATAAAATTTAATTAGCAATTAAAAGAATTTTTATCTCTTGATGAAGCTGAAGAGTGCAGTGGGGGTATCAAGTTAGAAGAGCAAGGGGATTTGCTTAGGATACCAGAAAAGGGGAAGTTATCTCTTAATAAAAAGTTTATTCGTCTAGTAATAATTTTTTACAGGCATTGTGATGCATTTTTTTACTGCGGTTTGGTAAAACAGTAGACAAGTTTATTTTCTAGTTCCAAGTATTCGTAGTATACAAGTCAACATTTATGGCTGTTCATTCCACATAAAAAAAAAACTGAAAGCAGTTTCTAATTTTTAGACTTCTAAGGCTCCCAAACCAAATATAACTAAATACCCTAGATTTTTAACTCTAGTAAACGAAAATAATCATACCTTGTATGTAATAAAATACATAGTAAATATACATAGTGTCATACTAAATAAAACACAATACATTAAACTAGCTTGTTTTAAACAATAGTTTTTTAAATAATAATAATAAAGAAATTATTGAAAGTATAACAGGAGGCTATAAGCGAAAGAGTTAAAAAATATATAAGAAATTGTTATTCAAATAATTTTGTTAATTTGCCAAAAATGTTAAACAATAGTTAACCATAAAAAAAGCCTAATGCGATTTCTATATAAATTTTTCTAAGTGTCTCAAAGTCATTTTATTTTTTGGAACTTGAATAGAAATATTTACAATTATTTATGGCTGCCGTTATACAACCCTATTTCTTTCAAAGCATAGACCCCAGCAGAATTTTAGATATGTACACTTACTTTCTTTTGAATGACTTAGGACCAATCGTGGAGAGTAGAACACAACTCAAGGGTAAAGAACATAATGTCAGAGTGTAAAACAAAACAGTACCCACCACTTTTTTCTGCTGCACCCCCTTTTACAATTCTTCCAATCACTACTGCCTCCCCTTCATTTCTCACTGTGGCACCCTGGAAAACAAAGTAAATCATTTAAAAAACCACTTAAACTAATAATTTTAAAAAGTGTTAATTTTTTCTCAGTTTAATTTATGAATTTTTTAATAAAAATGGATATGCACTTGCGGATAAGAAACTTGTATAATAATTATATCAAATGTTTGTTTAAAATATTACAGATTTTTTTAAATTCAAGATTCTTAAAATAAGTTTTCAGATTTCATGGATAGATGTTAATTGAATACAAATTAAAATTTGAATTGCAAATCATGATAACATTTAATGCAATAAAGAAAATAAGCTTGAGTGCGATAAACCAAGTTCTTTTTTGTACATTTAAAAACCAAACTCTTCTTAAAAAAAATTTTATGTTGATATTAAAAAAAAAAACGTTTTACGATTTTCTAGTGTTGTCTCAAAGTTTCTTCACATTAAAATTTAAATATTGATAGTAGTTCTACGAAAGAAACCTGTATGTTTTAATACAATTCTAGACTTAAATGTCTCAAAATTTATATATATGGAATAAATCAGATGCCATGGAAATTATGCAACAGACATGGAAAAATACACAAATAATATGTATCATTATGTTATTAGTACAAAATAATTTTTATACACATTTCAGTCTACTGTTAATAATACAATTTATGCATAAAAATCTAATTCTAATTACCAGAGGTTCATTAGTTTTATCTATCCTGACAATTTTAACACTTTCTTCAGTATACTGTGATGCCCTATCCAGCAATTCCTCATCAGGTGTAATAGTTGGCACAGTTTGACGTTCAGCTATTTTGTCGTGAGCATAAACTAAACCTTCAATTTCGAATTTGCTCAAGATGTCGACTAGTTCAACTGCTTCTGCGTGGGAGCTGTCTTGCAGTGCATTCATAACCTGAAATTGTTTCAAACAAAATTATAATTTAAAAATAAACAAATTTTAAGTGCTAATTTTACTTTACAAGACAAATCACAAATAACAATCAATTTGGTAATTCTATTTTACATAAAATTTAGATCATAGTAGCAGCGGGACTAGGTGTGAACTTAGTAGTAGGCCCCTCTTTAACCTCCACACAAATTTATGAATAGGTTTTTAGAGTTTTGAAAATCCAATCAGATTTTTTATCAACTACAAAATATATAAGTCATATAAAAAGTCAGTATTATTTTTTGATTTTTTATCTCAATAAGCCTAATTTTTTATCGAATGACATCAAATTTGTGTCAGTCGGAATATTTGTCACAAAGTTTTTCCGGAAGCAACTTGGTACATAAAAATATGCTACAGTTGGAATTTGTAAACTTTTTTTGCATCAACTCAGAATTTTCTGGTGGTATACAGGTTGTCCTGCCAGAAGGAAGAAAAAACCTCTATATGATCATAAAGATCTGGACGTATAAAGTCCTTCCAGAAGGGCATTGTACGTTCTATCCTGATATTTCACGTAGCTGAATTTTCAGCTGTTTCATGTCAAAAATAAAAAAAGAATAAATAATTTTATCTGTAACATTTTCATTTTGTGCCATTTTTATTTGATGAGCACGGGGCACTGTGTGGAGGCATGCATTACACATACCCCTAAGGGCACTTCTAGTTTGGTTTTTATTACAGAATTTTTTATAAAAATATAAGAACTCCAAGAGTCATTATGAAAATATTAGGAAATATTGAAATTCATCAATATTCTTTAGATGTTGATAGATGAAATACCACAAATTAGGACAAATCATTTTATAAAGTCAAATAAATTATATAAAAAGTTACCTCTTGAGTGATTTCCTGCGCTTCCGTTGACACAGCCGTAGGAGGACATTTGAAGCAACAGACCTCCTGAACTTTGTTGTGAATTGCAAGAATGTTCTGGAAGTCTGCATTGCGAATCAGGCCCTCCACAAGCATCAGGTCAGAGTCATTGTGCCCGTTGCCTTGCAAACTGGAACTTAGTCGGTAAAGGCTTTGCAGGAGCTCTGAGGCACCTAGGAGTAAATTATTTAAAATTTAATTTACGTTGCCTACGATTTAAATATGATGCATTAAAAAGAAAGAACTTCAAGTACCATTTAAGATATTTTTAAGAGAAATAAAAATAATTTATAATTTTTTGAAAAGTATGATTTATGATGAAATTAAATTATTTTTGCATAACATATATATATATATATTTCTTTGATTTTTGTTTAGAAAGAAACACATTTTTGTATGTATGTTGTTTTAGTTTGTTAACTAACTTTTGACCAAATTTTTGTAATAAAATATTTATACAGTACTGAAGATTATATTTAATAGAAGTTTTCTTTCAAATTTCGAAGAGTATCCATTGTTGTTATTGAGTAAGTAACCTGTTTGACATCAACCCAGCCTACGCCATACGGGGGTATTGACTAAGTAAATTATAAATGATCAAGTACATTTAATACTTACCAAACGTTTTCTCAAGTTCTGGTGTCGTTCCTTGTATTGTTTCTGTTTTTCCAATGCACTCTAATTCAAATGCGTCATTTTCAACTCCATGCTTTGGTGGTAATGGGGGATTAGCCTCAAGAGCTTGCAGCTTTTTGGAACCTCGTATGGAATTTCGAAGGAACTCGTTTTCTTTAGCTTGTTTTTCTTCAGCTATTTTTCTTCTATGAAGATCATCCTATAAGGAGCATAAAAATGAAGAGGTATTGCAGACCAGCATATTATTTTTCCCTAATATATGAAGATTTTTATGGCTTTATAGGATTGGGGGTAGATCCCAAAATTGCGTAGCAGGGTAGGTAATGTGCCTACATTAAAGGGGGGGGGGGGGGGTTATATCCCTTATGTCAGTGGTGTGCACCAAATACAAAATTTTCCCAAACAATGGGCAATTGTAAATTCCATAGTAATATTTTAAAATAAAAATATTTCTAAAATTTTAACAATTTTGAATGTATTATAAAAATCTATAACTATATACAAACCAAACCAATTTAGTATTATATAACTGTATCAGTTGATTTTGATGTCTAGTTTAAAATAAATTAATAGATTAATATTATAATTTTTTTTTTCAAGTGTGTTGCACTGGTTTTAAATTCCTTAATCTTAAATCTTTTTAATACTTTTGAAATACTTTTTAAAAATCTGGTTAAACTTCAGGATATTTGTATTGAATAGCAAGCATATTTCAAAGTAGACATTAGTAAAGAAATTTCTTTGAAAAATTATCTCATGTCAGGCATATTTTATAAATTCAATCGCATAAGAAAATGGAATGCCATATAAACATAGATTTTTTTAAAAAATATTTTTTCAATAATATAAAACTTATCCATATTAAAAAAAAAAAACTTACTTGATATTTACGTATCCTTTCTAGTTCTTCGTGTGTCACTTCCTGGGGATCTTTATTGGCACACTGCGCTGAATCGACAGCAAACCTTGGAACAGAAGTGCCATCCAAATTGCCTCGACCATTAATCCCATTTCTTTTAGGAAGGGAGTTCAGTTTAGAATTATGGTCATTTTCGTTAGACGAACTATCACCAGAACTATTGATAAAAAACTCTGGATGACCCTCCCTGCTGTGATCAGCCACTTTCTGGGGAGGATATCTAGGAGTCGTTTTGGCAACACCCACAAAAGAGTCCGGCACGTCCACTGCCATCTCTCTATGAGTTCTAAGTTCGGAATCAACCGCACTGGGTCTGTAAGCGTAGTTCTTCGGAAAAGCACCGTTGGACTTCACCACATCTGGCATGCGTCTCTGCAGGTGGTTTTCATTTGGCGAAGACCTGTTGAGCTTGTCAGGTAGATTTGGCAGCAAAGTCTCGACGGAAACACACAATTGAGAAAAGCGATTATTCACACCGTTGACTCCGTTCTGTGATTCGACGAGAAGTCTTTCGCGAGGAGGTGTCTCAGGGGAAGACGGCGACAGGGTATCATCGTAGCCTTCTCTGTCGACTATTTCTTGGGTGAGTTCTAGCTCTTGGTCGTGCTCGGCAATCCCGACTTGGGCGTGGCCGTTTAGTCCTTGCGAATTGCCTTTACCGGGTATGGAGGAGGAATTGTGAACGTAGTTATCAAGGCGATCCTTCTTCACTCGCTCTAAGGTAGCGTTGTGGATTTCAGGCACAGTGGTAACATAAATAGGGTTGTTTTCGATGACTCCGTTCAGATCGGGTGTGCTGTTGGTGCAATCGTTCAGTTCTTGGGAGAGTTTCGTCATGTCCACTGGCTTGATTTTTTTGAGAGCAGATAACTTTTCCAGCCGTTCTCTAGCTTGCTGCTCCACGGCGATGACAAAGGCATCCTGGACGTTACTGTTACGAGCCAAATCCAGAGCTGGAATAGTGAAAAGGAAATAAGTACATGCAGGCAATAGGATACAAATAAGTTTTCTTAAAAAGGAAAATATATTTTCTATGCGTTACCAACTTTAACGAGCAGTCGTGATTTAGTTGGGCAGTCGTAAATGTAAACAATTGAATTGATTTAGAAATTATGAATATTTGTTATTTTATTAGATGCCCTGAATTTTTTATTTAACAAAGATGAAAGCAACAAAAGTCAACATCAGCTCCTTTTTAGGAAGCGTGTTGTAAGTAATTGTTTACAGGAATCTGTAAAAAATCCCATTGTTTTTCTTAATGCTTTAAAGTAAAAGTTAGACATAAATATTCATATACTACATGATTATGTCATTCACAGGTGTAGGAAAGATGCCTCTCCATCATGAAAAATTTTTCTACCAAAATTTTTCAATATCACAAGAAATATATGAAATTTTATTAGTAATTATCAAATTATTAACAATTTCTGACTAATTAGCATATATATATTAGTAAATATTCTGTAAATGGAACTAGTTGAATTGCTATGTCACTGATGTTATTCACAAGAAAGTAACTTGCATTTATTTGATAATATTTTCACTTAACCCTGACAGTAACACATTTGTGAAAATATTTTTACTTAACCCTAACATTAACACGTTTTTTTTTCCATTTTTAAAATATTCACATTAAGGGGTTGGGGGTTGTTACAGATCGCAGGATTCGGGGGCCTAGGGTTAAGTCCAAAAAAAAAATTAAGCTTTTCAAAACATAAAAAAAATGAGATATTTCAATTAACTTTAATTTTTTTTTTTTTTTTACAAATGATGCTGACATTAACAATCACATATATTTTTAGCATATATAAATATATTACAAGCATATACAACATTTACAAAGTATTTTCTCAAACTATTATCGTAAAAGTAGAATATCAGTATACCTTAATTTAACATAGATCTCAAGGGATAAAAAAGTTCATGAAGTGTTACTAAACATTTAAGGAATATGTTAAATATTAAAACTAGGATATTTGTTTAGCATCAAAATAATAATTAAATAATTGAATCTACTAAAAAAAAGCGATGAACAGCCGTTTCTGTAAAACCTACAAAACTCCCATACTATTATTACGGACGAACGACTAGTTGGACCGGTTCAGAGAAGCAGGGCATCATTCCCTGTGACGTTGGAGACACAAAATTGCATAGTAAAAAGGGATCGAGCAGCGAGAGAAAGCTATTCGATTCAGTAGTTCTCGATAGCGCAATTTCCGAGTATGCGTGCTATTTTTCAGAGTTTTTAAGTTCAGCTGATATGCTTGTTTTAAATAATAAAAAAAATGTAGTAGATCTTCGATATAACGCCCTCTCATATGATCAATACGAATGGTCGCTGTAAAACGAGCTATAAAACGTATTGCATTAAAAACAAATCAACCGATTGGGACTTTATACTGCATAAACTAACTCTATAGTATAAACTAGATGCTGCATTTTTCGCTGGGCTCATGTTAACACGTTCACTGCCGGTGTCTAAAAAGATGCAAGTCGAACATTGCCTTGTGTTATTTTGAAGAACGTATCACGCGCCTGTGCGTGGCCGGCAGCGAACGTTTTAACCCTTTGCATTCCAAGAACACTTTGCGTTTTTCGTTCTTTCTACGGAACAGTTATTTACCCTTATGTCTTTTCCCCAGAATTAGTTATGCTTATAGAGAAAAGAAACATAATCTGTTTTGGATCTGCAAAAGAACAAAAAGATCGATGTTTTTTAAACACAAGATCGTGCTGTTCTCGTTTATTTTAAAGAACAGGGAACCAAAAGAACGAGTCGTTAAGTTGTCGCCTGAGCGGCGCCAACGGAGTGCAAAGGGCTAAGGTAAATAATCTCTGGATATGAAATATTGGGTGGAGTCGGAACCCTATAGTCTATAGTTGTCAATATTTTAGTTTATATATACTCTCAGGAATAATACTCTCATTTATAAGCATTCTGCGATCGTCAATGATATTTTAATCAATTTTGACAATTGTTTCACTATTGAAACACGTTTGACAAACGTCACGTGGCCTTTGACAAAATAAGAATCTTCACATTTTTTTAACGAAAGTAATTTACTCCGATTCCTGTCCTTTGGTATCAGCTCATTCTTTTCTAATTTTGGTTCTTACATGTAAATTGCCACAAAATCAATTGCTTTTCTGGCTCGATCGACAGTGCGCGTGACTTCGAACCAAGAGCTCCCTGATTCATGTCGGGTAGTAGATATTAATTTTAAATCGTCCTCTTTTTTGAAGAAATAAATTTCGCAAAACCAAACCGATAAAATAAATTTCCTCAGTTTGACGAGATATTTAATCGGTGCATTTAGCGGACATAAGTTTCGTGAAAAAGGGCAAAAGTTTCTTCATAAATCTGCATTTTTAACAGTGTAGATACTCATAAGAAGAGATTATTTATAAGGCCCCATAACCCTTTCCATATAACTTTTCTGCGTATGCTACTGGGGAAGGAAACACAACAAAAATCACAAAAACTGAATTAAAAATCTGTACATGTCGAGGGTTGAACGAATTTCCCGTTTTGCTGATACATAAAATGCGGAAGATTCCGCTTGACCTTCAGCAAGAGGGTACTAATTAGATCACTCTAATCCCCGCAGCTACTACTGCTGCACTTGGGAGGGAGGGTAGCTGCTTCGAAAGTATGCAATGAGATGTATGATCTGACCGCAAGGGAATCTTCTTGCACGTGTGCCGCTCAAAGCGTCAACAAATAGGAAATATCAGGAATGCACTGGAATCTAGTTCGAAGGTTGAGCAAAAATATTTTAAAATAGGGAACATAACCCGTAGTTTTCGTGTCCTCAATATACGTGTCTCTAGAAAAACGATTGGGGAATTATGTGCTTCCCCAATACAAATACAGGGTCGTCACAAATAATTGGGGCGATGGTCGTTGTTTGGCTGTTTAAAATAATAAACCATTATTTTTATTATACTTAAACTACTTTGTTTGTTGCTATTAAAGGTAAGCGACTTCAATATATTGGCACTGAAAATTTCCTAAATAATGTCTTAAATTATGCCACTACGATAAGTGTATCAAATAAGTCTTCATCTTAGATAGGCTATGAGTATATCAATTTGTTGGTATCTACACTGACTATCTTGGGGACAACCTAAGTTGAGCCTAAAGCAATTGAATATTTATACATATCATAGTTTCCGCTTCAGGTTCAACTTAGGTTGTCCCCGACTATACTTCAGGTGCCTATGGAATTTGGAAAAGACTTAGCATACGAGCGATGCGCAGGGTGTATTACTCATTACATCATTTATAAAATAAAAATTCAAACGTATCTATTCGCGTTTTCGTGTGATTTAAAAACATAACCCATAATTACCTTGCATAAAAGAAAGAGATGGAGCGCAGCTACATCAAAGCACGAGCTATCAGTGAACTTAATTATAGAAAATGCTATATATTGAACAATTTCGAAAAACATTAAAGAGCAGGGTGGATATAAAGAGACACACACCTGAGGTTAGGACAACAATGTACGCATGAACACGACGGAAAACCACTTTACAAGAAACGGTTGTAAAATATTTGCGCTTGACAAAGTGACCTTCTGAAAAGAGCAGTAAAAGATGAAAAGAACGAGCATGTTTCACTTGAACAAGGCTGTTCACCTCTTTAACCATCACTTTGTGAATGAAAAAATGCTGATGAACCGAAGTATCCACCTCCTGGAAGGCATTTTCACAGAGACAATAACAGTCACTACAGTGAATTTCTTTTAAGTTAAAAGCAGCGTCACTGTTTTGGAATGAATGTTCTTCGAATTGTTTTCCTATTGGATGAGTGATATACTTTTTTTTTCTTCTTCCTCCCTTTGGCTAATAGTAATCCTAATGACCACATTACCAAATGTAGTAATTGTTAATAATTTCAAAAATTCCACTCAAAACGAAGATTCGTCTAAAGATGTCATTTTGACACAAAAGTTGTTAAAAATTAAGTAACCATAAACACTAACGACCATAAACGAGAATTTTGATTTAACCCTTTTAGGCACAAACTAATTTTTCAATTGAAGCGGTGAAAGCAATAGTCAGTCAGACTTAATTCACTCTTCCTGTCAACTGTTCTTTCCTTGGTTACAACGCAACTGGCGGAAAAGGGGTGTAAGTCTGTGCTTTGACTTGCATCACTATTACTCAATTCATTATGATTCCAATTGGCACCACTGGACCATAAAGATATTCTATAACTTGCTTTACAAAATTTATATAAAAAAATATATTCAAGAAGAGTAAACAATTTTTCTATGTATTATTACGGAATATAGATACAGAGAAATTATGATAAAAAGGTTCGTTTAAAGCAGCGTTCCTCGTCAACATTTGGAAACGCATAAAGGTTTTTGAAACTACACCCCTTCTTTTATACCATAAATGAAAATAAATAAGAATTGATGTGATTAATGGAATCACTTTTAAAAATTAATAACCACTTGAAATATTCTGATGAGCTTTAGTTCCTTCCTAAATTAATAAAACTGCAAGTGATATCTTAAAACTGACTTGCTTCAAAGGAAAATGGCGATAATCCCATTTAATGCAGTCTTGGACATATAGTCGATTCAACTCCCTTGTTTGTAGCTTTCCTTATTTCCAGACTTTCACCAATTTTCTGCGAAGTTTCCGGAGTCTAAACGAGGCTGGGTTGCTTAGTATTTCCGAAACAACTTAGGAAGCAGTTAAAGGCAATCCCACATTTTCGAAGGCTACACAAACGAGCGACAATTTATAGAAGGTAATGCAATTACTATAAGGACGTTGTACATCTTTTTGGATTTTTTTCCCCCCGTAACAGCGTGAGTTTTTAAAGAAAGCTCTTCCACGGCGTCGTTATCCAATTTTAAGGCTATGCTTAAAAACTAAATTATTTCGTTCATCCACGAGATTAAGGTGCAAATATGATTTCGTATAAGCCGCCTTTTTCCTAATGCAGCGACGAGGATTTAATTCGATTTTCCACACTGAAAAATGAAGATTTGCTTTAATGCAATTTGCCACCCTCGGATTATGTATTTTTTTTGCTCTTTAATATAGAAAGAAAAAGCTCTTCACGGTATTATGATAAATATATATAAAAAAAATGGACATACGTCAATGTTTAAATCGCCTTGGTTCACTATTTGAGAGAGGGGTTTGCTCAAAACATTAAAACTACAAGTTATTTAAGGTAGTATATCTTGGAAATGCTGCCATCTTTGACTGTAGTTACAAAGATTTTTGGGGTATTTTTGATAATGAGTGTAGAGATGATATTTTGATTTATATAAAAGTTGATAAAAAACATTTTTTGATAAAAAACATTTTTCATAGGTAGATTTTTTTTTCAGTTGAAGAAAAGGAGGCAGAGGGGATGAAATAATGTGCGAAGAGGCAAAATGGCAGAAGGCAAATTTTGTTTAACTATTTATATTAAAAATATAAACAAAATTTGAAAGAAAAAAAATATAATAACTATAAAAATTTGTTTCGAGTGCGAGTTTTTTTCTTTGATTTTAAGGAATTTGATTTCTATGATAAGAATAATACTATACAAAAAGGAATGATTTTACAAATTTTTTCATAAAAATCGGATGAAGTTCAACACAATTTCGTACCATATAATAAGAAATATTAAAGGCCATATTTTGACGCCTACTCAATTTTTCTGAGAAAATGGGTCGGCAAAATTTATGTAGCCTCTAGGTGCCAAATTTCAAATCCGCCACTGAACCACCCACCAACACCTAATAAAAATTCGATCCACGTCAAATGATAACTAACTTTGAGTCGCAAGAAAAACTTCCAGAATATTGAATTGGAAATGATCACCTACTTTGAAAAGAGACAGCAGACCTCTAGTCTACACATTCACTCACCCCCGCATCTGCCAAGAACAATGTTTTGATATCTCCTTCTTCCCCAGAATCATCCCAGAATGCGGTAGTCGCGCGTGTTCCAAGAAATTCCAAGTATGACCGCTTGTATCAACAATTTTAACTCGATTCGGGATTTCTACATGCAGACGGAACCGCAAACTATATTCCAGACGACATAAAGCACGTTGTTCTATTGCGCACTTCTTGAGTCCCAGGATTAGTCAGAGTGTGCAAACAAAACCTGGTCGATTCCGGAATGATTTGTTTGGTTTGATGCAACAATGGCGTCTCTCTTGGCGATTTTGAAAATTGCATTGGTGGATTGAGAGAAGGTGGGGCATGTACAAATATAATTATTTTTTCGGAGAGGGACTTAAGGTATCCGAACACGTTCGAAGCACTTTTTTTAAAATGTGTCAGATAAAAACTATTTAATGCAATTTTTAGATTATTTGTTAGTTAAAACTAATTATATATCATGAATATTTAAATTTTATTATTTTAATTATTAAAAAAAGTTCAATAATCATTGAAAATTTTACGTTTTTTTTCAAAAACTTGAAAACTTATACAAGACATACAAATCAGTTTATATTGAAAATTTTACTTTTAAAATAAACTACATGTTATTATCTAGTGTTCCAAGTAAAATTAAACATATATATAAAAAATTAAATTTTTGGTGACACACCGAAAATTTATTATAAGATTTTTGACAATTTTACAACCTTATAGTTCAAAATTTAGTCCATAAATAAAAATATATTAATGATTTTCAAACAATTTTAGTACATGCACTAGAATACACTCTACTGAATATGGACACAAAATTGAAAGACAATATAACAATAATATTTTGAGTTATGATTTTTGAAATTTGATGTTTTTGAATAAAAATCAATTCTGAGAAAAATGCGTTTAAAGTATAAATTTGTCTATTATTTAATATTAAGAAAGTTTCAACACACTTAAAATCACCCCAATTTATATGTTATACCCTCCTCTTGCTCATCTTTAGCCAAATTTCCTTTTTTAGCTAATCTATTTTTTTTTTCTGACAACTTTAACATTAGGTAAATTAGGATTTCAGCAGCATCGGCAAGTTTTGTCTCCAGTGTTCTGAATGCAGACTTGGACAGTGTGCCCATATCAATTGAAGAACATAGTTTTTTAGCAGCCGAATTCCCTTTCCCAATGAGTCTTAGCCCAAATACAAATGAAATATTTACAGAACGCAATTTGTTTGATTTTTCAGAGGTGCAAAATGTATTTTTGTATTCGCAGTTTTGACATTTCACCGTCATATTTGATGCCAGTCCAAATACAGACTCTTGTAGAAGACACAGTCTACTGCTTAGGCAATCAGGGCAGCACAAACACTTTATCACATTGGAGAGAATTTGAATATTAATTATTTAATTTCCACTTATTTCAGTTCGAGAATAATTGTCCAAATAAGAAGTCATAGTGAGCTTCTTTTCACTTGCTGTAGGCACGTTGTTCGACGCAGATGGATCAGTTTCAGTGGAACATACATATTTATTTCCTCGGAATTTTTTCTTACGAATAAAACTTTGGTTTCTCGAATTCCCCAAGGTGTTTTAACATATATGAAAGAAAATTTGGAGAGTTAATTAAGTTAGGTCTTTAAAAAAAAAATGATTAAACAGATTATACAAAAAATAAACATTGCTGCTTGTAAAGAAATAAACAAGAGAGTAAAGTTGTTGACATTTTTAATACAAAAACTTCTGATATAAATGAAAATATTTGGTGGCTAGATTATAGCAACATTAAAATAATAAATATTGCAATTAAAAATTAAAAAAGGTTGAAAATTAAGAAAAAAACGATGTTTCTGCCTCATTTCCGGTTTCGGAATGCTACTTCCTGTTCCATTTAATACGTTTCCACTTGGACTTTAAATTACTATAACTTTTGTTCTAATTGACGCACAACTAAAGTAAAAACTGTTTTGGAAACTTAAAAGTGCAGAAAATCATATTTTTGAATAAAAAAAATTTGGTAATTTCAGTCAAAATCACCTTATTCAACGTGTGCGGATACCTTAAGAGATCTCAACCAGAGCCTGATTATTGAAAGGTCTATGAAGCCTGGGCTTATACTTTACATATTTGCGGGGCTTTCTATTAGACAGTAAATTTCAATATTTTACATATTTCAATAATATTTGAAAAAAGATAAAAACTCGTCTTATAGAACATTGCGTGAAGAATATTAGAATAAAAATGCAACGTTAAAACTACGCAATAAAAATACATAAAATCTAGACATGTTTCGTGAGATAGTATATGAAATTTAAAAATCCGCTTAAAAATTCTTATCTATCTGAGCACTCTAATAAGATTTGGTTGTTTTGTCATATTATCCCCAGATCAGCCATAAAATTTATAAAATTATCAGTAAATTCGACATACGTTCCATTTTTTCACCTATCAATAATATCACCTTAACACAACATTAAATATTCCATTGATGACCTTAATAACTGGGACATATATTGCATCTCATGTCAATGAAAAATAGGGTATTTTTTTTTATTAAAGAGAAGAGTTTTTTGTTATATTTAAAAACGTGCAATTCCATGCATGAATATCAACCCATTATTTGCCTTCACTTCTCTGCAAGTTGGTTTATAATATCACAAATTCACAAGTAATTTTAAAGGCATATTTGAATTTACTGTAATGAAAATTAGTCGACGAAGTAATCTTTTAAATTCTATTTATAAAATTTATACAATTGCTATTTTAAAATGTATATCAAGAACTATATGCACGTTAAAAAAAAACGTTACTTCAGATGAATTTTAACACGTAAAACAAATAAACAACGTAGTATAGCAAAAGATGAATCATAACAAGCCTCTACTTTTACAAATTACCACAGACATGTTAGTAGAAAAGGAGTGACATGACCTTAAACCGGTTTTTAATTAGTGAAAAAGTTAGAAATAGAGAATCGGCTAAAAAGGTAGAATTCTAGAAATATGGTTTACTTACAAAAAATTCTCGACTGTGCAAATATATAAAATCCAAACGTAAAAAGTTCATCTGTTGCAAAGATAAATACTAACTGTTAAAATAGTGATAACACAGGAAAGACGTTTTTATCATTGAAATATGATAGCTTATAGTGACGTTTTATCAAGAAGAGTAGCTGACGGAATTTCTGTAATTTCAAGATAAAATAGAAATGTATATAAAAAGAGAAGCTGACTAAATAAAATAAATGACGCAGTTATAAGTATAGTACGGACAAGAAGTATGGGAACAGCTTTGATAAAGTGTTTCGGTTTCACAGAAATCTAAAAATTGTCAATTTCCACAGAAACAGTTTAAACTGTTAACTAGTCAAACAAAATTGTAGAACTCGTCGTTCTGTTCTGTAAATGGTAAATACTCGTTTTAATTTTATAATATTAGCAAGCAGTTTCAAAATAACATTGAAATTTTTTTTTATCTGCAAGCTAAACGCAACAAGAATAATTATATATATATATAATTCTCTTACGCGGTGATAAAAAAACCGTTCTATTTCTTTCCTTGGATTGGCAACATTAAACTTGGTTTGCATACATACCGTCGCGGTCGCCATTAGCATTTTGTGAGATTGTGTAAGTCGTTTTGAAGTTTCGATATTTTTTTGCGGGGAACTTTCCACAAGATTCATCAAACTAATATTCCATAAAACATGTACAAGTTCAATAAATATTGTCATGATCAGCAGATTTATAATTTTTTTATAACCCAAAGCAAGCAAACTAACTAACACAACGATTACGGTCTACAAACTGGAATTTAAAAAAACCTCATAAGCAAAACAAAACCCATCCCTTCCTTTTAAGAAATAATAAGACTAGGAGCATAATAACAAAAGAGGTAAATCCGGTAAGAACACCTACGCTCTCCGTGTTGCCGACTGACCGCGTTGCGTGATTCATTTAGAGCCTAGAAATTCATTTCGTGGAATTTTCATTCCCATTTCACCTTCCGTTTGTTTCATTGCCTACCTTTATCTTTTAAAACGTGATTACGGTAACTTATTTTTAAAATGTGGATCTCATCTCTTTGTAGTTTCTCACGAAAGATGCAAGAGCGTGGACTCAGGACCGCCCTTGCAAGTCGCAGGGGCGGTTAACAGCCCCTTTTGTATAAAGGGCGTTCGCTTCTCCAAAATAAACTAATAGTATATTGACACATAAAAAGAAAATATTGTTAAATTTAAATAAATTAGGTCACTTATTGAAGAGTTATAACAAATAATTATTGCAAGTTTACGAAATAGCGTTCTTGAATTTTGCCATGAAGTATAAGCCCTCTAGTTTTAAAAAGAGATAGATATTTTTTTCGATTTTCAGATAATGGCACTTATTTTTAGTTTTCCTATAAATCTACCAGTGGGCGAAGTCATAACATTCCATAGCCGCTAGATAATATTCATTTTACGGTGTGAAAGTAGCAGTTAGTTGCAAAATCAGATAAGTATAGAAATCAGTTTTAAAAGCAATATATGCGTAGGCTACTGCGAACCAATCGCAGCGAATTAATCAGTTAATCAAAACCAGATAGATCCCATAGCTTGGTTATAAAACCAGATAGATTCAAAAGAAAAAAATATATTTATCGAGTAATACTTATACAGAGCTAAATCTTGGTTAAGACATGTGTCTCTAAACACCAATTTGTAAAAAAAAATCTTGCATAACTAATGCAATTAGTTTAATTAGTTTTTGTTCCATTTGAAAAATGTGTCAAATGTGATCTATCTGGTTTTAAAACTTGAATGCTTATATGGTGTTTATCTTCGGAATTCGCACTTAGTACTTAAAAGTATGAGATAAAACTTATTTGTAAATTTATCTGTTCATTCTAAGAAATGTTACAATGCATATAGAAAATTGTGTGATATTGACATACCTCATTTGTTAAAAATCTTTGTAAACATTACGACGAATATTTACCGCTTACGTCAAAGGGAATTTAAAACTATCCACAATAATTCTTTTTTAGGCAAGAACAAGTTCGAGATCGTGCAATAAAAAGTATTAATTGTACCTTGAATTTTCTCATTTAAACAATTTATGGCAATAAAATATAATGCGATTACTTTACTAAAAAGAGGAAGGATAATAAAAATTTTCATGGGAAAAAAAATCATCTTGCGTGCATTAAGACGATTAACTAACGTTTGAAAGAGTAAATTTCAGGGATTCGTCTTAACTCGCACACATCGTGATGACGTACTCCTACTCTACATAAACCATTTCAGCACGCAGCTGTTCGAAATAAAATTAAAGTATATGTAAAAGATCTAGATTTATACAAGAATTCGTGACCAGACACCATATCGAAGAATATTCTCGAGGTTGGCTGCTAGCACGAAGCAGTTTTTCTTCATTATTTGAAAAGATGGAATCCGACATTGAAATTTATTCCATTATCTTTCATTAAGACAAATAATATGCGTACCAAATGCATAACTGAGGATCTTCCAATGGAATTCACATCGAAAGAGTGCAATGTTGCACTAGTATCCACTCCTTTTGGTTTTTCCTGTTTATCTCCATATCGACAGACATGTGATGTTGTAGCAGAAATATTCAACCGAATCACGCGAATAAATAAGTGGTATTTTTAGTAATTAATATTGGAAGTCGTTAATTACAAATTGGATTTCATGACAATTTTAATCTCCGTGATTCTCCAATATTAACAAGGATAAGGATAGGCCGGAATATCAATGACAACTTTTTCGCAAAAAGAATATTCCAACACGATGGGATGTGATTATAAATCCTTTTCTAAGAAAATAGTCACCTGTCTTCAGAAATTTTCGTGTTATAATTGTAATTTTCTTTGGCAACCAGGATTCGAAATTAGGAGATAAAAGTTAGATGTCATTGGCACCTAGTATTTTTTTTAGTTGCCAAATGTCCTGCTTAGGCGTAATTTAAAAATAATTCAAATTGCTTAAGCAGATCTGCTAACTGTTACGGTATTTTTGTAATCGTTAAATCTTCTTTTGCATAATTTTTTTTTTACATTTGTACTTAAAAAATATCCTCAAATATGACAAAATTATTGAAAAATATGAAAGCAAGGTCGTCAAACTGAAATTTTTATATAAGCTAGGCATCAAAAATGATGATTGGGTGTAAATTTACGGTCGTCAAATTGTAAGTGCAAAATACGAATAACAACCGCTAATTTCGAGCCTTGTCGGCAACTCCTGGCGATTAATAAAATCATGCTTACAAAACATTGCAACGCGTTAAAAAGAAACATTTTAAAACTTTTTTTTTCTGTGATGATTTTGTGTTTCTTTAAAACGTACAAACAATCGCGCACTATTATGGGGCGTTTGGAAGAATCTACTTTATTAAGCCGGTAAAAGATCATATTGTAGACGAATTTATACAAATAACGTAACTACTGCTCAAATGAACTGCTGAAAATGTTAATGAAAATGACCGTTTGAGGTATTTAATGCTGTATTTTTATTTACTCCAATTTACAAGAATGAAATAAGCAACTTCAGGTTCTCCTTTTTTAAATGATCGTCATTATTGCAAAAATATTGGAGAATAAGAGATATGGAAAAGAAAAACTTATGAGGACAATTTTCTTGAAAATTACATAAAACATACGGTGATAAGAGTAAAAAAAAACTGGTAAATTTTTCCTCCTTTGGAAAACTCACGAGCATTCACTTTGTCGGAAAGCCCAGTTTTTCCTCAATTTTCTACTCCTTATGGACTTTGAGGCTACAGATTCGGCAGGACAAAAAGGGTCGCATTACAATAGTAATTTTAACTACCTAGATATAACTAACATTTTAAACTTATTTGTTTAATTTTTCATTAAATATTATATTAAAAATAAAATATACTTTTTCTCTATATCTATAGGTATGTTTTTGTATAATTTTTTTTGGGGTAAAAATCCTATCAATCCTGTGGTCATTTGTATTGGTCAGTCTGTCACTGGTTCATATTAGTGTAGGCTATAGGATATCTATATGTTATATTTTAATAATTGAAATAAATTCCACTTACCCAACTTGCAGCTTGTCTTTCGCTTCACCCTCAAACATATCGTCCTGGATCGAATGCACTGGAAAAGAACAAAACAAGCACCGAATTAGAGAGCATTTCACACACCACTCGTGGCACTTTTGCACGGCTTCCAAAGAAAAGGTCCTCCAAAGAGCCTAGACGGCCCAAAAGGGATCAGACAAATAATAAAAGAACCATCAACAAGCCTGTTGGCGACAAAGGTTGCCGCATTCTCAACCTCGCCAAACCGGCTTTCTTTTCCGATCATTCCCACGTCGCTGGATGGAAGCTCGTTTATTGTGGCCAGGTATTTGCGAGAAGCTAACTGGGTTTGGCGACCTATAGCGGTGATTACTTAAACAGTTACCCCTCCCCCCTCTCCTTCCCGCTCAATCAGGCCCTGCCTTTTGCCTCTTCTCCGCTGAGGTCGGGCAAAGGGCCAATGTAGAGGAAAGGTATTTTAACGAAGGCGACACTTGATGAATTATGAATCTCAGATTGGCAACAAAAATAGCGATTCTTAAGAGGCGCGGTCAGATCTATTGATGACCGTTAGACAGGTCTCTAGTTGTTTCTGTTCGGGATGCGAAACATGTTTTTTTAATTACTTTTTTGTTCAACAACGCTTTGTTGTGGAGGTAATCATAAAAATTTAAAAAGAAAAAACAAAGATGTCGTTTTGTTTATATAAGTATCGAGTCATCTGTAACCAATACAAAAAAAAAATGTTTTAAATTGAGTACCTGAACCTATTTGTTTTTCTTTGAGTACAATTCCATCGTAAATGAGCGATGACGTATTCAAATTTAAGTAATGGTACTTTCTCAAAAATGATAAATGTGATTTCATATTGCTACTCTCGGCTTCTGTTCAAGCCATCTTAACAAAGCGACCTGAAAAACTTAAAATACTAATTCAGAAGATGTTTTTTCCATATTATTTGATGTAGATTGCTTAAATGAAAATTTAATTATTACAACACTCAGTTATCTTACATCGCATTCTTTTAGCACGCCTTTTTAACATTTCTTCTGTTTCTAACTTCTTTAAGTCGCCCTGGTAGTTTAACGGATAAGGCACTGGACTGCGGTGCCTGAGGATCTTGGTTCGATAAGTCTCAGTAGTAATTGTTTATATTTATTGAAAGTGATTTAGGAAGTCGGCTTATGTAGGCAAGCAACTATTTTTGGTCATTGTACTCATTTTTGAGTACATGCCTTTTTCAAAAATCAAACTTACGTATTCGGAGTCACGATAAGCATCGAATATACTCAAAAACTACTTGGTTTTGAGTACCTAATTTTAACAGTGTACTTTTTTTTATGAAAAGCTTCCATCGCCCACTCTTTATAAATTTCAATCTTTTACAGAGAGAAAATAATTTTAAGGTATCTGAAAAAAGTGTTGTTAAATATGAACCTTTTGTCGTATGCAAGATGGACGTAGTAAGGTCCAAATGACATAAGGGTCGCTTAGGGCGTTGGAGTAAGGAGGTACACCTTTGTATTAAATTAAATATTGCATATAAGATTCGTACATTTTATTTATTTCTACTTATTTCTTATTTTATAAAAGACTAGCTCTTTTACCCTGCAAAATTGAGTGATTTCTATCGGGACTCGAAACCGCGACTTATTGTTCCATTCCCAACTCCCGCGCGCTACCGATTAAGCTACAAAAGGTACGTTTAGATGTCGGAAATTTTAAGATTTCGATTTTCAGAGAGTGACACTTATTTTTAGTTTTCCTACAAATCTACCAGTGGGCGAAGTCATAACATTCCATAGCCGTTAGACAATATTCTTTTTACGGTGTGAAAGTAGCAGTTAGTTGCAAAACCAGATAAGTATATAAATCAGTTTTAAAAACAAGATGTGTGTAGGCTATTGTGCACCAATCGCAGCGCATTAATCAGTTGCAAAACCAGATAGATCCAAAAGGGGAAAAAATTATATCTCGAAGTAATACTTATACAGAGCTAAAACTTGGTTAAGATCTGTGTCTCTAAAAACCAATTTGTTAAAAAAAAAATCTTGCTTCTTCGTGCAAATTTTTCTAAAATTGTTAAAATCATTTAAAATACCAAATGGAATTTTAAAAATCCGAGCGAGCCTCAGGTGGGATAAATACAAATGCGTGGGATTGACGCGACGTTGAAAACTATATAATAATGTATAAGACCAATATTGAAAGAGATTGAAGAAAGGATCAGGAAATAAGATTTGACAGAAACGGGGTTACATTACATATGTACATATTTGATACATTTTTCAATTTATACTAACAAAGATGAGCGAGGGTGTCATCACCATCACGCCATCACCCCTCCCACGCACACTTTCTGCATATGCTACTGTGATAAAGGGAGATGTATCTTCCGAAACATGTCCAGATTTTGATGAGGATGACAACAATATTCTGGGAAAAAAGTTCCCTGATATTTCCATGATGGTGTCACAAAAATTTCCCTGATTTTACAATTACATTAAGAAATGTTGCAATAGATGCTTTGCATAGAAACAAAGTATCCACGCTACAATGATCCAATAAATATATTGCAATGTAAATGAAAAATTATAAGCAATGCTTATTGACCGTTAAAATAATAATTTATGGATACAACACAAATTATGCAATTGCGACAGGCATAATAGTAATTAAACATGTTCTCTGGAAGCAGATAATGCAAAAAAAAGCTAGTTTTTTCAAATTATTTGTTTATAATTTGAAATGTTTTATTTGCTTCATATTTCCTATTCCAATCTTCAATACATCACATATTCATTAGTGCCTCACATGTTGCTTACAATTCAAGGTCCAATGCACTTTGCTTTTGCTTCTCCCTCCAGCAGTGGTTCACGTTTAAAAAAAAAAAAAATTAAAATATGAAAATGTGCATAACCAGACTTTTTTAAAAATTCTTTTTCAGAACTAAAAGGAAATATTGACAAATAAATTACTCAGAATAGAGGAAATAAATAACGATAATTGCCGCTTTAATGATCAAAATTTTAAAATTTCTCTGAATTTTTGAAAATTTCCCTGAATATTTGAAAATTTCCCTGATATTTCCAGAATTAAAAATTTCTACGATAATTCCCTGATTTCCAGGTTGTGTTGTCATCCTGTTGATGTTTTTAATTGCGTATTTTCATGTATTTCTTATTCCAAAGTCCCTAAGACGAGTTTTTATCCTATCGCCACCCTTTTATAGTTTAAAAAAAAAATCCCTTTTGCAAGTTTCCCTTTCCAAACATCCACAAACTCAAACAAAAAAAAAATCACGGAAGTGCGAAATCGAAAATTGCGGGGGAGGCCTAACGACGCGGGGCCCATCAACACGCAAATGGGGCCATCTCAATTTCTCAATCGACAAATGGATGGAGTGAAGGGGCCATCGCAGGTGATGCGGAAAACAAGCACCAAAGCGGATCGATCACAGGCAGACAAATTGTAACCGATCCAAGAGTGCGGGGCCGTCAAAGCATTCATAATGAATGGGGACACGATGTGGCAGATTTATGCACATACGAGTCATTGTCCAATGGCAAGGAAGATGGGAGATTGATATTTATCGGGAAGGGTAAAGAAGTGGAGAAGAATTTGAAACGCATTTCGTATTAAAAAAAAAAGGAGGCGTTTCGAAAAATCGATTTTAATGTCATAGAATTAATTTTTCAATTTCAAGTTAGTCGAAATAAATTCTTTAAGCTTTTATATATATATATATATATATATTGTCGACTTGGTTGTAAAAAAGTGTTGTTTTAAATTAACAAGACACACGCAGTGACGTAGCAATTTAAAAAAAATGGAGGGAAGAGGTCGTTCAACTAGTTCCATATCCAGAATATTTACCAATATGAAATAAATGAACGATAGTTAGCAGTTTTGATAATTAGCAATTAATATTCAAATTATTATTAATTAGAAATTGTTAATTATCAATAATTTGTTAATCAACTAGTTTTTTACGCAATATTATTATTTTAAATTAGGATTTAGCATAAAGTTCATAAGTTGTATGCCATTTTTTGGTGTCTAAGTTGGCATTTGGGATATTGATAGAAAAAAGTTGACTTGAAATCCTTTAGGGATAAGAAGAGACGGCTTGAGGCTCCTTCCTTTCCTACGCCTATGGGCTCTTGCTAAATACATCATTTGATCATTATAGAAGGAAGAAGTTAAGAAATGAGGTAAATTTTTCCCGAGAAAGTCTGAAATTTTTTATGAAACGTTCTAACAAAATAATTGGCAAATTCTTCATAACAAGGCAAGAAATGTTTAACTTATTTACATCTAAAAGATACCACAAAATTGGTCAAATTAAAAAAAAGAAATTGTTATGAATTTAAAATTTTTTCATCATCAAGGTGTGAAAATAGTGTCTATGTCGATAAAAGAGAATAGCGTTTTTATTTTTAATTATGATCTCAGAAATTTTGAAAGCACATTTATATTTTCTGAAAATTCCCTCGCATTTTGGTCACCCTATCCATATTAAAAGGGAACGCTTCATTTTCAAACAAAACGAAATTTTGAAAAAAATATTGAACTACATTTAAGCTTTTATAGGCTATACGAGAAAACATTTGCTAATTGACGGTAAAATTTGTGATTATTTAGTGCAAAATCCCACGACAAAATTGTTTGAAAACCATAGAAAAATGTTAAATTAACCCTTTGCGGTCGAGAGGTGACTCTCAGGCACCACTTGCTTTGATGCGCTGATAGCTGGTCACCAAATATCCGGAAAATCGTCTCGAGTTTCTGGTTCGACCGAGCAAAATAGGCCTCGACCACAAAGGGTTAAAATAAGTTCATTCCAATTAAAAAATATGTTCTCCAACAGAAACGCAACTCACCTGATGTATGTGGGATATGACTTCTGTGTGTGTGCAGTTGTCGAGGGACCGTCCATTCACCTCAAGGATTTCGTCTCCCACTTCCAAGTCTGCTCGATCGGCAGGGGAACCTGGAAGAAAAGAAAAGTTATTATTGATATGCCCCCTTCAAATCTCAAACGCTTACGTGGCTATTTTTGGAGGGTGAATTTCTATCATCCGAATGGCAACTGCTTCGCTTAAACAACCGCTGAGCGGCCATGTTAGTCCTAACTATTTGACCAAAATATGGAACTACAAAAATCATACTTTCGCCTTTGCAAAACTACTTTAATTCAAAGTTGAATACTACTTTTGATGATGTTAGCTTACATTTGAAAGATAATAGGCGTTATTATTATTAAAAAAAAAAAGTTTTGAAAGGCTCCTGAATATATTCAGTCCAGTACGTATCTTAGTGCGGTTTTTAATTTTCCACAAACAACCACTGACCACTGAGCGGCCATGTTAGTCCTAACTAAACAACCACTGAGCGTACATGTTAGTCCTACTATTTGACCAAAATAGGGAACTACAAAAATCATACGGTCGCCACTTCAAAACTACTTTAATTCAAAGGTGAATACTACTTTTGATTATGTTAGCTTACATTTAGAAGATAATAGGCGATATTATTAAAAAAAAGAGAACTTTCGAAAGGCTCCTGAATATATTCAGTCCAGTACGTATCTTAGTGCGTTTTTTAATTTTCCACACAAAATTATGAATAAATTTAAATGAAATGTAAGAACTATAACACATAAAAATAATTTTTAGACTTTTGAAAATCCAATCGTTTTTTTTTTAATCAACTGCAAATGTTTGATGCAGGCTAGATATCATTTGCATAAAATATTTATTAATTAACATCGTTATGTAAAAATACACCTCTAAGGACGGCCTTGAATATATTATTACTACATCAAAATATTTTATTATCCTATGTAAAGTACAGTTTCGAGAAAAGATTGTTTCGGATTGAAACTTTGATATCCGGTGGTTTAGGGTTTTTACATGTACGTAGTTTCTCTGAGTCCAAAAAAGGATTTACTAATTGGTCTATTTGTTTGTGCGTGTGGCACAATATCTCAAGACGGATAATGCTATGGTACCCCAATTTGATGTACAAGTTAGTGGTGTGTAGGGAAGTGACATTAATGTTAGCGTCAAAATCGAACTTTCGGTAAGGGGTGTTTACTCATTTTCGATATATTGCTCGAAAATGGTTTTAAAGAATTTCTTCAAAATCGCTATATTTACATAGCTTTCCTTTTTTTAAAGAGTATGATGAGAAACACCCAATATCAGTTTAATAAAATTAATCGTTTTAGAGGCAGTTGAGCTATTCTATTTTCCAGGGTAATAAAAATGTGGGATTTTTCAACATAAGAATTTTTTATAAATTTTCGTCTGCTGGTAAAAGTTACAAATATTTAGAAGTATCGCAATTTTTTTTGTAAATAAATTATACTGATTTTATAAATATTACTATTTTAATATCGTATTAAAAAAAATACATTTAGATATTGAATGTTATTTTCAACTATTATTGTCAAGAAGTTTATATTCAAACGTTAAAGCTTAAAACGGTGCTGCCATCTATTGTATTTTCAAAGAAGTATTCCAATCAAAGAACTAAGCCATCCATCCGAGAGACGAAAAATGTGTCAATAAACTGCAACATGGTTTCACGATTGATTGAGTGGAATGTTAATTAAAAACACATAAACGAGTTCAGACTTCTATTGTCGTATTTCCGAAACTTGTACACGCTCGAATTATGAAAAGATAAAGAACAATGGAAACGTGTTTGGATCACTAGTAGAGTTGAAAATAGAACGTTTTGTTTTGTGAATTGCACTGGAATGGCGTAAAATCGACTAGTTTGGTTCGCGAAAAATCCATATTTTTTTTTTATAAAATAGGATTTGTAAGTAAATATAATTTTATAATTAAAACATATAAAGCATTGTAAAATTAAATATATTTAAAGAGGTTTTGTTTTCAAGAAAATGAAAAAATAAATTGTTTAATTTTCACTACTGTGAATTTAAATTAACTTGATTAAAAAATTAATTTAGTTCCACGAATTAAAAAACTTAATAAAATATATAATTGAATTTGCGTTACGGCTTCAAATTGAATATTACAAACTCTGTTAAAATCTATAATTGAATTTACCTTGGTTGTCAATTTGAATTGTTATCGCAAGCCGTTTAATTCGAATTAATGCCATTTAATTTATTTTAATTTCCTACTACTTGTGTGGATCTGTGTTGAAAATAATCTGTTGATATAAATAAATAAAAAACAGTTGTTTTTCAAATAATAGCAACAGTATAGTTTTATACTAGGAGAATCGAATTTCAGAACTTATCGACATCAAATGGATCACATTCAATCTACTACAGGGACTACATTCTAAACGAACAGTTAAATAACTAATATATCGACTTTTGTTTGTTCAAAGTCCTGAGAAACTCTGTTTAACTGAAACGTTCCAGTGAAATCCCAAACCAACAATTAAAGTTGATGGTTTAAAAAGTGAAGAAAAAAATTTGCAGGGTGTGAAAAAGTAGGCAAAGATTTCCCAATAGCGATATCAATGTCAAAGACATAGTGGAAGTCTTGGGGTTAATTTATAAAGATTAGGATTTAACAGGTAATTTTGTACAATGTATGGGGGTTCTTAAATCAACGTGTAGGGTTCACTTCATCTACCCGATACTCCCGCTCAGGCGAGAGTGATCACTTTGGCCTGATCGGCCGGTGTCAAGTAGTGCATAATGCTTCAGATATTAGCATCGCGCTACAAACGTTTCGAAATTTTTCAATCTACAGATTGAAATCAATAATCTACGGATAAATACTTCGAAAGAGTTTTTTTTTTACCTCAAACTGTATGCAGTTATTTTATGGTAAAAACTTTCGAAGTAGGTATTATTTGGTTATAAAAAAAATACATATAAAATTTTAAATCTAATTTTCAATAGTTTCACATCAAGAAATGAACAGGGTTGGCTGCCAAATGGCATAAGTTCAAAAGTTCCGAGACGGCGAGTTTAAAGTTTTTCAACTCGCCTTGACTATAATGTTATAATAGAATGATCAGGGTTCGAAATTAACAGCTGTTAGTTGTGTTTTGAACTTAAAAATTTCAATTTGACGACCTTATTTTACACCCAGTCGTTATTATTTTACGCCTACCATTGATTTTCAATAACTGATATCGTACTTTCTTAGCAATTTTGTCAACAAGACGGTAATATTTTTAGAATACAAATGGAAATATGCTTCTAGTTTTGCTTTAACGATTACAAAAATATCGTAGTTGATAAGCAGTTGTCAGCTCTGCTTAAGAAATTTGAATTATTAAAAACTACGCCCAAGCAGAACATTTCGATAACTAAAAAAAAAATTCTTTGTGCCAATGACGCCTATTATCTCATATTCGAACCATGGGAATGACACAAATTTATTGGGCAACCTATTGAACTAGAACCACACCACTTGGGCAAATGATGACAGATCTAGTTGCCTAGCAACGGAAAATGGTATTAGTTCATTTTTGGATTTTTGTGGCTTATACTACTTGGCATACGACCCGCGTAAATAAGATACCTAAAAACGAATATTTGATACGAGATTTTTGATATTACTTCTTAAAGAAGTTTTCGAAAGCAATCCAACCCAGTTAAACACCTTAAGATCACCGAGGCGAAACGCTTCAACTTCACACCTTTATATTAAAAAAAAAAAAAAATACTAAAACTGAGACGTAAAGTTATCCAAACTTTGAATAAACCAGATGCATGCGAATATCGAGCCTGCGATGTGTGGTCGATATTTATTATTATCATCATTATCGTTCTCTTCGCGGAGGAATCTTTACTCTCAAGCTCTCTGAAGCGAGAAAGCAAACTTTCGTTTCTTTTTCAACCGATTCAGAAGAAGGAAGGCGCTTTTATACGTGCGAACGTGTGAAAGGGGTAGGAGGAATAGCTTGTGTACGTGAGATCGACGTGTGTTTGTTAACTTCGGTGTGTTTTGAATGCTCTCATCGAAATTTTTTATCAGTCGTTCCAATTTTTTGTTTGTTTTATTTTCCTCTTTGAATCGCTTCTGATGCCGCACGGGTAAATATTAAAGAAGGGAATTTTTAAGAAGAAAAAACTTATATGGATGAACGTGTTTTTACGTGATGTTTTTCGAAAATATTTTTTTGTGTGTCGTGGATAGTTGTTGGAAGAACGACTTCGTATAATTTACAACAGAATTATTCTGGGATCTTGGATAAAGAGATCTTGATGGATGTTAAATATATCTGCCATACAGGTGTTTTTGATGTGTTTATGAAATCGAAGTGTTGAGGAAAAAGTGAAATCCACAAGCATTGGCGCTAAGATTTTTGTAAATATATCAAATATATTTACACTTTCCGAAAGAATGTTTTGTGGGAATCGGCATTTTGATTGTTTTTTTTAAATAAGATTTCAATAAAATGCAGTGTTTTCTTATATTCATTATTTTTTATACTAAAAATATTATAATAACAACATTTTAATTTCTTAAAAAAAAAAAAAAAAAAACGAACGAACGAACCATTTTTTTTTCTTTTTTAAAATTACACAGTTCGTATAATATTAATATTTGAATACAATAACCTCATCAATAAAATTACCAAATAATTGCTACATTATTAATCTACAGTTTCGCTAGAAATTATGCACTCAGGTCAGTTGACGTGACTAGTCTACTCTCTTCGCGGAGCTCTGGTTGTATAAGAAATAATTTTTAAAAAATCACGTGTAGCTATGTGTCCGTGCACAATTGGGTTTTCGTAAATTCTATCAGATTACATAGAATTAAGTATTGATCACTAACAAAAAACTTGTCAACAAAGGAATGACAGACTTTTCCGTCCGACGCTGCGGCCATGCACCGTACGTGCTTTTCTTTATTTTAATATTTTACATGAATCTCCGTCTCATTTCCCATCGAATGAGACTAAATATGCGATGATCGTGCTAATTGTTACGGATTTACTGTGTTGGAATGGATCACACTGTAACGTAGTGTTTCTATCCTGATATTACATGTAGCTTAATTTAAAAACGTTTCAAGTAAAAAAAATTCAACTCGCGTTGACCAGGCCCATTTTGGACGCATACGCCTCATCTTAAGCCTTAGAAAACTGAACACGATCAGACCACATAATTTCAAAACGAAATCACAACATTTACAAGGCTCGTACGCATGATCCGAAAATAAAAATAAGAAGTTTCCAAGGACCTTTTAAATACCTTAAAAGCAATTCATAAGGACCGCAGGACCGTAGGTTACAGCCGTACCGTACAGTACGTTACAGCAATTCATAAGGACCGTTTTAATGCAACTAATTTTTTGTTTGCATTAAAAAACAAAGTTCTCTACAGTCGCAAAAAATCACAAATTTGTTAAAAAAAAAAGCTTTTTAAACCTTGCGATTGCTTTTTTATTCATTCCAAACTAAGGTTTTAAAAATAATTCATGGTCGTTTTGAGGCCTTTCTAAAGTCCTTCGGAAACTAAAAAGTCTCCAAGGAACCATTTTGAAAAAAAAAATAAGGAGTTTTTAAGTACTACTTTACAAAGGCCCTTATGAACATGAAACGGAAATAAGGAGTTTATAAGGACCGTACGAACCCAGATTTAATAGCCTGCTACATTACAGAACCCAACTAAACAAAGTAATGAAACCAATTCCAAGCTATCGTTTAATTTCCCCCACAGACTTACACATCCCCTTCTCTCCACCTTGTCCCCACTCCTTTACGACTCGGCTAAAGTGCTCCATAAAATGTGTATAGAGAAAAGTTCGGATGCATGCACACTCGGCTTGTCTGTGGAACCAAAGAGAATAAACACGGTTTCACGTGATTTACTTCTCCAATCCCCTTTTCAAAGACGGACGCTTCTAATCTTTCCCTACGTCTAGGGGAAATGATGGACTGCAGGGAAAAAATGCCTTTTCCTTTCTTAGGTGAGAGGGATTTGGAACCCATAAATATTTTCGAGTTTGTGGAGTAGGTTTTGGGATGAGTATTATTACCGCATTTTTTTTTTTCAATTTAACATTGAAATATGTTCTTTGAACAGGTTTTTCGCTTGGTGATTTTTATGTCGTCTTTCGTTGTCATGGATTCAAGAGTGGCATAGAAATTGAAATTGTGACTGATGTTATTTTCGAGAACATACCTTTGCTTTGACAGTAGCAGAATACATCTTTATTTGGGAGAATTTGTATGGATTTTTTAAAGATTTTCATTCTTTTAAAGAAAGTTTTGCGTAAAAGGCCGATCTGATGAAATTGGGAATTTATGACGCATTTTTATCAGCAAATTTTTGTTGGTTGAAATAACGTCGCCCTAGACCTCGACAATAGGCTATTACCCAATGGAATGTATACATTGCCTGGTAATTTCAGAACACGGTCAGTTGACGATGACAACACCTGAGATGGTACCCCACTTTCCAAGCTTTCACACTACGACTAACGCCAGGGTATTTGGAGGAGGTGCATATTTAACGGGTTGGTTTGGCGGACGACGAAGATCAAACTCGTTACCCCGTATTTTACCAAATATGTCATTAGAAAGATATCTAAAAGTTTGTGAAAGAAATTTCAGCATTTTTTCCTACCAAGTTTTGTTATATCAAGCAAGCACTGAGACTCCCTCCCTATGGCATGCTACAGTCACGCATAATAGACCCTCCAAATGGTGTGTGACGTAAAAATTAATAAAGCATATCCTTTTATATTATTCTGTAAGTCAAGGGAGAGTTTTTATCACAAAAGCCATAAGTTAAAATGGGCCGCTCTAACTTTCTGCCCTAAGTATATGACCCAGTTTTCTGGTCCAGAGATCTGAGGCTATGGTCTACAAACTTCGATCTCCTCTGCCTTTTCTTTTATATATATATATATATATATATATATATATAAAAAAGAGTCCATTACGTCGTTCCCCGAGCAAGGGGGATCGAGTATTTCGTTTCTTGTATGTACAGAAAGAGAAAAAAGTCAACCAACCGAAACCTACATTTCACTTTCGTTATCTTCCCGCCATCGGATCCGTAGCCCAATCGATAACGGTTTCCGCTTTCCAACCAGAAAATACGAGAAATAACAAAGCAAGACACCTTACATCAGACTCCGTACAACACGCAAGGACAGAGAGAAAATGACGAAAAACACGCTAAAAGACGCGTTTTAACTCCATTTCGTGCGTTTACAAATGAAGAAAGTGGTTTCGAACTCATTGTCCACTTTTTTTATTAATGTTATTTAAATATCTGCTGTATAAAAAATTAGATGATGGATACTACTTAAAAAAAATGCTTAGGAAAAGTCGTAATCAAGAAAAGTTTAAGGTCTATCCAAGAAAAGTTTAGGTTGGAAAATACACTTAAATTTAATTTACTCTTATATAAATGCCAATAATGATTGCCACATACGAAGAATAATTATGAAGATTAAATCTATTAGCCCCATATCATTTCGACAATATTTTAGGAGGAAGGGTAAAAAAATATTTAAAAATATGAAATCATAATTTTTTGTACTTAAATTTATTTTATTTTGAACATGTTTAGGTAATTGACCCCCCCCCTCCCCCAAAAGGAAATTACGTGGTTGGTAAACAGCCCCTTTTTAAATCCTTGACCAATATATCTTCACCTACTTCGAACACTTGGGGGATCACTTACTTGAGCCTTGGGAGCTCTAAGACATTCCTATTATGTCTTTACTGAATTTCGCTTCAGCTATGGGTCTCTTTTCTTAAGTGATCAAGGATTTATTTTCTTCCTAGGGGACAGCACAATAGACCACCGGTCGCAGTGCTTGCTCCATCTGTAGCCCCCATCGACAAGTCATAAGTCTTATACCTTCTTACATCAGACTCCGTACGACACGCAAAAACAGAGAGTTACATCAGACTCCGCACGACACGCAAAAACAGATAGTTCATGGATTCAAGTGTGCCGCAGAAATTGAAATTGTGACTGATGTTAGTTTGGAGAACATACCTCTGCTTTGACAGTAGCAGAATACATCTTTATTTGGGAGAATTTGTGGGGATTTTTCAAGTTTTTTATTATTTAAAAGAAAGTTTTACGTAAAAGGCCGATCTGATGAAATAAAGAATTTATGAAAATTTTTTATCAGTAAATTTTGGTTGGTTGATTTAACGTTGCCCTAGACCTTCACAATAGACTATTACCCTATGGAATGCATACATACAATTTCGTTTCAGCTATGGGTCTCTTTTCTTAAGTGATGAAGGATTTATTTTCTTCCTAGGGGACAGTACAATAGACCACCTGTCGCAGTGCTTGCTCCATCTGTAGCCCCCATAGACAAGTCATAAGTCTTATACCTTCTTACATCAGACTTCGTACGACACGCAAAAACAGATAGTTACATCAGACTCCGTACGACACGCAAAGACAGAGAGTTACATCAGACTCCGTACGACACGCAAAGACAGAGAGTTACATCAGACTCCGTACGACACGCAAAAACAGTGAGAAGATCTTACGATTTCTGACGAAAAACACACTAAATGATATCCATTTTTTTAAATGCATCTATGCCACTTTTCGTCTCAGTTATGTATCAACCTTTTCTTTAGACATTTTAAACTTTACAATAACTAAATACATGTTTTTATTTTCTAAGTCAGTTGTATTAGCTAGACAATAGCACATCATCAAAAAGCTTCTATTAGCAAAAGTCAAAAATCTTTTAACCTCAGTCTTTAAAAAAAAACGACGCTATCTCCAGTCTCGTACGTTTCGAATTCGAGACAGGTTTTTTGGGCGATAAAAATGGGAATATTTTTTTTTTTGTATGACGTGCTCAAGCAACCGTGCACTTAATGTAGATGAGGGGCGTACGTGGAAAGGGGGGAGAGAAGGGAGGGAAAGTGACGTCCAAAATTACGATCAGGTCCCAGGTACAAGCGATGTGACATCAGGTGGAAAATTTCGAAGCAGGTAATCTCCCTCTCCGTCCCTCGTTGAACGTATTCCCAGGTTCTCCTATTACGTATCGGCATGGAAACTTTGTGACAGCGAAACCCGATTTTGAACCGGAAATTGAACCTTTATGGAGAGATATAGAGTCCTAGGGTGTGATTTTAACTGCATCGATCGAATCCGAAGGCTGTCTTTTAAAAAGTTGTCGAAGCGGTGATTTTGTTTTGTCAGATTCATATACGTGAGACGGCTTTTTGTGCGTGTGGTTGTCGCAAATTCTCTTCAGAATGCGTAGTTGGTTGTAAAGTTTTGGCGGAGTTGATTTCGAACAGGAAATTAGATGTCACCGAAGCCCTTATCAATCGCGTTAGACTTCGATAATCGGGAATGGCAAAGTTCGATCATGCAAATTGAAGCCTTTCATGTACTAGGGAATGAGGTGTGTACTCGACAAGAACTATTGTTCAAAATGATGAGTTTAGGACAGGATCTCAGAAAGGTACAATTATTCTTCTAACACTGTGTACGGAGTTGTTATATTTCGAAAAAAAAAATTCTACCCCACCACACTTATTCATAAATCTGCTGGGTCTAAAAAAATTCGGCGACGTACGTCGCATTTCACCGCTTTAAAAAAGTAAATCGATTTTATATGGATATATTTGCATTAACGACAGTATAAAAAGCAATTAATTATTGAACTCAATAACGAAATTTTATTTAGCGTCTAAACTACAAGGTGTTTAATAAATAACTTTACAACCTTGACACACAATAAAACCTAAAGGAAATAAGTTAGTAAAGTTATATTCCTTTACATGTAATAGTAACACTTGAAGGTTTATTTGTAGCAGTTAATATTTTTTTTTGTTAAAACGTAATTTTTTTTGCTTACAAATAAAAGGTTCTGTTTTGCTGTTACATGTACAAGCATCATAACTTACCTATCTTATTTCCAATAGGTTTTATCGCGTATCCACGTTCTAAATATAATGTTCATATACCCATACTTAGCAGAAAGCTCAGTGCAGTGATGTTTTATTGGTAAGTTAATGGTTTTTGAATGGTTCGATAGTGGGTTTTTTTGTTGAAAAAAAATGTATACAAATAAAACTTCACATGTTTCTATTACATGTACAAGCGACAAAACTTAGCTATCTTAATTCTTTTAGGTTTTATTGTGAGTCCAAGTTGTAAAGATAATTCTTAAACACCCTGTATATTTAGTACATGAATTTGACTTTTAACAAGATGGTGGACCATGTTTTATCTAGCATTCGATATGGTGGTTTGGAACCACTGGATTAGAGCACGGGACAGCGTCTTCCATTTAGTACATAAAGCCGACGTGGACATTCCGTGGGAAGACAGGCGGAAATTAGGTCTTTTGGATGGGTAAACTGAAATGCCCCAGACATTCGCTTCGAGAATAAATATCTGGTGTGTCACACAGCTCAACTCTCAAACCTTTCATCAAAATCCACGGTCCAGAAAGAATGTCTCTGGCTTTTAAATCCAAAGCCACAACCTCCCAAATCAAATGTTTAAGAATATATATATTTTTTTCTAAAACTTTTAGATCGATTTTGACTTAAATTCGGTTCTTTCCTTGTTGCCTTGAAAGAAATTTACGATTTCACTGCAAATACAGAAAATATGGCACCATTTTCCAAAACCTTTGACTTAAATTCGGTACTTAGTTTGTTGTTCCGGTTGACTTGAAGAATATGTTCGATTTTGCTGCAAATACAGAAAATATGGCACAATTTTCCAAAACCTTTGACTTAAATTCGATACTTAGTTTGTTATTCCGGTTGCCTTGAAGAAAATGTTCGATTTTGCTGCAAATACAGAAAATAGAGCACCATTTTCCAAACTTTTGACTTGGATAATTTTTACGCCAATTCCGCCAACCTGAATTTTAAATAAAATCGTTGAAGGTAGTTTGGTTTTGGTTTGGTTAATTAACGTCGCATTAGAGCTCCACAGTGGGCTATTGGCGACGGTTCGGGGCCTATCTCGAAGGAAAGGCCCGGGAACGATGGCTCGCATTTTTGAACCATGGTCACAACGAGCACAACACCTTAGCTGGCACCCGACGTAACCTCAATAGGCGTCAGGACATTGAATCCCGAACAGATTTATCATGCACCAGTCATGTATACACGCCAGTATAATTTGTTGGATGTTCTGGACGACTCTCTAGTATTTTTGTAACGAAGTGGGCAACCCTCCAATCGCAAGATCACTACAGTCCATTGCACGAATTAGAACCAGCAATCCTCTGATTACTAGCTGAACGCCTTTATCCACACGGCCATTGACGGTAGTTACGAGTAATGGAAAAAGAAATCGAAATTCAATTATGGATTTTAATTTTATTCTTTGACACAAGGGACTTCATAAAGCGAAGACACATTAAAACAAAACATAAAAAATTTGAACTACAAATTTAGGAGCTTGTTTTCAAAAGGGAAGTTTTAATCAATATTCTAATTGAAAATATTCCCTTTTGAATATAAGTTCCTCATTTATAATTGCATTATCTAAAATTTCATATTGGGTAATTGAAAATAAAAAACTGATTAGCGCAAGAGTTTTACGAAATAAGTACAGTGGTTAATTCACAAAAATTAGTAAAAGTCACACCACGAAAAAAAACTATAGAAATTAATTACCGAAACTTTCAAAATGGTTTATTTCGAATAATTATTTAGGTATTTCTTAATGCATTAATGTCAACGAAATTGCGTTAACAGTTTTAAAGAATGCAGAATGTATTGTACTAAAATCGTCTTAACGAATTTAAACATTCGTGTTTTACTTATTTTTAAATACATCAGTTAATTGAAAAAAATATCGTAGAAAAAATATCCCGAGAATGTTGTCATAACACAAATAGGTTGTTTTGTCAAGGCTAAAAGATGACGATATAATTAAATATTACAAAAAACTTGGAAATTAAATTAATTTTCGGTAAATGTGGTTGAATAACCAGTTCTACATTTGATTGAAAGAAAAATATAAAGGAAATGAACGTACAAATACAAGGCTACAAATTTGGCATTTTTACTACGGTCTAAATAGACTCAATTATTTTATTTTCTCTTGCGAAAGCAAATATAAAAATTTCCCATGCATTTCAGTGTTTCAGCATAGAAAAATAAATTATATCTAAATTTAGTTAGGATGGTTAATTAATTATACACCTCAAAAAGGTAATCTAATTAACAACATTCAGAATAAAAATAATAATATTAAGAATGTTTTAAAATAGATTATAGAGTTTGAGGTTTTAAGAAAAACAATATTTTCCTAAGTTAATTTAAATATTTCTCTTGCAATATCTAAAATTAACATATAAATCGAGCCTATCAAGTAACTATTCCCAAAACCCTAATAACTTACATATTTTTTTAATATATGTCTAAAATCTCGCATATTGTTTATATTTTTCAAAGTGCTCACGGATATTCTACATTTCTCAGTCGGCCATAGCCCATTTCTGGAGCTTTGGTGTGACGTTTATAATAATGAAAATAAGAAATATTCCTAACTTTATAACTAACTGTAGATACATCAGTTTTCTAACTATCATTTCCTAACTGTACACAAGTTATTTTTTTTTTTCCTGACCCTTAATTGAAATGTAATATTTCAGGACATTATATAGGGGGATGAAAGATGGGGAGAGGGGGGGTCGCTAAATTTGAAGCATGAGATACAGCCTCACAATCAATTTAGCAAATTTGATTTTGTCGCAGAAGAAATGTATCTAACAATTATATCTAATTTTAACCCTTTGCACTCCAAGAACACTTTGCGTTTTCGGTTCTTTCTACGGAACAGTTATTCATCCTTATGTTCTATTCCCTAGAATTTTTTATGGTTATAGAAAAAAGAAACCTAATCCGTTTTGGATCTGCAAAAGAACGAGTTGAAAAACATTACATCGTTTTTTTTTAAACACAAGATCAATGCTGTTCTTGTTTATTTTAAAGAACAGGGAATCACAAGAACGAGTCGTTATGTTGTCGCCTGAGCGGCGCAAACGGAGTGAAAAGGGTTAATGATTGTAAAACATATATAGCATCCAATTTCTTCCAAGAATTTGGAGATTGAGATATCTGCGTGGGTTTCTAATCTGCAAATATATAAATACACTACTTTATTTCATAAGGAACATTTAGAGCCTAGATCTCCCGATTGCAGTAATATCCTCGAAGAAAAAAATCATAGTGTCATTGCTATATTTTCAAATATTTATTCTCAACTACATAATAATTTCATTTTAACACTGTTTCTGGAATATATTATATAGTAATAATGTGATGTTTTTTAGTTCTCTATTTCTTAAGAAAAGGAGCCCCACAGCGATGCTATGCCTATAGAAATATCTTTTTAATCGGGCTTTAACCATATACAAATTTATCCATTATTATCACATTTATCTCTCATGCATTCAAATCCATGAAAATCGAATATATTTCAAACAATTTTGAGATATATTTCTCCGTGATTATATGAAACGGATTCAATATTTAGTTGACTTTTTTAAATTATGTTTTCCTTAACAGTAGCTTTTCTACTTTGCAAGTTGGAATATGATGACCCAAGGAAATTCTTCTAACAAAGCGTTCTAAAAAAGGATCGTTTCCCATTTAGATTTCGTGGTATTTTGTTTTCAATGCAGAACAAAGACAACGCCCTTCTCCATTACTCATACATTTTGTACTCAAGGATTCGTATGCCAGAACCATTTTAGAATGAGCTACTTTATTTTTTACCAGACATATTTGCACACAGCGAAACTGAAATTACTTTCGCTGTGTTCGATTTTTAAAGCAAATTAGGGTTTTTATGTTTGAATTGAAGACGTGGGTGGAAGAACAAGATTTTTTTTTTTTTAGGTCAGTGGCGGCCCGTGGTCGAAAATGTTAGTGCAGCCGAAATCATGTGAATCCCCCTCCTCCCTATTTTCCAAAAACCGTACATGAACTGAAATTCTTTATTATTCACTACTGAAATCAAAGTTTCCTTTCAATTTTTACGAAATGATAACATGCGAAAAAAATAGGAAACACTTATTTTTTGAAAACTAAAGCAATCCTGCTTTCTTTTAAACCTGCAAATCGATCAAGTTAAATATTAACTTACATAACGAAACAACAGCAGGACCGTCCTGAAACAACAGCACACAGTAAATGTATCACGAAAACCATTTCCGTTGTGAGATATTCTCGTAAGTTCTCGTTTCATCTACGAGCCAATCAACATATCGAACCTCAAGTGCAGCTAAAACAAGAAAATCCATTTCGGCTGTACCTTCTCACAACTGCAGTGCATTAGCATGGGGGGAATATCCATACTACGTAGAGGTTGCCATGGCAACGATGCAGCCGATTTCAAATTTCGCTTTTTAGCTGCAGTTTTATTGAATTATTTGATTGAATGTTTCCCCCCTCCTGAATTGTGCTTTACGGTAACAGGCTTCCTATTTATCGGATATTTTGTTTACTGCCGTAGAAATTTCGTTTTTAATTCTATAATCTTCATTTAAGAAAATGAGTAAAATATCTGATTTTAGTTTTAAAATACACTAATGAATTTAGGTGCAGCCCGGCTGTACTTGCTGTAGTGGGCGAGCCGCCACTGTTTTAGGTAGGACAAAAACACTAAGTTTCTTGCACCGTATGATATACCAGTACAGCTCCATTCTTTTATATATCTCTATAGTTCCTTTGAGCCATTATCTCTATAGCCATTGTCTGGTTCTTGCACCAATTGATAGAGCAACGGTTTCCAATTAGAATTAAGCCACGGATTCCTAAAGATTAAACTAAAATAGGACATAGGGCCCCTTTCTTCATATATGATCATGAAACTTTCTGGCATTCAATTTTGTTTGAACATGAAAATGAAGGGAACGAAAAATTGCGAAATTAATTTAATAATTACTAATTTTACACAGCTTTTACTCAGAACATGGAGACAAATTTACCCGACAAATACTTATAAAAGATATAATACCTCATTCAGAAGTTTAATGACTTTTAGTCTCTTTCTTGTACAGTCAACACTCGTTTAAATTTGGGTGAAAGTATTGTAATAGTCAAGTGTTAGCGTTGCGAAAATCGCTTTGTCAGAAAAGTCGCCAAGGTCCGTTCAATGCATTTTACTATTTTTCTTTGGGAACCACTGCTATTGAGGATGTTTTTCTTAGGATAAGTGAAAATGTGCAAATCAGAAAAAAGTTAGTTTTTTTTTTGTCTGTTAAAACCAAGAGTGTTTGGTTTTAACACCCACATCTTTAATTGTTCAAGATAAAAGACAGCAAACAAAATTTTCACAGCAACCTCGATATCAAACGAAATTTTCGGCTTAATTTATTTAATCATACACAATTTTAATACTTAGGTTCAAATATATACAACATCACGCAGCAAAAACTTTGATCATGAAGTCAAAAATTGACACAAGAAAATAAACCCATAGAGAATTTATAATATATGGAAATGTTCTAAAATGTCTTCCCCCGTCCTAACCACGGCCGTTAATATAGTCAAACACGGTTATTAAATAACTTTCCATAACTAAAACATGTTGATGTTTAAGGGTGTAATTAGAGTTAACTGTAAACAAGTGTCAAACGGGATCAGTGAAAACTGACAGCTTAAATGGGTTTATAATGATAGTTTAAAATAATGGTACATATTATTTAATGTAATGAATCTATATTACACTCTGGCTATGTGATGTTATTTTAAAAATGTAATAAAACATTAGATATTTCTATATTTAATAAACCTGGTTACATGAGAGCATATTCTTTGTATTAAATAATTTAGATATAGCTGCTGCATTTCAACTATTCAAACTATAAAGAATTGTGTAGTAGAAACTCAATTAAGCCTGTTTTTCTATTAGGAACCTATTTAACTTTTAAAATAATAAAATTAATCAAAATAATAATAATAAGCTACTTTTAGAGTCCAAAGGGATACTGGATTGTTATTCAAATCATGTTTAATGTTAATATTTTTTTTTGTATAGCAACTTTTTAATTGTTATACAAAAATTTAAAGTATGGTTTTAGTTAATTTATGAATTTGTGTTAATAAGTAAATTAATGTAATTTTTTTAGAATTATATATAACAATAATTACAAAAAAATGAATAAATAAATGACCTGGAAGCTACTGTCATTTTACTGACTAACTTTTTAGGGAAAAAAAAACTTTCTTAAATTAAATGATTATTTGTCTATTCCGTAAGCTTTAAAGAAAAATTATTGTATAATGATTAAATTAATTATTAAAACTCTAGAAAATATTAATTAGTTTAGAGTGTAAGTGAACATACTCTTCGTCAATTTATCCATCATATTTGGAGAAAAAAAATATTATAAGAAGCATATGTATTTTTGCCCATAGTATACTTCAAAATGTTCCAGTCAATAAAAAAAAAATCATCTAAAGTATCAATTGAAATACATTGAAGTCAACATTACCTAACTAAATGAAGGATTTAATCAGTACATACATAATTTACCAATTAGTTATAATTAAAATAATAATTTGTAACCTTAAAAAAATTTAATTTTTTATTTAAAATGTATCATCCTAGATAAAATAGTTAATTGAGTTTCATGTAAATCTAGCACCATCTGTGTATCAAGAGGTGGAAGAAAATTAAATTAAGTTTTCTCTAAATATGCATGAAATGAAATGTTAAAAGATTTAATTTTTTTTTATAATTTAATTATTTCATATAGTAAAACAGTACACGAGTAACATCCGATTATAATTTTTTTGGAGAAATTTTTATATAAAAGGAATGGTTTTGACAGAGACAAATTAGGAGCTAAAACAATATTTAAAAAAAAATATGTCTGTTTATCAGCTGTTAGAGAACCACTGAACAAATTTTGATTAAACTTTCGGAAAAACTTTACATTTTATATTCCTGGTTTTAGTTATTTTTTTTATGCTATTAATAAATTTGGGAGCAATTTATTTGTTACATCATGTGCCCTAGGACGGGGGAAATGGGTCTATCATGATTAACTGTGGCATGACATAGGGGATGGGTGTCAGTGGTTACATGACATAAAAAACTTTGTAGAAAAAATACTGAAACTTGCTCCACAAACTATGATGTAAGTCACTTTGGAATAGATGTAGTATAGGACATTTGGCGCGTTGTTGTTTTTGGCGACGAAAAATTGCCGTTAAACAGCGCTATGACGTCATAGGGTTGCCAGATTGAAAGTCGCTACAAGAATCGGAACATACCAACAATGTCAGGTGGGGTTGCCATACTGTAAATTTATCGCCCCTATAAAACACGCAAAAAAAAAACTCGCACGCCAAATGTGCTATACTACATCTGTACCGTCACTTTTTCTAGAATTCACAATCGTTCCAATGGGATGTTTGGTAAAATACACAAACCAGAAGTTGCAAAAATTTATGGTGGTGTGCCATAGTAGAGGGGGGGGGGGGGGGGGGGAGGTATAATGTGACAGAGAGGGGTGTATAAAAGGATGAAAAATAGTGCGTCATGATAAATGAATGCTCTTTTGTATAACAGCCATTGTGACCTGTACAAAACATTTATAAAAATTTATTAACACTTCTAAGAATCCGCCTTACAAAAGGAATAAGCTTTCGCAATATTTTTCAAATTACAGAATACTATTCATTGAATTAGTCTAGTTAGTTGCTTTTTAAAGTGTGTTATGCTTTTCTAAGGTTTATATATATATATATGTGTGTCATTTGCAGTACACATGTTGTCATTTGGCACTGATCCAAACCCTGGCACTTCATAAAATGGATGGAAAATTAAAAATTCTGTGAATGATAAGTCACTTCCTGAACTGTCACATTACCTTTTGTGACTGTAAATTAAGTATATTAGCATCCCTAAATAATCTATTGCATATGAGGGGGTGAGAAGGCCAAGGGGTGCAATTCACAATTTCATCATTTTGTGAAAACCTAGTTTAAAATTAAAACAAAAGAGCTGATTCTTGAAGTTTTTTATTCTTACGCTGCTAGATCTCAATGCACATTTAGTTGTATCCCTTTACCGTCAACATTTCATATGTATTAACTATCCATAACTGCATTTAACTCTATTTTTTTTAACGTTACTTGTACTCTTGGCTTCTTACCCCCCTAGATAATCGTGAGCAATTTCGCAAACTGCTTTGGAGAATTAAATTGACATTTTACTATTTTGGCAATTAAAAAGAGAAATGACATTTTGTCAAAAAATAGAAACTATATGAAATGTTATTAAGTTATGTAGTAAAATTACATAGTGTCAAAGGAAACATAAATTGAAATTATGTGTATCAAATGTCAGCTTTAAATTGAAAAAAAAAATTAGAATTAGAATTAATGAAAGTGTATAAATCGATCGAAAACTTTAACAGTTTCAAAAGATTTTTTTTTTCAGAGTTATCGACAACATATTATTTTACTAATGGTGATATACGACAACTTTCGCAAATTAAATTTTCATCTGTTTTTTTAACCTTCTAGGTACAGAAGAAAACTTCACCCACCCCCACCTAATGCTTATTATTTGAGAAAACTGCATGCACATAATAAAAAAATTATATTTTTGTTGCAGATTCTAATTGTATAGTTTGCTAGAGTGTTCTAAAGTACTTTGTTCGTTAAATAAAAGATATGCTATCTCTTTAATAAAATTTCCAACAAAAAAACCCCCGTCTTACTTCTGTTAAATTACTTACATAAGAAATTCACTCACCTCCAACTTGCCTAGCAAACAACAGTGAGTTAATTATTAATTTTTATTATTTTAGTTACTTTTAGGATAAGATTAATTACAACTTATGCTGTTGACACATAGAATACTATATTTTGCGAAATTAACTTATTCAAAAATATAGTATATCAAAGTTATATCTATCTATCTTTATCAGCTATACATCAATTCTGATGAAAATTTAATATGTTGGCTATCGAAAGCTTCTTACAAAAACATGTAGCAATATTAGCTACGATAAATAAAAATATTGGTGTATATCCTTACATTAAAAGTTAATTAAAAAGTTTTTAATATTATTGTAACACAGGTTGTTGCAGTAACTAAAATGTTTAATGAAACACTTTGAAATAATTGAATTAACTGTAATATCTCGTTTAGTTTTTTACATATTCGATACCACGAGATGTCTTTTATTTCGAGCATCTTCGCTAGCACTAAAGAGTGTGCTTAGTGTATTTGAAGTCTAATAAAAAGCAAAATATGACTGTAACTAAGCAACTCAAGATTAATGCTGACTGCATCTGAATCCAATTACAGGGAAATATATCCATTAGGGGGGGGGGGGAGGGGGAAGAGGAAGATATTGAGGAGATAAGCAACCACACTGTAAACACATGCATTCGAAATTGAATGATAATTCAAGGATAAGATTCTACCTCTAATATTTATGCTCATCAGCACCAAGATAATTTGCAATAAAATTAGTTAGGTAAATATATGCAATTAAGTTGATTTTACACTACGAACATGCAAAGTATTGACTATTACCAATATTTTTTTTATCTTGTGCAGTCACTGAATATAAGAGAATTTAGTACGCAATTATCTATAATATTGTATGTGAGCATAATATTTCATTTGGTAGAATAATAATAATAATAAAATACAATAATTACAGATATATTCATACAGTGAGTTGAATAAATGTCACACAAATAAATTTAGTAAATAGTGTGGGTAAAATATTAAATAAAAATATATTTCACAATTCTTGAGTCCTGGAGAAATTTAGAGGGAGTTTTAAAATATGACTCACAAAGAAAAATACGATAATTTTGATTACATTTTCTTTCCAATGTTTCTCACAAAAGCGGGAAGGTTACATGTATCCTTAAAAACAGTTAATTTCATCACTAATAATAAGAAACTTCCAGGATCAGGTGTTCTGCATGATAAAACTAACTATAAATGCCGGTATCGGGCCCAAATGAAGCAATCAGACGATCGGTGAATAAAAAAAACATCGAAAATACATTCAAAAGTGACTTACCGTACAGTTTGATCTTTTTATCTGTGGTCTCCACAAGAATTATAACGTAACCCCCAAGGTCAACCATGTCGAAAACACTCCCGTCCAGTCAAACGCTAATTCAGGCCAATCCAATATTACAACGCGTAAATAAAACACAAAACCGATCCGTTTCCATCACCATCTTTCTTCTTGAGCAGTCGTTTTCCTTTGACTCATAAACACCGGGATTTAGTGGGAGTGTGTATTTATAACCATGAGAGCGAACGAGTCAAGTTAGAGTTCCCCCGATATTTTCAATGTTTACACTTGAGAGTCGGCTAACATCTCGGTCATTTTGGATCTCCTTTCGGCTAGTTTCTATTTGTACGGGTCTTTTGTTGGAAAGCGTTGGCGGTTTTCTTGTCGTTTACACATAGGTTGTGGATTGAACGTGATTTCAATCAGAGTTGGGTGGTAAGAATGGAAAAAGTGGAGCACACATTTCGGCCGTAGAGAATGATGGGTTTGCCCAATGATCCTGTCCCTCGTTTCGCGGTGGCTCTGGGCAGGGTTGCCGAGGTGGGATTTTCAAAAGCGCCAAATTCGTGAAAAGAAGTCGCCAAAAGTCAGAATTCATGAATTTTTTCAAATTTATTTATTAAATAGTATAAGTGGAGGCGATTGTATGTCAATAGAAGAAGAGGCAAGACCTTTAAGTGAGGGGGCAAATGTGTAATTTCTTTACAATTTAATACGATTTTTTTTTTTAAATTTTCAAAGAGTAAGAGGAGGGTGGCATTTGTTAACATGCTAGCCACCACTTAAAACTGAGCAAAATATATTTTTAAAACAATTTTTTTTCCAAACATGTATCGTGAAATATATAAAAACATTCAAATCGTCATATCTCTAAAAATCGGCAAATTGATGGAATTAGGTTAAAAATATATTATTAATTTATGTTTTATTTAGTATTTGCAATAATTATTTTATATTATCAAAATGTATTTTTAAAAAAATTAGAATTTAAGAACCCGAAAAGTTGTGACTGTTAAAAATTTATATATAGGATTATTTTCATCAATTGATATATTTAACTTATTAATTTACATATAAAAAATATTATAAATTAAATTGCCTTTGTAAACTTTCTTTATAACTTTTCGATTTAAAAAAAATATTTAACTTCAAAAGTACATATATGAATTTTTTTTTAAAAAATGTAACAGCAAAATTTAAATACATATCTTGGAAAAAAATTTAAAGGAAAGCATGCGTAGAACATTTAATTCAATTTCAACAAGTAAGTTTTGATTACATAAATTTAAAATCCAATTTTTAAAAAAAAAAAGTTTTAAAATTAGAAGGTAACACGGTCAATTATGTGTGATTTTATTCAGAAATTTCTATACTATTTTTAATGGAATAAAATAGATTTTTTTTTTTTGATATCTTGAATTAATTACTATATTAAATCATAAGATATTGGTTTATCTTTTTTTTTTTTTAATTGAAAACATTAAAATCTGCCAAATCGCCGAACACCAGCCAAACCTGGCGGCAACGAGACTGGATTGAATCGATGGCGGAGGCAGCCTTCCCCCTCTCGTAATCCTCTGGCGAGCAGATATGGCGCGCATACGCGATTTCGTCAGGAATGACACGAACAAAAATAGCAAAGCAGGAGCCCGTTTCTATCAAGCAGGTTGTTCATCTTGGCGACCGCCAAAGAAGGGGAAAAGAGGAAGTGTGGTGCATCGGCAAGTGACTTTGGAGGGTTGGCTGAAAGTCTCGGTTTTGACAGAGATTGCTGGAGCTTATAATCGAAATTAAATGGAAAAATGGAGTGTTTTCATATTCATGAAAAAGGGTGGATAACTTGGGGAGTCAGTGTGAAATTCTCCGAGTTTGAGAAAAAGAATGAGATTTGTTTGATCTTAGTTATTATGCTAAAGAGTAAATTACTTTTTGTTATAATATTTTAAAAATCATTATTTGAGAAATTTTAAATTAAAAAAAAATATATTTTGATAGACTTAGCGATTCGTCGACTAAATTGTTTATAACAGTTAGAAAAATTCATCAAGAACAATAGCTTTTCTTAACTTAAATATTAGAAGGAAAAATTTATTTGTTGAATTTAGAAAAATTAATAAATAGGATAACCTTTACAATCCCGAGATTTTTCAATAAAAAAAATTATCTAAAATAAATTCGAAATTTTCTAAACAATAAAGTATTTGTATTATTAAGTATTCACCACTGAATTCTATGATTTTATAAGTAGCAACGAGCATATGAGTAGTCTAGTTTCAAAACCAGACAAATCCCCATTTTTCGCCAAATCGTTTTATATAAATATTTCACAAGATCCCAATGCATCATACTTCAACGTAGGTATTGACCAAAAGAGTCTGAATTCAGTCTAAAAATGCATTCAAAGTTGTGGGTTTAGATCCAAAAGTAAGTGTATGTCAATCGTTTTTAGCGTCTCCTGTAAAATTTATGAAAATGGATTTATCTGGTTCTGACATTTGACAGCTCATATCAGGTAGACTGTACAACTCATTAGACATAATCGGTACAACATTAATTACTGAATTTTTAAATTAATATTTTTACATTATAAAGACAAATGATTTGTCGATTATATAAAGTTAAATAATTTTTAGTACAAATGTTTGTCAAAATGTTAAATTTTTTCAAAATCGAAAATTTGGAAAACTTTGAAATTAAGATAGAGCTAAAGACAAAAAAGTATATAATCAACACAATCTATTTTAATAAATTATATAAAAATATATTTAAGCCTACAGCACCTTATTTTCGGCAGATCCATATACTACAATAAATTATTCCGATTTATGTTATACAATTTAATGAACATTAAAAAAATATATTAAATTTAAAAAAAAAATACAAAACTAATGCATTATAAATTTGCAATATTCCATATAGAAAACATCCATGATTTATATACACATTTTTAAGAAATAAAGATCCTACTTGAGTTGGTGGCAAATTATATTGTGACAAGCACGGCATTAGTTGACATTATTTCATTTTAAATACAGAAATCTCACTGAAAAGTTCGAAATAAAGCGAGCTTCACAACAAAAATATTAGAAAGTCGTCCAGAATATCCAACAAATTATACTGGCGTGTATACGGGACTGGTGCACGATAAATCTGATCGGGGTCCAAAGTCCCGACGTCTATTGAAGGTGTTGGGTGCCAGTTCAGGTGTTACCTCGTCATCTGACCATGGTTCTAAAATAACGAGGTACCTGTATGAATGTGTGTATGAATGTGTGTGTGAATGTGTATGTGTTCCCGGGTCTTTCCTTCGAGATTGACCCCGAACCGTCGCCAATAGCCCACTGTGCAGCTCTAGTGCGACGTTAATTAACAAAACCACACCATTCGAAATATAGCAATCAATAAGATTAATATAAAAAAAATTCAGTATTTTAAAAAAATATATAGTAAAAAACATAAACGAATTTTAATTCTTAATCCTGAAGTTATGATAAATACAACATATTTAAATAAATTCTTAAAGTTGAATTGAAGTATGGACGACTTATTCAAACAATAATCGAAGGAAAAGCAAACTTTGATGAGCTATTTTGTGAAATTGAGTTTAGATAAACTTATCAACTTATTTTTCCCCCAAGAACGATTGATTTCGATTTTCATTTTATCCCCCCTCCCCCCTCTCATGTTTTGAGTGCACATATTGTTATTTGATCGATTGATTTCAACGAGAAAGTGGCTGAAAAATAAACAATACAATTTTAAATTTAATATCGCAACAATCGATCAATCAAAATGTAGTTAAATATTCAGAAGTAATAGAGAAAAAAATGAACGTTACTGATTTCCGACGAGATAATAACAAATTCATCCTCTTTTTTAATCAATTGTAATTACGTTTGCCCATGGGTATACCTGACATCTTGGTTTTACCTGGTCTATTCTGTTTTATTTTTATTAGCTGGGCGTTTTTTCCCGGGTTTAAATAAAGTGTTGCTTAGCGTTGTACAAATAACTGGTATTTTTGCTAGTTTCTTAATGAGTAAAAAAAAAATTACAATTTAATATTATTATAACTTTATTATAATTGACATACATTTGAAAGTAATATTTATTAATTTTTATATTTATTATTTTAAATATACACGAGCAGCTTAGAATTACGAACAAATTAAAACTTTTCCTATAATTTTTGAGAATTTTGTTATTAATTTTGCAATAACAGTATAATGTTATCAGCGATACTGCTTCCTAGAACTTTAGCAGAAGTTCTTAAATTAAATCAAAGGGAACTCTAGGTAAATATCGTATTTTATCAACGAATATTGTTACATGATTTGTTCCGCATTCATTGCATTCACAAATGAAGATTTTCTTAAAATAATCCCAGGAAAATTATATTGCTTTTAAATACACAATCCTAACGGCATAGTATTTGAAACGTATTATTTAATAAAACAAGTGCGGAGTGAAAGTCACGAAACTCACCACAAGCCAAAAAAAAACAAGAGTTCCATCAAAAATCAAAACAATGCTCATCACATTCTTCCATAGGAAGGGTATTATCAACACAGAATTTGTTCCGACTGGACAAATATTTACTGGTGAGTATTATTTAAATGTTTTGAAGGGTGCTATGGCCAGAATTTGTCGCAGTCGTCCATAATATCGGGATGAAAAAGGTTGGGGTGCCAGAGAGTTGTAATATTAAATAGAGAGCGCCTTCAATACCAGACTCTCATAAGGCCGAGGTGTCAACATTGAAAAGAAAAACCCACATCACGTGGTTATAGCGCTGCCACATTTGGCGTTCAGACATCTGCAGGAGTTTCAAATTTGGCGCACTTTCTTCATTTTTGGTGGTAAGGAGTTCTGTCCGTATTCAACTTTTTAACAAATATGTACGTATTTACTTATTTTCAAACAATATGTGCTAAATATTTCCTCTTCATTAACGAAACGAAAATATTTTATTTGTGTTCAATACTCGAAGAAGCGAAACTCTTTATATTTCTCAGGTTTTATTGTTTATATTTTCTTATTGAAGTATACAAAATAACAATTGAAAGAACTTCGCTTATGGTAAATTTTTTACATAAAAACGTAATGCAATTATTTCCAAACTACAAAGTAAGAAAAATCTCCTTAATATATCTGTTAAACTCCTTTAAATTGTACGACTCGTTCAAAAAAATCTATATTTAAATACAAAATTAAACACAAAACCATATTACAATACTTCGATCTCGTTTAGTTCTGAAAGTCGCCAAGTCCTGCCAAGTAATATTGGCGCATGAATGAATTGGCATTTCCACATATCACGTGGTTTCAATGATGGACACACGGAAATCCGCATTTTTATTCCTCTATTTGTATCATTACTCTATGGTTGGTGCTTGTTGCATTATAATGCGCCCAGTCGCAATCACATAGGTGCGATTTTTATAACAAATAACGTCTTTTAGCGTATTAAATCATATACCATATTCACCTGATTCAGCACCCTTTTTATTTCCAAAACTTAAAATGAAGATAAAAGGGTGTTATTTTGATGACTTTTGTGATATACGAACAACGTCGTCGGGAGCTTTGGAGACAATACTACAAAGTGAACTCGAACAGGCATTCGAGTCGTTATTAAGCCGCTGTGACAAATATATTGAAGCCGAAAAAGCTTATTTTTAGTAAAGATCCCCAAAAAATATAATTACTTGCTTTTATTTAATTTTATAAACCCAGACTTAAAAATTCTTTGACACACTGTTTATATTTTTTTCAGGCACGTACGTATAGAATTGTCATGGGGGTGGTTCAGTCACTGATTAACTTACTTCCCGTCTCCCCCCCCCCCCCCCCCCAAAAAAAAAAAAAAAAAAACGACGGACCCCCCCCCCCCCATTTTTTATTTAAAAAAAAAATTATATTAATTTTTATTCAAGTAAACAGGAATACGTTGGCATATAAATATCGAAACAGCAACAGTTATCGATTGTTTTTCATGAAATCGTTACCAATATCAGTCACTAACTATTTTTAAAATTAGTGATTATGAAATAAATTTAGTGAACAAATTTAAATATTAAGATCCTTGTTTAAAATAATATATGGATCCCGTTTAACGATCTTTTCCCTTTGTCTCCGAAATTCAAGTGTTATTTAATGAAACACAATGACATTATGTTTAGTTTAGTTTAGGATAAAAATGACATCAAAAACATGTTTTTGAAGCCTTTTAAAAACTATTTTTTGAGGTAGAAACCCCGAAAAATACCAGGTTTTCCCTCACGCAACTCAACAAGAAGTATTATACTAGAAATTGAAATTTTTCTAGTTTTTAAGGTATTTTTATGATTTTTACAGTAATTCAATTTTTTTCTCTTGACTGTCAATGGGAGGGGTTTGAACCCCCTGAACCACCCCCTTACCTACGTGCCTGTATATATATAGAAAACTTCTATGAAATTTTAAAACTTTATAGACCTTTTCGGAGTCACTTTATGTATTTAAATTTAACTTAACATTTGCTTCTCGCAGTTGGTTTTCTTACTATTCTATCGATTCATTACGTATCGTTAAAAAAACGTCTCGTATGGCTGACGAATATAAGTATGCAAAAAAGTGCATTGTCTTTTATACAACTCGAATGTCTCCAACCTTGAAGAAAAGGACATAGCGTCAATTAACGGATTCTGGACAGATTGCTACTCATGTTTGGCTGGTAGCTGAGGTGCACGTAAAACACAATTCTTTAACCTTGATCCCACTAAATGGGCACTTGGGCAACACACACGAAAACAATCTGCAATCGAATTGATATAAAATCAGATCATACGATAAGTATTCAGACAGCGTAAATGTATTGTTTCTAAAAGTCGGCGACATACATGTGTTAGTCGGTCAATAACGAAATGATTAGTCACTTCGCGAAATGCCTAATCGAATGAACATGTCGACTTTATGAAGTAACTGAAGACTTCAGGAGTTTTCAAAAAGCTGTTTATACAAGAAAAGCCGTTTTCAATTATACAAATGCTACAAATTACATTAAAAAAAAGAGGTACTTAAAAATGAGTATTTAACCCTACTCGCTTTTTTTTAAGTATAATTACATCTTAAACGGGTGTATGACATATTCAAATGCAAGTAACCGTACTTTCTCAAAAAGTAGGAATGGGATTTAATATTGCTAATCTTGGCTTCTGTTCAGGCGATCCCAATGGATCCTGTCAAACTTAAAATAGTAATTCAGAAGGTGGTTTTCCACATTATTATATGTCAATTACTTAAATGGAAACTGAGTTATTACAACTCAATTATCCTATCATCTTTTCATCAGCACATCTTTTTTTTATTAACATTACTTCTATTTATAACTTCTTAATGCCGCCCTGGTAGTTTATTGGACTGCTAGTCTGAGGATCTTGAGTTCGATTCCTGGTAAGAATTGGTTATAATTGTCGATATTTATTAAAAGTGATTTATGAAGGCAGCCCATGTAGGCAAACATCTACTCATTTTTGAGTACATGTATTTTTCAAATTTGAAACTCGTGTATTCGGAGTCTCATGAATATAATGAAAAATGAGTATATTTTACTTATTTTCCCAAGTACCTTTTCTTTAAATACACTGATTATCTATTCCAAAAACATCTACAAATATGTTGTTATGTAATTTTTTATAAGAAATAAATTGCGAATACTGATTAATTATATTCATGCAAATATAAGAACAATTAAGGGAGTGAAAGTTTTTTTAATCAGTTTGTACTGGTAATGTCATGTTCAATGGTGTCTTGTTTTACTATTAGCAAGCTACACACACCAAGCTAGTTACATCCATAATTAAACCAACAAATATATTGATTTTATTTTCTACATAGTAATAAATTATTTTTCCTCATTGATTTAAAACACATGTATCTCAAGTTATACACATTGATATCTCAATATTCAAATACGATTATGTCATGTTTCATTGTTGGAATTATCAATTTAAGGTGCTAATTTGGTTTATGTTACAAGACATTTCATTGTATTGAAACTAGGATAGAAATTTAAATAATTAAACAGAAATTGATATTTACTTACGTATTCGAAAATTATTGTGTGTAATGTATGGGAATTCTTGCTGCTTCTAGCTAATTGATACGTCTCTGCGCGATCTATTGTCAAGAATATCCATACATTGAAACGGGTGGTTTGGCTGCTAAGTGGTATTAATACAAAAACCGAGTTCTTAGATAAGACTCTTTATAGTTTGCAACTGGCCTTGGCGATATAACGTTAAGTGGAATGACATTTAACTCATTAATGGGAAAACTATTGTCATAATGATTTTAAAAATAAACTTTTAAATTGGGGGGATATAATTTTAACTAACTAAACCTCAAAACAAACTATTAATAGGGGGTGTGGTACGTGATACTAAATATAGTGGAAGTACATATGAGGGATAACCCAATGATTTATTTCCAGATTTGTTGATTAATAAAAACTAACTAAATACACACATAAACACTCACAACAAAACTCGGCTCTACCAAATTTAGAATTAAGGAATTAATCTTAAAAATTAACATCAATGAAAATACTATTAACTTTAAATGTAGCATCTAATTAAGATCTTAAATCATATTATAAATTCAAATACATTTAAATTCTAAAAATTAAATAACTTCAAGTTGAAAACTACCTGGAATAAATATATATAAACAATAAAAATTAGAAGAAATGTACTTAGCCGAAAAGTGATAATGGAATAGAAAAGGGGTTTTAAAACTCAGGTGGCGAATGGTGAAATAAACCATACGACAACTATTAAACTTGGAAGTCCACTAGATTGCCAAATGATAAATCTAGCTGCCTAGGAATGGAAACTGGAGTTACTTAATTTTCGGGTGTTTTTGGACTAGCACAAGTTGGCAGACTAGGTACTTGCATCACTAGGTCCAAATGGCATTAATCGAGAAGCAACTTACGGTGGAGTTTTAAAAGCGAATCCTTCTGAGTTGAGGTTCACACTTTGTGAACATCTGTAGCGAAAATAGGTTAATATGTGATTCAATCCACACAAATCCATTGACAGGATTGCAAAAATTGTCTGTCAACCTAATCAATATTACTATAACTAGCAAAATAAACAGCAATTTATCTGAAAGGCTTCCAAGAGAAGAAAGCAAGACGTTCTAGTTTTCATAAAAAGGTATCTCTAAAAAAAAATGGGCAGTTTCCTGAAAAAGTGCACAGAACTCCATCCATCCGCGTTTAATTCTCTTCCTCCCATTACGAACTTTATTGCAGCACGCGAATAAAAATCGTCATTAATTAGCTTGGGGAAAAAAAACCTAAAAGCATACGACGTACATCCAATTAGAGGCTCTCAAATCGCAGAATGGGCGCCTAATAAGCCTAGCTGCACGGCGCAGGTGCGCCCCAAGTGCCGAATGGAAAGGAATTATTTTCAAAAGACACACATGTGGGAAGCGAATAAAAGGCACGGATGAATGCAATTCTATGGAGAGTGAATGCAACTCGATCCTTAACGAGGAAGCGTTATGTTCATCAAAAGATGTCTCCTTTTTTCCCTTTCTGGGCTCTTTTTGTTTGGACAATGATGAGTAGTCTCTGAGCAAGTAGTTCTGTGAAGGATTTTAAATTTGATGACTGGCACGGGGATGAAAGTGAGAATGTGGTGCAGTCAGAGTCGAAAAGTTTTCAAAATCATTAGGGGGCTCACAGATGTAATTTTTACTAAAACGCACTAAATTTGGGGAAATTGAGACAGTGTTTCAAAATATTGTTGGGCTTGGGCTCATGGGCCCAATACAAGTTTAAGCCTATGGGTGCAGTTTGCATATTTCATTTCTGTTATCAATAAAATTATGAATTATTATGTGAATTTTAGTGTCTAAAAACTATTGGTACAATAGTTTTTAGACACTAAAATTCGCAATCTGCAACTAACCAACTTTACATGTAGAGCTTCCCTCAAATCCATTGAAAAATCCTAAAACATTTCAACAAATAATCATTACTGATAATAAGTTGGCAACGTTAAACAAAGTTGTAGATAAACGATGGAATAGACAATTCTGCACCTCAGAGCCAGACGAACCTAAGTCCAAATTTTGCGATTTTTGTTTTGCCAGTATATGTATATATATATGCGTTAAATTGACATTGTTGGTAGAAGACCTTGGCGTAGCAATTCAAAAATTATGGGGAGGGGGCTCAACCATTACCAGAATATTTACCATTATAAAAAAATAAATGCTAATTAGAAGTTGTGCTAACTATTAATTAGTCATTAATAATTAGCAGTTATGCTAACTATTAATTAGTCATTACTAATTAGCAGTTATGCTAACTATTAATTAGTCATTAATAATTAGCAGTTATGTTATTTCCAAGTAGTTGTTAAATATTATTAATTTGTTAATTACTGAGGAAATTGCATAAAATTCTTAAGATATTAACAATTTTGGGTAGAAATTTTTACTAAAAAGGTGGGCTAGAACCTCTTCCCCCCCTCTGCATTTTCTATGGTAGAAGAACGTGAAACGGTACAAGGGGGGGGGGGGGGGTATGGTTAAGTGTGACAGTTTGCGACATGGGGGGCGGGCGGAGTAAGTCAAAAATATTGAGACAAGTGGCGGCATCATTTATGGACGGCCTTTTATTACAGATAATGTCTTAAAAGTTCGTTTTCTATCGAATCATAAAATTCCCTCACAAATTATTTTTAAACGTTTAGCAAAAGGTATAACAGCCCAAGTCGAATGCTTTGCAATGAGAGTAGAATTCAGTTTTCCCCCTCTCCTGTAAAGTTGCCCAAATGTGACTTAGGATCGTCTGGCTTTAAAGTAAAAAATTTTAAAAAAAATCATTGTGAATGCAACAAAAGCAACTTACAGTCAAATTAGAAAAATCCCAGCTTGGAGATTCGATCTGGTTGAAACCCCCCTGACGAAGAAATCAGTCGTTTCAACTTGCTTTTGTTGCATTCACAATCAGTTTTATTCAATTATCTATTCTATCATTTTCCTACAATTTGCTTGTTACAATATCTTTTAGACACTAAAATTCAAATAATAATTCATAATTATATTGATTATAAAACATTTTCTGTTAGTTACAGCTCTTCAGCGCAGACTAGGGATTGTTCTTATGTAATTATGGTTATGTTTATATAGATTAATTCTACTTATCATTTTTGTAATGTTATATCTGAGTCGTCTACCTGAAAAAACTCATTTAGCGCCATTGAATTTTTTATACAGGAAGTGAAAAAAACTTTTGCAAGAGTTTATTTTTCAAGCTAACTGCTTGAAATTTGGCATTGTAAAGCAAAATTTCGTTCTGAATCTGATTTCATAAATATTTTTCCTACATTTTGTGTATATTTGCGTTATTTAACAATTTTTTATTTATTTACAGGTTAGAACCACGTATATTTAACAGCCGTCGTCGGCGACGAAATACAAGGTCAGTGATTTTTTTCATCTCTAGAGCGTAGTACCAAAGTCATTCATATTTAGAAGTTTATAATTAGTTAAACAAATTTATAAAAGTAAATAGTCTTATTTATTACCCGATATATTTAAATAATTTTGTTCAAAAATTCCGGGGTATAAAAATTCTCTTTTAAACATGAATTTTCATAAATAATTATGACAACCATAAAAAAGATCCTATGTTAACTAAGACATTCCCAAATACTTTATTCTTATAGGAAAAGTTCACAACCCTCATCTTTCGTACATGACAGTTTTATGTAATATTTAGAGATATATTAAAGAAGTTGAATAGAAAACTGAAAGGGTAGCACTTTCGGAAGCGTCGAAAATTTAAGCTCTTATTCTTAACTGTAACCGCAAGCCAGAGGGACTGGGGAACTTGGAACTCTTGTCTTCATTACGAGAGGGAAAGATCGTGGATTTCAAAAGAAACGCCAAGTCTGCATAATTCAAAGAGACGGGACACATATATTAAAAGTTGAGGATGTAGATGTCTCGGTCTCTTGTTACTGGCTCTTGGAATTTTACAGTGACTTTCAATAACAGGAAAATTTAAATTGTGGAAACTAGGTAAGAAAATAAACAACATTCCGGTTTTAAAAACAAATAGCCTGTAGTGAAATGTAGGTTATAAACATTTATACTGTTGTTCTGTTTTTTTTTTAAATTATAATTTTGGTCCAAAATGAGGGCTCTGCAAAAAGTTTTGTATTTAAACAAATATGTTTTTTTATTGTGCAACATGATATAATTTTAAGTACATTATTTCATGCTTAATGCCTTTAAAAATATGGTTAAAATATTAGTAAAATGCGTGAAATATAAAACGCATAAATTATAAAATAACATTATATTTAAGTTTTTGTATAGCGTTGACCAATTCTTTTAATTAACAATTTTTTTTTAAACTATTGATATAAATGAACTTAAATTGACTTTTTATTTGTTTATCAACACACATTTAAAGCTATTTACTTTCTGTCAAAAATATGGGCATGGAATTTCTACGCAAAAATTAATTTTTAATATATTTAAATAAGATATGAAAACGGATTGTTAGAAATGCGAAAATTTTAACATTAAAAACAATGCAAAAATATATTTTAAATGCCACGGAATACTCAACACATTAGCTTCAACAAAACACAGCCAGTATAGCGAATAAGTAAGCCTTTTTATGATAAGTAGACCTATTTCTCAAAAGTAATATTTTTAATTATCCGAAATTGAAATAATGCTACATTTTAAGTGTTATTCAATTATCGCTCATCCCTAGTACTGAGCAGTGGCGGCTCGCCCACTACAGCAAGTACAGCCGGGCTGCACCTAAATTCATTAGTGTATTTTAAAACTAAAATAAGATATTTTACTAATTTTCTTAAATGTAGATTAGAATTGAAAATGAAATTTCTACGGTAGTAAACAAAATTTCCGATAAATAGCACGCATGTTACCGTAATGCACAATTCAGGAGGGGAAAAATCTCCATTAAATCAAACTGCAGCCAAAAAGCGAAATTCGAAATCGGCTGCATCGTTGCCATGGCAACCGCTACGTAGTATGGAGATTCCCCCATGCTAATGCACTGCCGTTTGTGAGAAGGTACAGCCGAAATGAGTTTTCTTGTTTTAGCTGCACTTGAGGTTCGATATGCTGATTGGCTAATGGGTGAAACGAGAACTTACGAGATTATATCCAAACGGAAATGGTTTTCGTGATACATTTACTGTGTGCTGTTGTTTCAGGACATGGTCCTGCTGTTGTTTCGTTATGTAAGTTAATATTAAAATTGACCGATTCGCATGTTTAAAAGAAAGCAGGATTGCTTTAATTTTCAAAAAATAAGTAAGTGTTTTCTATTTTTTTCGCATGTTATCATTTCTTAAAAATTGAAAGGAAACTTGATTTGAGTAGTGAATAATAAAGTATTTCCGTTCATGTAAGGTTTTTGGAAAATAGGGAGGAGGGGGGGGGGGGGGGGGGGGGGGAGAGGATTCACATGATTTCGGCTGCACTAACATTTTAGACCACGGGTCGCCACTGGTATGAGTTGGTTGGTTGTTTGGGTTTTAATGGCGCAAGGGCCAAAAATGGCCAAGCTGCGCCAAACTCTAGATGATTCAAACCAGCATTAAACCCTAGTACTGAGAACTACAATAAATAGTTAAAGTAATTAAAAATCATTACATTTAGTTAATTTCACTATACATTTTTATAGTCTAAAAATGCACGGATTTTTTAAAGATTTTATTTGTTTTATATAACTGAGAAATTTAATGAAAGTGGTTAAAACCTCATCACAGCAGTAGTTGTATATAAAAAGAAATTTCCCTCGTAAATTAACAGTTATCTCTCTCTTTTCACTCACTGTCTAATAAGCATTGCTATTAATCACACACACAAAAAGATATTTCCTCCCCTTTTGTTTTCTCCAAACAAATCTTCCAGCCTAAATAACACCAACCAAAGAAGAGAGAGAGAGAGCAATGGAATAGGGAAAAAAGCAACTCTTCAATCGCGATCAAGCCATTGTTCTCAGGGAGACCGTAAACAAAAAGAAATGTCATTCCATTAAACATCACCAACAGCGGAATAAATAAAAGAAGGCAAAAAGCAATACGTAACCCCACATTTCGGCTAAGAGACGAGGCGAAGAAAAGGGCCATCGTCATATAAAAGGGGAGAGAGAGAGAGAGAGAGAGAGAGAGAGAGAACTAAGGTCAAAGTCACTTTCAGTACTTCCCATTTCCGCAACTGGAGGAGCGATGTTTCAGGTGAAATCGCTCCCGTTCTGGGCTCTCTGAAACAAAAAGATCTGGAGTGAAAGACAAAAGATCCAAGCTCCCCCCCCAACTCCCCAATTAGGGAGCTCGGCACAATTGGTGCAGCTCCTTTTTGTTGCAGAGAGCGGCCCTTTCAGGGATTCAAGTCGACCAGAATGAAAGCATCTTTTGAGTGAAGATTGGATCTGTTGCCGTGTTACAAATTGGTTGAGTTGGAATTTTCAACAAAGCATACTTTGAGAAATTTTATCTGTTGCAGCCAGAGGCCAATGGTGCTATTAGTCTAGAGCAAACACTAATAAATTAAAAAAAATATGTATATTGAATATGGTCTTTACGCAGTGTTTAGTAGTATTGTACTGTGTTTACTGTGATATTATTTCAAAACCCTCTAAGCGTTGAGGTCACCTATAGTTGTCCTAGGATACTATAGAATAGAACATGTATTGGAACATCTTTCTCTAATCTAACCTACGGACATGACATTTCTATTTTGAAAGTTTTGTGGAGAGGATATTTCTGACTTTTGGCTCTATGTAGATACCTTAAATGACTCGATTTTAACAAAATCTCGATTTTTGGTGTTCATTAAAAATATATATCCAAAAATCAAATAAATAAGCAAATAAAGTCTATTAATGGTCTTTAATATTCACATGCCCGAATTGATTATTATAATCATTAAACAGAATTAAGTTTTCTTGCATTTTGAAAAAGTATCATTAGCTTCTTCCTAATAGTGCCATTGCCAAGCGAGCTGATATTTTATGAATTAGAAATTTTTTTCTGTAAGAAAATAGGAGCACTGAAATCCTTCTACTTGCAGCTTTGAAAAGATGTTATTTAATTTTTTACATTCGTTTTAAATATAGTGTTGTACCCAAGAATATTTTAGTTGGTGTTATAGAACCAAGATTTTGTTTTAATGAAAGTACTGTATTTTAAATAAGATTGATTTTTGTAATAACTAAATTTTTTAAGAATAATTATGTAATTAAATATATTAACTGCATTTAGTATTTAAATCATTTGGTACTTGGATTTTATTTAGCGTCGTTGGTTCGCGTTATTTCTAATTTTCGATTCGATGGTCCGTGGCCATTCACTGTTGGGAGCCATTGTTTTTAACAAAGTATAAGCTTTCAAATAAAAAGATCGTTTTCTTTTTCCAAATGTTTGGGAAATTTATTAAAATAACAAAGGACATAATCAAATATAAAACTTTGAAAGTCTATCAATGGTGTTCAATAATTAATATATATTTTCCTTTTAATCCTTAGATAAAGGAAATTACTGAACATTTAGAACTATTATTAGATTTCTTAAAACTACGCATCGATGCCATAGTTCTGTTAAATGTATATGATTTCCATATGTACTTACTTTTTTAAATTGTACACAAACCAAAAGTTCCAAAGGCAACATATAGCACAAAGAAGGAAACATCGGCAGAAATGGGTCGAGTTATATCAAAAGAAGTATTGTATCAGACAAGAGGTATTGTTTCGAATTTGTTACGCAAACGTCGCAGTTGAATATGTCCCGAATCTACAACTAAACTAGACTACACACCTCGTCATGGATTTTTTTAGAAACTCTATTTGGTATTCTTGTAGTTGTTTATATTCTCTGTTTCCTTCTCTTAGTCACGCGCGAAGACTGCCCATAAGAAGCAAAGATATTCTAGGATTAAAGAATGTTTCTTCAAAATAGGCGCTTCAAAAGTCCTTTCCCTATCCTCTTACTCTGAATCTGCGACGTTTCCATGGAAACGCATTGTCAAAAGTAGGGAAATCAGTGACCTTGCAATGCCTATTTCTAAAGAACGGACTAGTTTCTTTCGTTAAACCTACGGACATGACATTTCTATTTTCAAAGTTTTGTGGAGAGGATTTTTCAGCTGTACCAAATTTTGGGTACAGCTGAATCATGGAAGGTACAGCCAAACCAAATTTTGGCTGTACCTTCTATGATTCGATTTTGACAAAATCTCGATTTTTGGAGTTTACTAAAAATATTTCCAAAAATTAAATAAATAAGCAAATAATGCAAATTATTTAAAAAAAAAAAATATGAATAATGATTAGGCTGCAGCATAAATAATACATAGGCTGCAGCCTAGGGGCCCGCACCTCACGCCAGAACAACAACAACAAAAAAGTTAACTTGCGGTAAAATTATTTGGTTTGTGTATCAAGAGAACAGTAGAAATTATTAAATGTTCAAACTTAGAAAAAAAATATTACTGTATGAATTGCATTAAAAAGCATCACTAACAATGAAAAGCTCGTGAAAGCAGCTCAAAATGTAGTAGAAGCACATGACAATGATTTGGGGAACACCCTGGGAAATGAATTAATTCAGTTCGTCTTTTTTTTGCAAAGAATTCAACGGAGAAGGTGAAAAAGACAGCCATGGGGGTGGATGTACAAACACCTTTTAGGAAAGAAGGTAAAGGATTGTGTTCATAGTGTGGATTGTGTTTACTTCGAATACTGGTTACAAGCGGTAGTGGAAAACGTCATTTTCTAAGTTGAAACTTATTAAAAGTAAGCTAAATTCCTAAATTCTATGCGAAATATTCATGGGAGTAAGCATTATACCTCCCACCGGTAGTTGGGAAGAGATGGCCTGCACCACATATTCAGCCTGGGGGCAGTATCTTTAATCAATTATTGTTATTTTTGTTATTTATTGGGGGTCCCAACTTAACGATTCGAGATTCTCAACTCGAAAATTCGAAATATTATCAACTCAACAGTGCTGAAAACTCCTAGTTCTAACTTATCGACATTTTTAATCTTTTTTTGTAATATATTTTAGGTAATATTAATCAGTTCTCTCACAAGCATTGATTTGTTGCACCCATCTTCTAATGCGATGTCCGTTCTGAGATCTAATTTAAATGTAATCTCACAAGTTAAGCAATTTCTAATCTTCCCTAGCTTTCATTTGTTAATAATATTAATTTTTTTCAGGCATGAATTTTCCCAATTCAGGGTTTTTAGAAGTTGATATTCCTAACTTTCAGGGTTTCCACATTATTGGGGGGTCGGTCTCCCCAAACCCCCCGGTGCGACGGGCCTGCCTGGGGGGGGGGGGGGTTCCACTAACTCTAAATCTGGTTCTGCGTCTGGTAAACCCATTCACATACATTTAGGAATACGAGTGATTTGATTTCCGAGATGACGCAGTTGCCGAAAATGACGTGACTTGCGTGATCTTCCCTTTATTTTTTCCCTTTTTAGGGAGAAGTCCCGTTGAGTGCGGAATGATCAAGTTCCTGTGTCCACTTCCAGAAGTTATACCCCGGCTACTCTTACGTAAAAGGCTCTTAACGCTATTTTCTTTCTGCTCTTAGAGGTACTCCTCCTTTTTTATTTCTCTCACATCTACTTCACTCTTACTTATTGCCTTATATTTCTTTTTTTTTTGTGTGACATTTTCATGCGAGAACCTTGATTCTGGTTTTGAGGGGACACTTTGACGGTTGAAGTTTTAAATTTCACTTTTGCAAAGAGAATGGTGACAATGATGAGAATGAAATAGAAATGGAGGTGAAATCTAATTTTCGGTAGAGGAGAACTATTTGTTCAAAGTTTTTGGTACTTTTTAGCAGGCGAAATTTGAAAGGGACTTGATGGGAATGTCCAATAAAAAAGTTTGAATTATTTATTATGATAAAAACCGCGAAATTGTGGGGTTTTGAGTATGGTAAACTCAATATGAGTTTAATATTGTGAATTCATTTGATGCAGGCAAATTATCAGAAGTTTTGTAAATATTTTAAATATAAAAAAGGAAGTTTTAAAATTGTACAGTTTTATTTATTGATGCAGGATATGTTCCTTTATATGTTGCCAAATCTTAATAGCATGCAATAGCGTTAAAAGTAATGGAAATTAATTTATCAGTGTTCAACTTTATTGTAATTTGGCAAACTTTTATCTTTCAAAATTTATGGGAGAGACACATTTGACTTTTTTCTTTCATTTTGCAGAAATCACTATAATTTTTTTCCATATATGTGTACAAACACATTAACATTATCATATGGTCAAACAATTAAACAAGTTATTATTTAAAAAAATTCAAAAGGTGTCTTTTCTTATTTTTGATATAAGTAAAGTAAATATTTTCTGAAAACTGTAATTTTGGACTTTTTTTTTATTTGTAAAATATTTTTTTTGAAAAATAATTGAAAAAGAAAATAATTTCATTGGTTAAACTATTTTTTAAGAAATACTAAAAAAAAATCTTCTATATAGTATTACTAATCCGTAAAGACAAGTTAAAGTAATATGTTCGAAAATACATTATAGCTAATTTGGAATAATTCTTTCAAATATATCTGAACTTATATCAATGTAACTTGATTAAACCTGAAAAAAGTCATCACTGAGAAAAATGTGTTTAAGGTTACATATTCATGTAATCTTCAACCAAAGCTTAATATTGATTCGCAAAAAAATAATTAGTTGTACTTAACGTAGAAATATAACTTTGATGTCGTTAGGTTCAAAATAAAATAAACTAATTTGTAAAGTAACAAAATATTTTTGATGGATTTTGTGATGTAATCGGAGCATATTTAAAAACGATAAAAATCATTGACATTATTTTGTATTTTAATATAAAATAAGACAGGGTTATTATAAATTGTTAGGCATTTTTAATTTTGGATATTTGTAATAAATTATAATATTTTTAAAAGCATATATATCAAAGTATGTGAAAGAAGTTAAAGGTGAACCCAATATTAAATCACTTCCATAAGGGTTTTGTAATAATAAAAAAAGTAATTACACAATTTTAAGATGGTATTTAATGGAATCCCCCCGCCCCCCTTCTCTTAATAAAGCAAAAGTTTACAGACCTTTTTGTGAGACCAATTCCCATTATTGTCAAATTAAAAATGTCTAGTTTAATTTCTAGACGTTTTATAACATGCAATTTTTATAAATCCGGTCGCTTTAAAAAAAGTACAAATATTTCGAATTGGTGAGTTTTGAGGGTCACAGTTAATTGCTTTTAAAAAAAAACATTTTTCCCTTTCACTAATAAATGGAGAAACTTGATCGTCTTTTCTAACGTCGCGTCAGTTACAAGTAATTTCTTTTTTAAGGACCGAAAAATAGTAAAATTCTCGATTTTTTTTATTTGCTAAAATTATAGTTTGGAATCTTGCTTGCAAAGTTCTAGAACTGTATCTATGTTTTTTTAACGAGTTATTTGAGATTATATGCTGGATTGAAAGGTATGTTTTTCAAGTAACGAAATCTGTAAATCGGTTTTTCTCAGTGCTTGGTGTTCCTTGATATTAAGTTTTTTGAAATTTAAGAATTTTTTTATTGTAAATGGAGGAATATATATATTTTTAAGCGTATTGTAAAATATGTGAATATTATAAATTAGTATGTAAATTAGGCTCTATAAGTAGAAGTTTTTTTTAAATAAAAAGAAATATTGAATTTTAAGGAAATTTTTTGTATTATTATGAAAAACTAAATTATATAAAAATAGTATACAAAATTTTAATATAATTCATATTTAATATAGTTCAAAGGATTCAGGGCAAAAGTTTAGTAAAAAAATATAAATATTTAAAAACCTTACCGTTTTAAATAAAATTTTAAAAAATTGAAAAAGTTTTAATTTTGAAAAAGAAATACCAACAATTATTGAATTTTTGTGCGAAATATTGTTTTTTTTATATAAATGTAAATTTTATATAAACTTAAATAACATACATTAAAACTTTGATTTAAAAAGTAAAAAAAAAAGTTTTAGATGATACTGTGTCCTTAAAAACCTTAACGTTTATGCACAGTTCTTTTTAAATTTAAACGTAGCCGTACTTTTGATATTTTTTTTGCTTTTAACAATGGAGTAATACTGCAAATTTAACGTGCACCATTCACGAATGTTGGGTGGGTGAATAATTCTTTAAAAAAAGTTGATGGTTGGCTGATAAACTACTCTCCAGATTTCCATAAAACGAGCAACGTGAGGATATTTGGATCACGATAGATTTCAAGTGCACTATCTGCCTGCACGGCGAAAATTGGGTGGATGAATATTGTTAAAAACAGTTGGTTGCCGATTGGCATCCCACTCTTCAGACTAAAATTAATGTTCCACTAGAGGTATACAATGGATTTTTTTGCAGCCATAAGTTAATATCCATAACTCTACATTTTTTTAAAAATTAATCTTTTTAGCTGATATGATGCGCCCTTAAAAAATACACCTTTTAATGACATTCAAAAATACATACATCATATATAATGGTTATACTGTAAAAAAAATGGGGGGGGGGGGGGGGGGGGGGGGGAGAGGGCGAACCCAAAATACCAATAATGTGGAAATCTTAAAAGTTGGAAACTGCAGGTTTTAAAAATCCCATAGTTGGGAATATTTATTTCCGAAGAAAACTAATATTATTAGCAAATGAAAGCCTAACTTTCAAGATTAAAATAAAATAAAATTAGACCTCTGAAAGGACACATTGGAACATGCGTGCTTTCATCAATAAAACAATCACTACTTTTGAGAGAACTGTTTAACATTTCTTAATCTATAAAAATGTCGATTAGTTGGAGCTAGACATTTTTAGCACTGTTGAGTTGGGAATTTCAATCGTGAAGTTTCGTTTGGTTAATTGACGTCGCACTAGAGCTGCATATTGGGCATTTGGCGATTGGAGGCGATTTGGCTCTATCTCGCAGTAAAGACCCGGGGGAAATGTCTCGATTTTTAAACTATGGTCAGATACTGAGGACAAAGTCTGAGCTGGCACCCGACGCAGTTAAGTTCGGAATTTCGAATCGTTAAGTTGAGAAATTTCTTGTCTCAATTACCTGAAGAAAAAAAAAATATGACGACACTGCTTGTACCATTACTCCGTGCACAGTGAATCTTTAACCCTTAAAACTGAATTCTGAGAAGAAAAAAAAATTAATCATCACTAATAATGTTCTTTTTAATAGAAATTCGACAAAGATAAACGGAAAAGCTTTCAAATATCGAGTAAATTAAAGGTAATTTTGATGATGAAGCGCTGCAATCCGCGCAATAGTAAAAGCGCACTCAAAACCACCACCAGACAAAAGTGTAAATAGAATCCGAGTATTATTACGCTCCCGTCGGTCAATTCCACGCATTGTCACGTCCTCTCCTTTGTTCGTCACCACCGCCCAACAAAGGGCCGAAGTGACTAATGTCCAAATCCACCGGAAAATAAAAGAAATCACGGAGCTACAGGAGTGGAGAAAATCGTTCCTTTGTCATTGTTTCTGCCTGTCTGCGGAGCGTGGAAGACTCAGACCACAGTCGTTTTCGGTTTATTTAATCGCTGTCAACCATTAGAGGGGGTTGCCGGGAAAATAGAACTTTTTCATACTTCAACGCACAGGCGTCGTTAAAGGATGCAAAATGGCAACGTTATGATAAAATATTTTGAAATGGCTGTCGTTTTATTTTAGGAAGACGTTTAACCTTGGTTTTTGACTTTACGCCAATCGGTTTTGAATTGAGTCATTTTGTGGGAATAAATTATTTTCAATGAAAATAAGTAGTTACACCGGAATTTTGTATCTTTTAGTTTTATTTGTGAGTAATAAAGAAAACTATAATTTACAATATTAATCTATAATAATAATCTATAATAATAATCAATAATAATCTATAATAATAATCAATAATAATCTATAATAATAATCTATAACAATAATTATCTATAATAGTAATTATCTATAATAATAATTATCTATAATAATAATAATCTATAATAATAATCAATAACAATCTATAATAATAATCAATAACAATCTATAATAATAATCAATAATAATCTATAATAATAATCAATAATAATCTATAATAATAATCAATAATAATCTATAATAATAATCAATAATAATCAATAATAATCTATAATAATAATCAATAATAATCTATAACGCTAATAATCTATAATAATAATAATCTATAATAATAATAATCTATAATAATAATAATCTATAATAATAATAATCTATAATAATAATAATCTATAATAATAATAATCTATAATAATAATAATCTATAATAATAATAATCTATAATAATAATAATCTATAATAATAATAATAATAATCTATAATAATAATAATAATAATCTATAATAATAATAACCTATAATAATAATAATCTATAATAATAATAATAATAATCTATAATAATAATAATAATCTATAATAATAATAATAATCTATAATAATAATAATAATAATCTATAATAATAATCTATAATAATCAATAATAATCAACAATAATAATAATAATAATAATAATAATAATAAAACTAAGAGTCTGTCTGTGTTTCTGGCACGCAAAACAACAGCTGCTACTGCTCGAACATGTCTGAAATTTTATAAATACTATTCAAACTCTAATTGTGCACCTGATGCTTGAAATTTTAAAATTCCGTTTAGTTTCCGTTTATTAATGGTTTTAGAAGCTTTTTTAAATGGCCTTTAAAAAAAATAGTATTGACATTGTTATAAAATCATAAGATATTGAATACAATCAAATACTTTAAGATAAATTAATATATATTTATTGTTTTAAACAATTGAAAGTGGGAGATAAAATTTCTAAAGTTTATTTGTATAGACACGTCCCCTATATTTCTATAGGGATTTTAACAGTTCGAAGGATGAAAATAAGCAATACACAAACTCTAAATTTCTAAAAATGTACGATTTTGAAGTATTTTTAAAATCTAAAGTGCTGAGATGTTTCTTGGAAGTTATATATGTCAAGACAATAAAAATCAAAACTTATATATAATATGCGTTGGAAATATTGAATGAACTATGTAGCAGTGAAAACAACTTTACAATTTTGCCCTTTTTCTATGTAGTTGTGAAAAAAAATCTAAAGTAAGCAAACAATTTTAGGCACAAAACAGTTAGTAATGCTTATAAAATTAAGTTGAAAGAATTTCAACGATGAAACATCAACAATAAGTTAAAAGAAAAGTGTGGTTTTCTAAATTTAAATGCTTGTATTGCTTAAATTATGACTTAATAATCATATTCATTGAAATGTTATCAAGATTTTTGAAAATATTAATGTCAATCAAGACAAATTTAAATAATCATATAATAAAAATTTAGATAGAAAAACACCTTATTTTGTAGATGCACTGGGGAAAAAAGACGTTTCAGTTATGCCTAAGTTTAATAAACAAATATATAAAACTAAAAAAATATATATGAATTAATTTGTTTTTATCTCAATCACAGACATTTTGGAACGCCTTTTAAATATGCAAATATATTATACATATCTCATTATGCTTTACAATAATGAAAGTGCTATTTGTTTTGTATTGAGCTCTTTTAATAAAAAAAATAATAATGCAACTTAAATGTGAAATTAGAATATAATTAGATTAATTTAGATACGTTAATAAAACAAACAAAATAATTGAATAATAAAGATACAATTTTCTTTAATTGTCTAATTTATTTTCTAAATGATATAATAAATTTAGTTGTAATTAATTACATTGGTGTAATTAATTACATTAACCTTTGATATTTATTAGAACTGTTGCAAGCTGAAATTAACATTAGTTTAAGAAATCAACTATAGATGGCAGCACGAACAATAACAAAGAAGGATGCTGTGTAATTTTGAGGATAGAATGCTGAAGATGAAAGATGATGCACGGTCGAGAGAAGAGAATTTCTCCATCGAGATTTAGGAAAATGTTCTTCACAAAGCAACTATTTTATTCTTATTTTACCGTTTTCAATGTAGAATATACGATACAGGTGGATAATTTATTTTTTAAATGGAAAATTCACACAAATATATCATTTGTTGTTGTAATAATTTATAATTTGTAAAACATTGTATCTGACATTAATTTATTGATAAATATGTATCAAATTGACTAGTATGGCAAACATATCTTTAAAACTTATATTCAAAATAAATGTCAATAAAAAAATTAAAATTATATGTAACCGTTTTTTAAGATGTTCCATTGTATCACATTTTGTTAAGTGCGGATAATATATAAACTATGCTTATTTAATTTTATAGCTTATATTCATTGAAACTACATTGAATTATTATTGAGTGTATAAAAAATTAAAACGATAAAATAAACATATAGGAGTAAATTGATTAACATGATGCGATTTCTTAAGAAATACAATCTCTTATGAGCCTTATGCTAGTTGAGAAATACTCATTTTCTTTTAAATATATGAATCATTCAACTTTTGTAACAAGCAAAATTTAAAAAACCGTATAATTAAATAAAATTGATTATGTGAATGCAACAAAAGCAAGGAGAAACGACTGATCCAGTACGACTTATTACAGCAAGACTGATATATTAAAGCAAGGAGGAACGACTCATTCAGTCGTATTCACAATCATTTTTATTTAAATATCCATTCCATGCCTTTTCTACATTTTGCTTGTTAAAATAGTTTCTAAACACTGAAATTCAAACAATAATTCATCACTTTATCGATTATATAAACATTGTATATTAGTTAATAACTGCTTTAGTGGGGACTATAGATTTATTTTGATATTCTTATGTAATTGCGGATGAGTTTATATTAATATTAGATTTTTCATATATTAATATATTAATTAACGATTAAGGTATTGGAGTATGCAGATATTATTGAAATTATTGTTAATTTATCTAAAAAAATACAATTCGATTAAAAAAATTAGAAATATTTATGTTTTTTTGAAAAGTTGAAGGAGAGTTTGTGAAATTTTAAATTGACCAGTATGGCAAACAAATCTTTAAAACTTATATTCAAAATGAATGTCAAAAAAAATATATATGATATGTAACCGCTTTTTAAGATGATCCATTCTATGAAATTTTTTAATTGTCACTAAATTTTTTTTTTGGCATAGATATCTTTAAAAACACTCTATCAACACTTTTCATTTGTACGAATGAAAATAATCACTTACCTGGGGTAATATTTTCAATGCGAGGCTCGAATCCCTCGTCACAGCCCCCGACCACAGAGAACCCGAACCTCTTGTCGCCTGGACCGAGGTTGATGTCCACAATCTCCCCACAGAGGATCCCGTTCGTTACCGTCTCGGTTCCGTTCTCCTGTTCATAAATGATATACAGAATTACATTCACTTGACAAACGCTTTCCATAAACATTTTATTAACATTTATTAATGCAATGTAGATAATGTGTGATCAATAAATGGTTCACTTATTTGTCTCGGTTATATCGGTGGCTTGGTGGAACAAATCACAGTGACAAAAAGCCGCTGTTCTGATATATTAGGGTGCTTTGTTTTGAAGGAGTCATACAGGCCCGGCCTTAGAAGCCGCGGGGCCGAGTGCGAACCCACACTGTTAAAAATAGGTATTCCAAAATAAGTAATATGTATTCATTTTTGAATACATTCGATGCTTATCGTGGCTCCAATACTCAATAATCTCAATAAGTAATAGTGTTTTATTTCTCAATTTCAATCGTTATTGACTTGAGGAATGTTCATAATAGCAGTAGTTTACTTTAGAACTATGCAAGCAAAAAAAAAAACCCTAACTTGGATAATTTTTCTACTACGCCGACGACAAGTGATGCATATTTTGTTACCGAAATAATATATTTAAAAGTAATGTTTTTAAGATATATTAGATGATTCTTTAATACCTCCAATAATAATTATTCTTTAAGAAATTGACACTAAAATAACTATTTTCAGTTTTAAATACTCGTTTTACCAGAAATACTTAACATACCTAATAGCCGGTTGAGCAGCTTTCGTTCGACTTTAAGGCGTTCCGTGACTTAAAATTTTGAAGAAATCCGTACTTTCTCTTAAAACCAAAGCTTTTTAAAGATGCTTTGTCCTAAAAATGTACAACATACTCAAGCTGATCCTTAGATTTTGATAACTTATTTTTCAATATCTTGGCAATTTTCCTACCAAGTCCCCTTTCATTGACCCATGATGACCCATTCTAAAATCCTCAATTACTATAGTACACCTAAGGCACTATTATAGTACCACTATCATGGATATAGATGTCGTGTTCAGTTAAACGTCCAATAGCTTACAAAGAAGTTCTTAAAAGTCACGCTAAAGTTTCCTTTCGAATTCGCTTAGAATTTAAAACGAATCGTTTCCTCTGTAAGTGATACGGCGGACTACAAATTGAATTTATAGAAACGGGTCGTTTCGGTTTTCATTGGTTGAAGTCAGAAAAAAGTACCTCAGGGAGCGATGGAATAAAGAATGAATAATATATATATTTTTTGGAACTATTCTATTGAAACGGTTAAGCAGTAAAACTTCGTTTTTTAATAAAAAAATATTATATTGGTAAACAATGTGCTGTCTGATGACTAAGATAATTATCATGTACACATTTAAGAATTTCAGTTCAACGATGTACCATACCTTGGTGCAAAAAAGAGGTCTACGCCATATTATGGTGGAATCTAGGTTGAACCAAAAATCATTTATAAAAAAAAAAAGCGAAGATTTCACCGATAATTGGTTTGACCTCTTTAACTGCATCCGAAATTTTTGCTGTCGCTACATCAACAAGTACCCCCAAGAAAGACAACGACGAACATGGGTCTCCATGGCCCAGTGGATAAAGGCGTTCGGCTATGAATCAGAGTATTCCTAGTTCGAGCCCGATCGGTGACAAGTTGTCATTTGCGATCGGAGGATTGCCAGCTTCGCAACAAAAATATTACAATGGTAAGAAAACTCGAATTTTGAGTTTTATGCAACGTTATGAGTTTTGGTGCAACGTTTCGCCACTAAACCATCCGTGGTAGCAGCGTATAATGGTGAAACTTAGCACCAAATGTTGGTTGCAGCTAAATGGGTACCAAAGTTTGGTGCAAGGTCGTAATAATTTTTAACAGGGTATTTACGAAAATTGTTTAATGTATATAGGATTTCTTTTAAATCCGTTCCCAGTACAAGGGCATGTAGGGAAAAGTGGGAATAGTCACGGAGTAAAGAAGAAGGTGGAGGTGCGAACAAGTCTGAAACCGGTTTGCAATGTGAAGTAAGCAATCGCTTAAAAAGTAGGAACTTGGCGCTATTCCAAAGCACTACTTTGTACCAGTACTTGGCGATAATTTATTTTATAATTTAATTTATCTATGAAGTGGAAATAATAGCATCCTTTATCAATTTGGAACTTGTACTGCATCCCCCAACTGCACAAACGGTCATTTTTTAAGTTTTAGCATGCGTTTTCTTAATTTAAAAATAATGCATTCCTCGTAGAAAAACTACTGCAAACTAGGTTTGTTTGTGCCTAGTTTGGGGTTGCTAACTTACGTCTCATGAAATCTCGCCAATTCATCTCCACCTTTTTCTTTACTCCGTGGGGAATAGTACTTGTAGGACAAGGAGCATGTACACTGTTAAAAATTTCGGTTCAACGAAAATCTGCAGTCACTTTCACATTATTATGGTGCAATCTAGGTTGAACCAAAAATGCGTGATCGAGAATAGCTCAGCTTTCACCAAAATATCGCGCAATCTCCTAAACTGCAATCGAAACCTTCGCTGAATTTACATCAACAAACCCACCCACGGTATTGATACCGTGGCCATGTTGCTTTGCTCAGTGGTTAAAGGCTTTCAGCTGGTAAAATCATAAGATTTCGAGCTCGCGTGGTGACACAAATTAGAAAAATAAGTATTGATTTTGTGATATGAGGGTAAATAGGAGAATGTTTGATCTAATCTAAATTTTAACGTAGCCCAGGTAGCACAACAATATTGCCCAATATTGGGCCAATGTTGGCCAATCTCACTGTGGATTGGTGTATATCGACCGTTCGTTTGCGTCATTAGCCAATATCGCCCAATGTTACCATGCCGATACTGAGGATTCAACAAATTCTTATAACACCTTTAAACTTATAAATTTACACTTTATAACAAATAAATTGATAGAGACAACTAATATACACAACTTTTATGTGATAACCCAAGATTTTTATTCGTTTTAAAGATTTTGTCAGTTTTACTCGGCGAATCTTGGTCAAAATCGGTCGGCAATATTCCCTGTCAAATACTGAAATTCTGACAAAACTTCTAAAAGCTTTAAAAACTACATTTGTTAACAAAAAAAATTGTGTACAAGGATAATTTTGCACATTTTTAACGTAATATCTCCAGATTTTACACGTTTTAAAAATTTCGCGAGTTAATGTCGCCATGAAACGGCTAATTGATCACAGCTATCAAAGTGCGCATGCGCAGAACATGTTTCAGTTGTTTACTTCGGTCGTGGTTTGAAACGAAATGGCGCTAAAAGTCCGGGCTTTGCATGTGAAGAAGGAATTATCTTTGGAATTATCAAATGCAGGTAAATATTTAACCAACAGGCTCAACAGCCAACAAGTATTATTTACTTGTTGGCACGAGTATTATTTACTTGTTGGCTCAAGTGTAGTATTTTTACAGATTGTGTTGCTTATTGTACGGAATTGACTGAAGCGGTGTAGGGAACGTCCATTGTTACTCTTGTGACGGTCAGAGAAAATTTTCATAAAAACGTACATTTTTTACAACACTAAACATATTTAGGATAAAATTCAAAATTACTATTTAAAAGTTCATGTCATTCCGCTTCATAAAACATATCTAATATGTAATTTAGTATATTTTTGTTGTCTAGGAAATAAATCAAACTTTTGTTACTCTTGTGACCACTGGAAAAGGCAAAATACAAAAAGTGTATTTAAGGTAGAATTCCTGTGAATTATATGAGAATACAAAACTCAAATTTACAAATATAATAGAGCAATTATATCTCTTCAAAAGGGAAAAACTTTTGAATCTCTTTGACAAAATCTAAATTAATGGCATTGTTTTAAGTAAAAGGCTAAGCGTTACTCTTGGGACATTTTGTCCACAATTGAATTTCTGCTTAAAAACCTCAAAAAATCATTAATATATGAGCTAATTCTCAATTTTTTTAATATACAACGTTGATAGGAGTCTAAAATAGCTTAAAAGGGTATAGAATTATTATATTAAAAAATAGTTTAATAAAAAAAGATTTTACAAATATAAGAGCAACAAAATTAGCCACAATTTGGTTTCTTTTGTATCAAATAGCATGATCATAAAGTTCAAACTTTTTAATTATTTTTACTTTTCTGTGTATTAAAGCACCTTATTTGATATGCATCATATACTGTTAGAATTAACGGACCACAACATAGTTTACATTCACCTACTGGTCTTGGCTCCTTTGCGTTCTGTTACTGAGCAGAATTGCTCTTCGTCTTCATCGGTTTCACTTGCAGTTTTATTGCTGTTTCCTTTATAAAATATGAACTCTTTGTAGGAATTATCGTGTGTTATGGTCAATGGTAGATAGTGGCATTTTTGGTAGCTTGGATAAAGTGTGTTTTTGTGTGCCCTTCACTATACAATTTCTCCAAGAGAATATGAGATAATATAATACGCAAATGAATTCTTTGGCTATGATTTCTTCATTTGGTACATAAAGTATGTTTACCTGTGTTGCACCATGTACAAGTTCTGCAAAATCAGCAGCTTTTTGTATAATTGCTTTTTACCATACACTTCATTTCATAGACATCACTTAAAAGAAGAAAAACAGCACCGATTCCATCTACAGCACTCGTATCGTAAGCTATTGAAAAAAAAATATCCATGAAAACTTTTAATATTTAAGTGCTGACATGTTTACAAAATTATATTTTTGTTTAAATTGGCCTGTGCAACCATCAGAAAAAACTGGAACACTTTTGGCCGATGTATTTTCTTGGTGATGCTGCATTAAAATATTGTGCAAACACATTTACAGAAAATCTGTCTTGTATTATATAATAGTCGTTCTATGATATCTTTTCAAAATGCACATTCTGAATGTCTACCAACATTCAAGTAAAGTATCAAAGCACCAGCGACATAACAAAATTGAAGCAACAAATTTCCCAACTTAACGATTCGAAATTCCCAACTCAACAGTGCTGAAAATTCCCAGTTCCAACTTATCAGCATTTTTCATCTTTTTTTATATACATTTTACGTAATATTAAACAGTTCTCTCACAACCATTGATTTGTTGCACCCATATTCCAATGCAATGTCCGTTCTGAGGTCTAATTTAAATGTAATGATACAAGTTAGGCCATTTATAATCTGCCCTAGCTTTCATTTGCTAATAACATTAATTTTCTTCAGGCATAAATTTTCTCAAATTAGGGATTTTTAGAAGTAGAAATTCCCAACTTTCAGGGTTTCCAGATTATAGTGGGGCCGTGCTCCCCCCGGTGCAACGGACCTGTACAGCACTCTAAATCAATAAATCTTTAGGAATGGAGAAAATATATCTGCAACTGTCCTATGAATTACTTTGAAAGTTTTTATGAAAACCACAAATACACACATTCTAAGGACCTGTGATAATTGTTCTGTAATTTTAAAGTAAATAAAAAATTTAGTTCATTCATTTTAAAAACGTGAATAATGCAATTTAATTTGTTTTAAATTAATTATGTAATTAATTATAAATATAATTAATTATGGAAAAACTACTCAAGAACTTATTCTTAAAAAGGGCAAAGCCAAATAAACTTAAAATATTGTTTTTGTTTTGGTCTGAAGACAACCTATTTGATTTACTTGCCAGAAATGTTATGCGTTACTCTTGTGACACAGTCATTTGTTACTCTTGTAACAACACAACAGAGGATGTTCTATGCATGACACAAAAAATAAGTGGTCTAAAATATGTCTTATTCCACCAAATCAGAGATTAAAAGGTTCCAAGTAAAAATGTTAAGTAGTTTTTACAAATTTGAAACTTTTATATGTTTTTTGTTACTCTTGTGACAATTAAACATCACTATTAAATAGAGTTAAAATTTTATTCAAAAGCTAATCTAAAATATTTCAACTATATATATATGATAAATATGAATTTGTATATATAATGATTTCAATTAATGAACAAAATTAAGAAAATAATATACTATTATCAAAGTGACATTTTTGGCCCCAATAAAAGTGAAAAAATAAGTAAACTTTCAGAACAATTTCACTGCAGACTATTATTCTTATGAAATAATACCTTACAAATTCATATCCAGCAACTTTCTAGGATTAAATTGATATACCACACTTACAGTTTTGTTAAAATTTTAATTTCAGTAAAAAGTTTCATTTTTGGTGGACGTTCCCTGTATCATGATTGTATGAGTTTATAAAAAACTTAGATTTTCTTAAACTTATTTATAGGAAAACACAGATTTCATTAATTGTGTTTTTATTGTAGTAAGTTATTCAGATCGGAATATTTTTATAGTTCTCTAAATAAGTAAATGTAATTGTTTTGTACTCGAAACTCTTTTCTTTCGGGTAACTTCTATACTAGCCCACATTTTAAGAAATTTCAACTAGTGGGGCAAAGTAAATTTTTCAGATAGCAGAATCCCAGAAGTAAATTAAATCTTGGTACTTAAAATAGCAAATTTAATACACTTAGTTTAAAATTATATGTTTCGAAAAAAGTTTATTTAAAAAAATTATCTAATTCATGAAATTTTCTAACGGTTTATAAAATTATGTTTTATTTGTGGTCATAATGTAAAATTTTATTTTAAAATATGTATACTTGGGTAAATCTTAAACAAGTACCCGAGCATATATTACAAACAAAATGTGCATTAATAACATTACATTAATAAGTAGCATTTACTTTATAAGATTAACAATAATATTCTATTTGTATTTGGAAAATATTTTGTTTTATAGCACAAAAATGTAGAAAAATAAGTAGTTTTAAGTTTTTAAAAAATGTTATCATATTGGTATAACGTTAGCTAAAGTTAGACATAATACTTTTTTAAAACTTGTTATCATTTCTGAAAAATGTTTTTAAATAATCTTGTAAATTACTGCTTCTGGCAACTTTTGTTGCCGTTCCTTCATCTACAGAAATTTTAGTGCGGGCGGGCATTGAAAAATTGTTTCTTTTTCATTTAAATTTAAGACTGACGAATCTTATTAATTGTTTCGAGATTAGCCGACTGCCAATGATCTGACATCAACATGTTGTAGCTGGAAATGACATTTTCCACTTAGAATGTATTGTGGCCACAAGAATTGACCCTAATGATTTTTTGAAAGTTCCCATAGCCACAAAAAAAAAAAAAAATTAAGCGTACAGAATGTGATGCACAAATATCCAATCTCCTGGGAAGACTTGGAATTTCTTCAATTCAATCCTAATAACTTTCAAAAACAAAGTTACTGAAATTGGTTACCTCTTTGGGAAATAATCATTATGCCTACGATTGTCCGCTGATGTTGCATTACATAATTTTCTTGTGCTCATTCTCATAATAATTTTAATAAAAATTATTTAATCCCTTTTCGATCACATGTAAGTAACGAACTTACAGTTCCATTCCCAGAACATTCACCAATATAAAGAATTAGCAATTTTAATTACTGAGGAAATTACATAACTTTTTTAAGATATTAACAATTTTTGGTAGAAAATTTATTTACTATCCACTGTATGAAATACTTTCAAAATATTAAAAATTGCTATTGGAGCTGTATCCAATATTTATTTTTAAATAAGTAACTTTTTATATAATATTTGGTTCAAATGCATTGTACGGTTCTCCTTGACAACTTTTAAAAAATGATATATTCACAATATTAACACATTCTGGGCGACAAACGGTTTTGTTAAAAAAACTCAATTTTCTCTCTGCAGGGTTGCTGAAAATGTTAACTAGATTTGGCAGGGAAACCGTAGAGTACATTTTAACCATATATTCGAGAAATATACTAGGACATAATTTAGTTACAAGGCATTTTATGGTTCCAGAATTCCACATTTTGTCAAAAAAAGCCTTACCTACCTTATTTGTTATGGATAACAATTTATAAGAAAATTTAATGTTAGCCTGTTTAGTAGTTATTGTGTACAAGATAGTAATGATAACAAGCCAAACTAATCGAATATGCTTAATCGCTATATTGCACAATCTTTGAGTGCATTATTTATTAAATCTTCATTTGGTTATTCAGATGTGTCTTAATTCCAGAATATATTAGCTCCATTATGATTTGAAAGTTCTCTGCAACTTTAAAATGTATTTTAAGCCGGCACATAAAAGTATACTAGGCAGTTGGCCAAAGCATTTGAAGTACTTGCTAAAATCGATTTAATACCATGTTGAAATTTAATGTAATATTTTGTTATCACTCAAACATGTATTTAAACAATTTTAGTCGTGTTATTTTTTTTTTTAGAAAAAAGTTTGTGGAATAAATTAGAACAACATGTTATACAGCATTAAGAAACTGATCACTAGATTTATTAAGAAATAATTGCTAGATTTCCTCATTCAGTTATTTTTGACTTGTTATCTAGCATTTGGTATTTTTCTCTTTCATTTAATATGTGTTATTCCTATTTTATTTTAGCTGAATTTCCACTAGAGCTGCTCACTGATAACTTGAAGAGGCTGCATTGATTAGCCCCAAGATCTGTTCTGAAACCTGATTTATGAATTTTGAGCAGTGTTTGAATTTCAAGACATATACTCCACATCCTGTAGCCTGAAGCCACTCGGATACCAGCTACTAAGTCAACAAACACCCGAACTGGCACCTCGCTCTCCCAAATTTCCACACCATGACCAATGTGAGGATATTTGGGCCATGATAGATTTATCTCCAGCCCCTTTTCCCACCCTGCCTTTGCTGGCCTTATGGACAATTCAAGGCCAGGAACAAACTCACAATACTCTAATTAAGAGATCAGCACTTTTATGTGAAGACTATTGATAAAGTAAAAAGTGTTAAAATAAAATGTGGTTTAATAACTTTTAGAATGTTATTTAATATTTAAAATAACACTTGTGCACTAATGATGGAGGTAGTAGTATAAATCGTTAACCACTTATGCGATTGAGTCGCTAAGTGATAAGGTTTGTTTAGAAGTGGAATAATTGGAAATGGTTTCCACTATATTAATATTTATTATTAAAAAGTGTAAAATATTAAATATAAAAAAACTTTTTAAAATATAATTTCATTATATATTTACTAATGCATATACTTTAAAAGTTAAAAATAAGCGAACGTTTTTGCATGAGGCACTCAAGTAAATGTAGACCATTTGTTAATTTTTAACTCAAAAAAAGGTTGTTTTTTTTAATTTATTTTATAATAAAAAGCAGTAGTGAAAGCAAACTGCAGTAAACTTTAATGTTGGTAGAAATAATTTTCATGGATGTCTTTTTTATATTCGATTTAGTTAATTGACTTAAGTTTATTTTATAATTATCCATAGAAATCAACTAAATTCTTAAACTTTCTCATAATGAGGCATTAGCATCATTAGTCTATAATACAATTAAAGAACGATCTGTAAACACAGCTTCATACTTTACGGTCAAATTATAAGGAAAAGGTCTTAGCTCGGTTACTAGGTGTTAGTTTTTTTTTGGTTCCTAAATTGCAAATAATTTTAAATTTAAATGCAATGTAAATAAGTATAATTTTTACTTTCTTTACAACAACTGACATCAAACACAACACACATTTTTAGAAATTTATTTTGCTAAAAATAAGTAAGCAACTTATCAAATTATATTATATATTCGAGCATATTTAATTTTTATCAATATATTTCATGCTTATTTTATATCGAATATTTCATGCGTTCAACTGTTATACTACAAATACCAACTTAGTAGTATTTTAGATTAGAAAATCCCACTTAATGTGTTGTAAATGAAGTATGTGATCCAAACTTCAAGGAGTATCCAAATTATTACACAATACCTGTTGCGTTAGATTTCTTTTTTACAACAGAAGGGAGTCATAATAGTTAATTGAGGTAAGTGAAATTGGCCCCAATATTTTATGCCACAGGTGTGTAACAATTGTAATAAAAGATAATTTGGATTTCTTATAAATGCTAAAAAGTTTTTTAAAAAACTGTAATTTGTTTTGGTATTTTAACTAGATTGCTAAAAAGTTTACAAAAACCTGCTTAAATGCAGATATCTAACTGTCTTAAGATATTAAACTAGACTACTAAAAATTCTTAAACTTGCTTATCAATCTAGCATCATTAACCTTGACAAAATATTTTTTTCCCTCCATTTTCAAAACTAATTTACTTTGGTGTAAAAAACATTTACAATAGCTTTGTGATCCAATTTACTCTCAAAATGGATACTTCATCTTTCAACATATACTTCAATATAAAAGTATTCATTATGTTTTCCACATTTTTAAAAATTAAGTCTTAATTTTTTTTAATGTATTAGATGAAGGAATACAAGATAGAAATATTTTGAATTGTGTTTTTAATTTTTTTTAAATGGTAATGTATAATGCATTTCATTTAGAAAAGTAAATGTAAATATATTTTTAAATAATATTACAGTTAACTTAGTTCAAAATTAACTAATTTAAATTTTTTAAAAGAATTATAAATTTGTAATTTTAGGAAATTTAAAATTTTAATTATTAAATTTTTTAATTATAATTTTATTGCTATATTTTTATTATTATATAGATTTTGAATACAATTTTTTGATGTTATAAAGAGAAAGCAAATGAGTAGTATAGTCCAATATTTTCCACAGAGGAAAGAATATTTTTCATGCAACAGCTTTAAATGATCAAAAACAAAAGAAACAAATTGTTTTATAAAAATATTTTTTTTAAAAATTATTCATAGTATTGTTCATCAATATTGTAAACCGCTGCTTTCAAATATATTCGATTTCGGCTAATGTCGAGTCGATCAATGTAAATCGGCCACCTTTTATTTAATATTGACAGATATTGCTTTGGCAATATTTGCCAATATTGATAAAAAGTTAACCATTTGACATTGGCCAACCCGACATTCGCCAATATTAGCCGACCTAACGTTAGCCAATATTGGCCAATATCGGTTGAGCAATATTTGCCAATATTGATAAAAGGTTAACCATTTGACATTGGCCGATCCGACATTTGCCAATATTGGCCAATACCGCTCTATAATATTGGCCAATATCGGTTCGGCATAATTGCCCAATATTGATAAAAGGTTAACAGTTTGACGTTGGCCGATCCGACATTCGCCAATATTGGCCAATACCGCTCTACGATATTGGCCAGTTCAACATTACCCAATATTGGCCAATACCGCTCTATAATATTGGCCAATACCGCTCTATAATATTGGCCAATATCGGTTCGGCAATATTGCCCAATATTGATAAAAGGTTAACAGTTTGACGTTGGCCGATCCGACATTCGCCAATATTGGCCAATGTTGCCGAAACTCTCTTTGCCGATATTGGCCAATATTACTGTGCTACCTGGGAGGTATCTATTTTTGTGCAACGTTTCACCTCTAAATAGTATCCGTGGTCGGAAAGTTCCAATTGCGGCTCATGGCAATCTTTTGTCTGGGCCATAAACAATTGTTTTCTTCTTTGAGAATATTGTAAAAACCCGGCTCCCTTTGGCCGCAATTGGGCTATTATCCATAAAATGGTGAAACTAAGCACCAAATGTTGGTTGCAGCTAAATGGGTACCAAATTTTGGTGCAAGGTCGTAATAATTTTGAACAGTGTAGTAGTAACAAAAACAAATAATTTGCGTGATTCATCCGCTTTGAGTAGACTCAAAGGGGTAAGGGCAAGGGTGAGGTAAAATGGATCATGTGGTAAAATGGGTCTTTCTTACAAATAATTTCTTAAATTTTTCTTTATTTAACTTATATTGACGTTTCTTTTTTCGAGTTGTATTTTAATTTAGTTATTCTAATATTAGAAATATTAAATCACACTGCTCAGTTTTACGAAAGTACGATTGCTTAAATTTAAGAACGAGCTGTTTAATCATGATTTCGACGTTCCGCTAAATCCCCTCCCCTGAATCACAGGTCCCTCGATTCCCCTCGACCCCCCCTGCAAATATGAATAATATCTTGATTGGGGTAATTACCTGGGACGATAGATCCTGCACGTGCGCGCTCCTGACCCCTCTTCCCCCTTTTGTCAAACTGTTAATCGGGCTAAGAAAAGAAAGCGCAGCTTTTTCCCGGGAGAAGGCTAGTGAGTTGGTGTGCAGGGTTGAGCCCCGTAGTGCAATTGGCTTGTTTGTTTTTTATATCACAGTTTTTTTAGCCACAGTTTCGAAGATTTGTTTTGGTACGTCATCGTTTATTTACTATGTAATTGTATAAAAATACGAGTACGTTCATGTACTCAGTTTTAAGCACCATTTTTTTTTATAGTGTGTATGTTCATAATAACCACAAGCTGAGATAACTAGATTTAAATATTTCGCTATTGAATACGGCACATATTATAAACTTATTTTTCACTCCTCTTCATATGACAAATATTGATCCACTCGTTTTGGGAACTTCGGAAAAACATGCTAAGGTGTTGAAACATTATTTTAAACCAATAATTATTTTTATTGACATTTTCATCGGTTTTAGGGTATCAAGTGGTCTTAAAATAAAGCATGCACTGTAAAAAAAATTTGCTTAAAAATGAATACATGAACCTACTCGTTTTTCTTTGAGTATAATTGCATCGTAAATGAACGATGATGTATTCAAATTTAGGAAACCGTAATTTTTCAAAAATGAGCAGTGTGATTAAATATTTCTAATTCAGCTTTTGTTCAAGCCATCTTAACAAAGGAACATGACAAAATTATAATAGTTGTTCTGAAGATGGTTCTCCGCATTATTTGATGTTGATTGCTTAAATGGAAACTGAGTTATTACAACTGAATGATCTTACTTCCAATTCTTTCGGCGCACTTTTTTTTTAAATATTTCTTCTGTTTATAACTTCTCCAAGTCGCCCTGGTAGGTTAGTAGGTAAGACTCTGTGTTAGCTGATGATCTGTGTTCGATTCTAGTTAAGTCTTGGTTGTAATTGCCGATATTTATTGATAGTGATTTATGAAGGCAAACTATGTAGGCCAACACTTCTCTTTTTATTCATCGTACTCATTTTTGAATACATGTCTTTTTCAAAATTGAAACTTATGTATTCGGAGCCATGATAATCATCAAATGTACTAAAAAATTTATTTATTTTTGAGTATCTATTTCTAACTGTGTGAATTAGGATAATAATTAAAATATTGCATTAATTAATGTACTATTCATAATAAACCCACGCAGCAGATTGTTATAAATTGTCGTTTAGGAATGTAAATAAAACAAATAAACAACAGATAAATAACAAAAAGCATGTAAATAAAACAAATAAACAAATAAATCAGCACCAGCTACAAAAAAAATTGGTAAAACAAAACAAAACAACAGCACAACCTCTGTAAAACGCGTCTTGTGATCTAATTAGCACGTGTCCCTAGGGTTGGCGATGACCCATCTCAAAGAGCTGCTTTTGTCCCCTCGTTCTTCACAGATTGGGGAAGATGAGCATCGGAGGAACGCAGCAGCATCGCGATGCCTCTGAGCTATGGGATAGAATTCTCGGATGCGGAAGGAAGATGGGTTAATATTGTCAAACGGTGAGGACCGGTCACTGACCGGTTCTGCTGGATTGCGGTTGAGGGGTGCATCCTGTGGTCAAGGGTCGGAATGGGGGACATCTTGGATATTTATTACAGTGTAAAAAAAAGATACTTAAAAACGAGTACTTGAACATACTCATTTTTCTCTGAGTACAATAGCATCGTAAATGAGCGATGACGTACCCAAATTTAAGTAATAATTTTACGTCTAACGTTGTATTTCGATATTGATCTTATACTTTTCATTAATTTCGTTAGTAAGACGGTGATATTTGTAGAGTGCAAATTGAAACATGCTTCGAATTTTATGCCGAAAGAAGATGTAACGATCACAAAAATATCGTAACAGCTAGCAGCTCTGCTAATGACACTTGAATTATTTTAAAATTACGCCTAAGCGGAAATTTTTTGCAGCTAAAACAAATTCTAGGCAATGGAGGACTTCTTTATTTCTTGTTTGACAGTATGTGCTTGGTGCTCCTCCTTAATGCAAAATTTTAATGTTCTTTTTGTTTGAGCTATGCATGACATGCCACATTGACATGAGATGCTATATATGCCCCAGTTATTAAGGTCTTCAATTTGTGTTTTTATCTTAATAAACAAAATAATTCATAATTTATCTGGCAAAGGGATATTTTCTTGTTTATTCCCCAAATTAAATTGCTGTTAGTCAAGAGGTGTTTGAACCGTCTAGTTTCAAACCCAGGTAGATCCACTTTTTCGCAAAATCGTTTTTTTTTGTTTAATATTTTGTACAAATTTTCAATGCACTATATCCCCTTATAAAGCGGTGTTGGCCCAAAGTGTCTGAATCCAATCTAAAACTTCATTCACAGTCATGTGTTTAGATACAAAAGTACACTTAAAAAAAAGGTACTTAAAAATGAGTAACTGAACCACTTGTTTTCTTTAAATATAATTACAGCGTAAATGAGCGATGACGTACTCAAATTAAAGTAACTGTACTTTCTCAAAAATAAACAATGCGATTTAATATTTCTAATCTCAGCTTCTGTTCAAGCGATCTCAATAAAACATGTCAAATTTAAAATAGTTGGTCCAATGATAGTATTTTATGTCGATTGCTCAAATAGAAACTGAGTTATTATAACTCAATTTCCTGACTTCCCATTCTTTTGACACACCTTTTTTTTTAAATCATATCTTTCTGTTTATAGCTTCCTAATTCTTATATTCTTCTTCTTCCCTGGTAGTTTAACGGACAAGATACAGGACTACGGTGCTGATGGTCTAGGTTCGATTCCCGGTAAGACTTGGTTGTAATTGTCTATATTTATTGAAAGTGATTTTTGGCGGCAGCCTATGTAGGCAAGCATATACTCATTTTTAAGTACATAGATTTCTCAAAATTGAAACTTATTTATTCGGAGGTACGATAAGCACGGGATCGTATTAAAAATGAGTACATTTTACTTATTTTCAAGTACCTATTTTTAGCAGTGCACTCAAGCCCAGAACATGAGTAATATCTCATAACAACAACCCTATCAATAAATAGTCCACAATCGATATCCTAAACGCAAACATTTCCCATGAAATCGATACCCTACAACTGGGCAATGAGCCCCAGTTGCTCAGTGGATAAGGCGTTCAACTACTAATCAGAGGATTTGTGGTTCGAATCCGTGCGATGGACTTGACAAAGACAAGTAAAAAAGTAGTGATCTTGCGATCGGATTGCCAGCTTCGCTACAAAAATACTAGAAAGTCGTCCAGAACATCCAACAAATTATACTGGCGTGTATACGGGACTGGTGCACGATAAATATGATCGGGGTCCAATGTCCTGACGCCTATTGAGGTTGCGGCGGGTGCCAGCTCAGGTGTTGTCCTCGTCATCTGACCATGGTTCAAAAATACGAGGCATCGTTCCCGGGTCTTTCCTTCGAGATGGAGCCCCAGTTGCTCAGTTGGTAAGGCGTTCAACTACTAATCAGAGGATTGGTGGTTCGAATCCGGGAAATGGACTTGACATAGAAAAGTACAAAAGTAGTGATCTTGCGATCGGAGGGTTGCCAGCTTCGCTACAAAAAAATACTAGAAAGTCGTCCAGAATATCCAACAAATTATACTGGCGTGTATACGCGACTGGTGCACGATACATCTGATCGGGGTTCAAAGTCAAGACGTCTATTGAAGGCGTTGGGTGCCAGTTCAGGTGTTGTCCTCGTCATCTGACCATGGTTCAAAAATACGAGGCATCGTTCCCGGGTCTTTTCTACGAGATAGGCCCCGAACCGTCGCCAATAGCCCACTGTGCAGCTCTAGTGCGACGTTATTTAAACAAACCAAACCAACAAATGGGCAAAATATCGATTTGGTTTGGTTTGGTTTGGTTTTTGTTAAATAACGTCGCACTAGAGCTGCAAAGTGGGCTATTGGCGACGGTTCGGGGTCAATCTCGAAGGAAAGACCCGGGAACACATACACATTCATACACACATTCATCTCGTTATTTTAGAACCATGGTCAGATGACGAGGAAACACCTGAACTGGCACCCAACGCCTTCAATAGACGTCGGGACTTTGGACCCCGATCAGATTTATCGTGCACCAGTCCCGTATACACGCCAGTATAATTTGTTGGATATTCTGGACGACTTTCTAGTATTTTTGCAGCGAAGCTGGCAACCCTCCGATCGCAAGATCACTACTTTTGTACTTTTCTATGTCAAGTCCATTTCACGGATTCGAACCACCAATCCTCTAATTAGTAGCTGAACGCCTTACCAACTGAGCAACTGGGGCTCGGCAAAATATCGACAAAGAACAACGAGGTAACAACGTAAACACCTGTCGCAGGGTCAGCAGGTCGGAATGCAAACGATGACGGAAAAAGGACCCGACGAACAGGTAGGAGAGATCGGTAGGTGTGGGAGACGGGAAGACGTTGGATGAGTCCGTGGGCTGCTGGAGGAAGGAGAGATTGTCTGGTTTTCCATTCACACTTGATGAGCAGCACCGAGACGCTTTTCTATGGGCGTCGGTTTTTGTTCAAGGTGAAAATAGTAAGCAAAGTGGTTACAAAAGAGGATAAAGGGAGTTGGGAAATTGAATGTTGAGAATAGTATTCATTGTATAGGGTTTATGTGAGTTTTTTTTTTAAAGAAAACACATCTTATTGGGAAACAGGAAATTCACAAGTGTTTTTCCTTTCAAATGAATTCACTATTCTGTGGATTTTGATTGTGTTTTATGGAAGTTATTATTTATTTGGTTTAAATAAGCCAAATTAATTTTGAAGATGATTTCAAAGGAATATTGATATTACGCAGGATTAAATGCATAAAATTATCGAAAAATGCGAAAATATTATTTTCATGTCTTAACAGAAAGAAAAAAGCCAATTTATAAATTTTAACATTTGTTAACATTGTTTGTGTTTTGTTAGTAAGGAATAATAGCCTACTATTATCTAGGTGGAGGACAAACTTCATAAAAATATTCCATGTTGAATTATTTTTCAAAAGCCTTGAGGTGTTTTTTGGAAGTTACATCTATTAAAATTACAAAATTTAAATATATATACATATATAATACCCCAGCATTAAAGTAAACTGTAAACTAACAATATGAGCAACAGAGAAAATAACTTTACATATTTGCTCTTTTTCTAATCGATCAGATATAAATAATATTCAGAGCTACTGTCAATTATGACAGTCTACAACTGTCAGCTGCAGAGTTATTGAGTCGTGCCATTAAGACTGTAAATTACACCAAGAGGCTCCCTCAATCCCCGGAGAATTGCAACGCAATCCTCTTAGGTTTGCTTCGCAAAACAATGGTACCACTGCCATTCCTACAATTATTTATTATTTTCACGTTATTTTTATATCTTTGCTGCGTTTTAGATCAATTTCTGTTAGTAATAGTTTGTTTTGGATATAAAGGACGATTAGCTTACCATAATTTTGCCTGCCAGAAATGTTTAATTTACTGACTAATGACGTCATACAGATGGAGTTCATGGTAATCTAGTTTTCAAAACAGCCAACTGAAGGCGCCACCTCAAATTCCCGTTCATTTACAGTTTGGATATGTTTTATAAAACTTCTTTTTTTTTAATGTAATAAGGCTTATATTCTTCCTAATTTAAGCTGACATCTTCAAAATAATTATTCACCAAATAATTGAAAGGGTTATCGTCAAAATGGCTTATATAATGACAAAACACAAACTGCGTAAACTGATGTTGCCATTCCGTGTAGAGAAAAACAGCACATTTCAATCATCGCGTATGAGAATTATGTATATTTTTTATTTAAAAAAAAATTTAGTGGTTAATTTATTTACCTGATTGATATCCAATGTGTATGAATCTCCGCCATTGACTCCATTATGTACTGAATGGGATTCTATTCCATCTTGAGAATCGCCATTGACCTTGTCATCCCCATTGCAAACACTCTCCCCTAAAGAAGACACAGATCTCTGGTGATCGACGCCATTGGGATCGTCACTCTTAGCCCTCAGCCCCAACCTAGGCGGAGGCGTCACCACAGACTTGACGAGTTTCCCAAACTTGGGGCTTGTCTTCAGCTTGGGCGCCGACAACAGGGGCAGGTTGCCGTTGTGGTTTAATCCGTTCGATGTGTCTTTGTGGGAGTTGCCGTTGCGGTTCGAGTAGTCGTCTTTTGCCGGCGATGCCTGGAAGGTGGTCTCGGCGAACGAGCTGTTGTTGCTGCCGTTGGATTTGTGGAAGGTGCTGAATGTGGTGAGGCTACGGGGGTCGTCCCATACGTCGATCTGAAAGGAAAAGCGACGGGATTATTAAACCTGCGAGTAGTATATTGATCTAAATGTAAAATAAATCTTTCATACACTGTTAAAAATAGGTACTAAAAATAAGTGAAATGTACTCATTTTTGAGTATATTCGATGTTTATCATTGTTCAGAATACATAAATTTCAATTTTGAATAAGGCATGTACACAAATATGAGTACAATTAATAAAAAGAGTAGATGCTTGCCTACGTAGGCTGCCTTCATAAATCACTTTCAATAAATATCGACCATTACAACCAAGACTTACGGGGAATCGAACCCAAATCTTTAGGCACCGCAGTCCAGAGCCTTTATCGATTAAACTACCAGGGCGACGTGAAGAAGTTCTAAACTGAAGAAATGTTAAAAAGGTGTTCCAAAAGAATGGGAATAAGATAATTGAGTTGTAATAACTCAGTTTCCATTTAAGCAATTGACCTCAAATAATGTGGAAAACCATCTTCTGAACAACTATTTTAAGTTTGTCAGGTCCTTGTGCTTAGATGGCTTGAACAAAAGCTGAGATTATCAATATTAAATCTCACTGCTCATATTTGAGAAAGTAAGGATACTGAAATAAGTTCGACACCTATCATTTACGATGCAATTGTACTCAAAGGAAAACGAGTAGGTTCAGGTATTCATTTTTAAGTACCTTTTTTTACAGTTTAATTAAAAAAAGGAATGAAAATTTCTTTAAGAATCAACATTGTGAATATAATGTATTTTTATTGAAAAATTTGTTTTCGAACAAATTGGGCAAAAGTGCGTTAAAATTATTTTCGGAATGTAATGAATTTATAATTCTTTAGACTTACACAAACTTTAAGATTATTATTTAAGTTTCTTAACTTCTTAAACAAGATAACTTAACAAGAAATATTATTAGTTTTCTTCGCAATGCTATATGTGTGAATACGTCTTCTCATAAAACGCATTTCCATAGCTTACGTGGTAAGAACATTGTGCTGATAATGCGGGTCCAAATCTTGTAACTGTCGAATTTTCAATATAAAATAAACCTCGTTATTTATAAATATAATATTTAATTACTAAGTATTATGACTAAATTTCTTATTGACATCCGTAGTATTATTTTATTATGCTAAGATTTAGCGAACGCCTTTAGGCGTTTACATTTTGAAACTTTCCCCTACCTTTTTTATTTTCAAGATAAAGGGCATTAATAATTTATATTCCAGATGAGCAATAGCACGAAGGAATTTATTTCTTTTCACTTAAACCTTAGAAAGTATATTTTTTATTGTAGAAAGAAGACTTAATCGCTGGACCGTTTCTTGTTCCTCAGTGATGATTTTCGATTATTCGAAGTTTATAGTTACCGATTATTCGAAGAAAAGTCAGCCTATGGGGCTGCGTCTCCTATTCCGCTGACGTCCCTCTAAAGTAAACAAAGTTTGATGTTGCCAATCCTCGGAAAGAAATACAGCGGGTTTTTTTTTATCACCGCGTAAGATATATAGATTAATCATCGAGTAAGAAACGAATTTAATCATTTTAATATTAAGATCACGTTGTTCTTGAATATGAAAATTTAGTTACGGAGATTGTTGTTTCACTACAAAACACAACGGCAGACAATTGCTCCGAAACAGACAATTCAAGAAAAGACGTCAATGCTATTATCCGTAAAATAGTGCTACCAAGACAATGACAAATGATACAGAAAAAAAATACTTGAACTTCTATAACTCTTGAAACACAATGTGACAGATTTTCCAACAAATCCCAATGTTATATTTAAGAAAGAAACGATAATCGAATTTTTGGGGGCACTGCATCTGGCCCTCGACACACATTCGGGTAATAAGAAAATGGCGCGAAATGACCCATAGAAGTTTTTCCTCAGCCAAATGAATGGAGGAATCTGTGTCTTTGTTTCAGTGATAAGACGACCTGCTGCTAACGACCTGCCTCTAACGAAGTTCGTTTTGAAAAGTCTATGCTTGAGCGAAAACGCGAAGGGTTTTTGATGAGATGCGTTTTACAATGGGTATTGTAATGTGTAGAATCAGGAACTAGATATATCGGGAACGTGTGTTCTGAATTTGTATTATTTGGAATGGAGAGTTCTTGATGGATCATAATACGTTCGATTACCGTTCTTCGATTATATTTCGCATTTTTGCATGCAGGGTCGTTCTTAGGGGTGTGCCACAGGTGCCGTCGCACAGGGCCTCGCGCTTTATATGGGACACCGTACTGACAAGGATACATTTTCTTTTTTAAAAAATTTAAAACGTGAAACGTCTCTAAATCATATATATGGAAACTCAGGATAGATATTTCATTGTAGAGTGTCCATTTCGACACAAATCCATGACTGAAATGACATCCTTTCACCAACTTCTTCCGCTTCGTGTATAATTTAATTAATTTAAATTAGACTGTTATGCTACTGACTTTTAACTAAAAAAAATATTTTAAATAATAATTTTGAAAATATAAATTTAAAAGCAAAATATATATATATATATTACTACAGATAATTAGGGCCGGATTACCGAATAGGCCCGGGCTTACGCTTTATATTTTTAGGGGCCCCAATTCACACATTTTACATAAGTATTTAACACCCCTAACAAAGTTTGCTTTTAAATTTACCTTAAAAAAATTGCATTACAATCTTTAGTAAAAAAAAAAGTTGCCCTGTGTTAAAGTTGTTCGAAGATTAAAAAAATCAAAACATATACAGAATATTAGGAGTACTCATTATTTATTAATATATTTTGTTATTATAATTTTAATGTGTTTCATTTTAATGCCATTCAGGGGCCATGATTTTCGTGCATGTAGAAGTTCGACTTGATGTTCCAGGGTCTACTTGAGAGCAATAGGGCCCCCCATTTAAAGGCGGGCCTCCCTTGCTTCAATGTCTTAATCAGGCCCCGCAGATAATTATTTATATAATGCGCTTTTTTTCATCTATTGATGAGCTATTTTCATCTAAGAATGGTGCAAAACTGGTCTAGGCTATAAAAAATCTTAAAATTTGATTCAAGGGGCCAGTAGCTTTGTTATGTACCATGCGAGCTGCGGAGACGAGAGGCGCTCTTTCTCCTCACGGCATACTGGCAAACCTTCATTCGGAAGACTACGCTCGTTCGATAAGGGCGTTTTTTAGCATGGGTCTAGGATGACCAAACTCACCGTCTCTCCGTTTCCCGGCTCAGAATGACCGGTTGCTTGCATAATCTCTTTCTAATAAATCGTTTGTTACCAAAAAGCTATACAGTCCATTTTAATTAACCAGCGCCGGTACTCTAGAAGTAGTACGTAACAAGCTTCTTGTGCACAGGGTTCCTTGAGCGGCTTTGAGCAGGATCGTCCTTAGTTGTCGTGGGCTTAGTATCGGGACCTTATTTCATACTCTACACAAACATTTGAATAAAACTTACATTACGAAACTTATGAATAAGTTAGTTACATTTTTGAAAAGTCGTTCAAGATGATTTTTTATCAATTCTTGGTATACTTGGCAATCAAATGTTTGATGTGATATGCATTTTATTAATATAAAATCATTATTAGCGAATTGCGTTGCCTAAAAAAGACTGCATCATTTGTGATTTTTATTCAATTTGTAGCATTAATTTCCAACGAACGCGGGGCACTTTAGTTTTAGAGTGTTGAAATAAATCCAATTTTAGAAATGCACCCCCCCCCCCCCCCCTCCTCTCCCCGAAAAAAAATCCAACTTTATCTAGTTAACGTCACTTTTATAGTTGTGTAGTGGCATAAAGAGTAACCTTCGGAGAAAATATCTATATAGCACAAACGGCTAGTAAACATGTATGTCCTAGATATTATAATTAAAAACACACAAAAAAAATTGAGTTATAAAAAATATGATTTTATTTTTCTTTAAAGCACTTTTATCGTTTTTTTTAATAGGGTACGGGGCCCCTCCAAATGTCTCGGGCCCTGTGCGGTGACACGCGACGAACTCCCTAAAGAACGGCCCTGAATTCATAAACATACTCTACAATATTTTTTAAAATAAAGAAATTAAAGAATTAAGAATTCATTAAAGAATAATTTAAAAGCTATTTATACAAAAAAAAAATGAACAATTGTTTTATTTTTTAAGAACATGTGTTCGAAATATTCCCCCCCCCCCCCCCCCCCCCTCTCTCTTAAGTGAAAACAAGTTTTCATTTTTGATATTTTTTTCATCGCCAAAGAGGTTGAGTGACATATGTTTTAGTGTACAGACGTGGTAAGCGATAACTCTCACTGTAAAAAAAAATGGTACTTAAAAAGGAGTATCTAAACATACTCATTTTTCGTTGAGTATAACTGCATCGTAAACGAGCGTATGACAGACTCAAATGCAAGTAACCGTACTTTCTCAAAAGGTAGCAATGTGATTTAATATTTCTAAGCGATCTTAATAAAACATGACAAACATAAAATAGTAGTTTAGAAGATGGTTTTCCACATTATTTAATGTCGATTGCTTAAATGGAAACTGAGTTATAACAACTCATCTTACTTCCCATTCTTTTGGCACGCCATTTTAACATTTCTTCTGTTTATAACTTCTTAATGTTACCCTGTTAGTTTAACGGATAATGCACCGGACTGTGGTCCAGATGATCTGTGTTTGGTTCCCGGTAAGACTTTGTAGTAATTGTCAATATAGATTGAAAGAGATTTATGAAGGCCACCTATGTAGCCAAGCATCTACTCATATTTGAGTACATGTCTGTTTCAAAATTGAAATTTATGTTCTCGGAGCCATGATAAGCATCAAATGTAATCAAAAATGAGTAAACATTTTACTTACTTTCAAATAAGTATTTTTAACAGTGTAGTTTCTGCGAATTAAGATAATTGTTTTTCTCCTACATTACACTCAGAATAATGCTCTCATTTTTGAGATTTCTGAGATCGTCAAGGCTGCTTTCTTCATATTTGACAATAGTTTCGTCATTTTATCACTTAACTTTTGATAAAACAAGAACCCTCAAATTTGTATAGAAGGTAATTTACTCAGGCTCATTTACTGCAGTATTTAGGGGTATTAACTCATAATATGTTTTTTTATATTGCCTCATTTTGACGAAATAAATTTCGTTATAAAAACGACGAAATGAATTTCTTCAGTTCGACGAAATATTTATGTGAGCATATAGCAGGCGTCTGTTTCGTCAAATGTAATATATGACAAAATATAATATATGACAAAAGTTTCGTCAAATATGACAAAAGTTTCGTCAAATATGACAAAAGTTTCGTCTAATATGGCAAAAGTTTCGTCAAATATGACAAAAGTTTCGTCTAATATGACAAAAGTTTCGTCAAATATGACAAAAGTTTCGTCTAATATGAGAAAAGTTTCGTCTAATATGGCAAAAGTTTCGTCAAATATGACAAAAGTTTCGTCAAATATGACAAAAGTTTCGTCAAATATGACAAAAGTTTCGTCTAATACGAGAATGCATTTTTGACAGCGTCATTAAAGTAGCACTTAAATAGTCAACAATTTCATTAATTCCTTTCAAATAATGACAAAAGTTTCATTGTCTTCATTGTAAGTCTTCATTGTAAAAAATAGGTACTTAAGAAGGAGTAGCTGAACCTACTCGTTTTTCTTTGAGTACAATTGCATCGTAAATAAACGATGACGTACTCAAATTTAAGTAACCGTATTTTCTCAAAAATGCGCAGTGTGATTTAACATTGCTAATCTCAGCTTCTGTTCAAGCCATCTTAACAAAGCGACCCGGCAAACTTAAAATAGGTGTTCAGTAGATGTTTTCCACTGCTTAAATGGAAACCGAATTATTACAACTCAGTTATCTTGCTTACCATTTTTTTTTGGCACGCCTTTTTAACATTTCTTCTGTTTATAACTTCTTCAAGTTGACTTGGTAGTTTGGCTCTGGACTGCATTACAAGAGGATATGGGTTCGATTCCCGGTAAGTCTTGGTTGTAATTGTCGATATTTATTGAAAGTGATTTATGAATGCAGCCTGCATAGGCTAGTATTTACTCTTTTTATTCATTTTTATCCATTGTACTCATTTTTGAGAAAATGTCTTTTTCTAAATTGAAACTTATGTATTCAGAACCATGATAAGTAGTACAAAATAAGTAAATTTTTCGAGTACCTATTTTTAATAGTGTATTATTCTTAAACACATCTGTTCAGTAATTCATCCATGTACTTTTAGTCCACCATTTTTCGATTGTTCTTTCATGAACAGGAAACAATTTCCACACACAACTTTAAACCAATCAACGGCCAATTGTTATAAAAAAAACACATTCAAGCACCATCCAGAAATCAATTCCCATAGCAATTAGCTCCGTATTAACACTCAATCGCGATCCTTTGTACTAAGTAGATATTTCATCTATCAAGATTCATATGTGCTTCTTGGAGAAACAAAGGCTCAATTCTGAGACTTGTCGCGCAGCCGCAATAGAAAAGATTTAATTGCCAGGCAGAAAATAAACGACAAAAGAGAGAACCGTAACGAAACGAAGAGTTGAATTCCGTGGACAATGGAGGGGCTTTTTTTTTTAACGATGTCTTTCCGTTTTCGAATTCTGTAGTTCGTTTCATTCTTATGGCTCTCAAAGAAATCTCCATTCGACTAATAATAGCTGAGATATCAATTAATCTTTATGCTAAGTGACACGAGAAATGATCTCCTCTGTACGAAGATTCAATTAGTAAGTCGGGTATTAAGGAAAAGTGATATGCATCTATTTACAGTTATATTTAGTGAGTGTTGTCTGATGCGAATTGGAAGAAATTCACGAGTTATATATATATCAGCTCCATTTATTTGTTTTTTAGACATGATACACACGTTATATCGCCTTTGTGAGTTGTCAAATGTTGGTATTTTAATATAAAGGATTAACACTCATTTATTTTTATTTAAGTTGAAATCTAGGTCAGTGGCGATCCAGGCTTTCATCTCGGGGAAGGGGAGAGGGGAAGCGAGAAATATATATTATATAAAAGATCACACACACACGCACGCACGCTCACACGCACGCACGCACGCACACACACAGATATATATAATATCACTGTTAAAAATAGGTAGTCAAAAATAAATAAAATGTACTAATTTGTGAATGCATATCTTATCATGGCTACGAATACATAAGTTTCATTTAACAAAAAGATATGTACTCAAAAATGAATACAATGAGTAAAAATAGAAGTTGCTTGCCTACATAGGCTGCTTTCATAAATCACTTCCAATAAAAATTTATATTTACAACCAACACTTACCGGGAATCAAACCCTGATCCTCGGGCCTTATCCGTTAAACTACCAGGGCGACTTTAAGAAGAAAACTTAAAAAGGTGTGCCAAAAGAATGGGAAGTAAAATAATTGGGTTGTAATAACTCAGTTTCCGTTTAAGCATTCGACATAAAATAATGTAGAAAATCGTGTTCTGAACAACTATTTTAAGTTTGTCATGTCGCTTTATTAAGATGGCTTGAACAAAAGCTGAGATTAGAAATGTTAAATCACGCTGCTCATTTTTGAGAAAGCACGATTACTTAAAATTGAGTATGTCATCGCTTATTTTCGATGGAATTGTACTCAAGTACCCAAGGACTCAATTTTTTTGCAGTGATCTGTCTGCCTGTGTGTATATCTATCTATCTATATATAAATATTGTAAGTTGGAAAATCTTGGTAGGGTCGAATTGCGCCAAGTGTCTTACAGCTATGATCCATCACTGATCTTGGTTTCACAAGGAATTTAATGCTTTTTGTTTCGGTAACTTTATCATTCACTCGAAAACAAATACGTTTTGCTGAATGTTTAATGATCCAAATTGCTTCCCACTTTACGCATCAGAAGTTTTAGACAAAAAAAAACAATGCCGTACATCTATATACTAATAAAAGAGGGGGGGTTTCAACTCAAGTACTACTATTTTTTACGATTACAAATACTATTTAACCTCTGATTGTGTAACTGATAGTCAAAATTTTAAAATTTTAGTTAGCTATTTTTTAATTAATATTTAAAGTTTATCCTATTATCCAATATTATCCTATTATCCAATTAGGATAATTGATAATATATATTATCAATACTCCTATTATCCATTAGGAGTCGTAAGGATGTACTGAGAGAGAACTGCGCATGCGTTATATAGAAATGGAGAAGCAAACGAAATTGGAGGAAAACAATTAAAAAACAAGCCACTGCAGCTTAGTCGACATCGCGATTAACTTCGGAACAATAGGTCGCGGGTTCTAGTCCCGATGGTGCAACAAAATTTTTGAATGTATACCTTAACCAACGCGGGACCTTAGCAACTCGGGACCGAGCAGCTAGTGTATGCAGGTTAAGAAGATTCCATTGGTATTAAAGCTATACTACGTATACTGAATATGTTAAATATAAATGATGATTACAAAATAGCATCCTAAATTTAAAAGGCTAGCCGCAACCAAACAACTCAGAGCGCCATTTTGAAAAAATATATTATGAGTGGGACGTTTCGAAGTTATATTTGTTTGATTAGATGTCGCTTGAAGTTTTCTTCATTGTACGTATTTATTAAAGAAAAGAGGAAATAATATTATTTTGGTCATCAGAGGTTTTAAATATACAAGGCATAAAATTATTTTCGTCGTATTAATTAAAAAAAAAATACTTGTCAAGTATTTTTTTAATACAAATCAATTTTATTTTATAGCCTTTTTATTTTTAGTTCGGAAATGGGAAATGTAGAATATATTTCTTTTCCCCTATGTTAATGTTAAAATTAAGGCAATGAAACTCAATTTTGCAATTTAAATTGAACTTCGTTCCGACAGCAAGTTATTTTTTTTAATAAATAATTTTCTTAACTTAAATACTTGTAAAACTATAAACAAATATTTTTAAAAAAATACTTGTTTAAACAAACACTATCATTACATTTTGCCTAATCTTTATTTATTAATGTCCATTCATATTTGAAAAAGTAGTACTTAATCAAATCCATTCAGCCAAGCTTACATTTGCGCCAATTACTACAGTTTAAAAACACGAGACATGAAAACGATAATCGAGTTTAGTTATCTGTTTCTATACGATTTGCATATCTTGGGTAATTTGGAACTGGTTTTAAATCTGTTTAAGCAGTCATAAACCTCAAACGCATAGTTAATGATCTAGATCGCAATTTTACGCGACACCTCTTTCACTTTAAACTCATTGAGTGACTTTATTTGCTCCTAGGATTTATTCCGATTGCTTTGTTATCGCCGATAAATAACAAGTCAAAAGTTCATTTACCCAGGTGTCCCCCAAAACAATCAAACCATCCCACCTGGACACTGCGCAGGAATTGTTCAGAAAAACAGAAAATAACACGAAGTTTAACCAGCAGATCGTTATGCATTATTGAGCGCGAGATTCTTGTCAATGCAACACGAGGAGAAAGAGAAGTAAAAACTGAACTGATCGAAAACAGTTTTGTGAAGCTGTTATGTTATTTTTTTTATTTTTACGATTGTGCCATGACAGTTTCCTCAGACCAGGTTCACACTTGGATGCCCAATGACAATGGCAGAAAATCGCTCTTAAGTTCCAGTGCTTTGGAACAATGAGGGGCTATTTGTTTTACTAAGATGGTGACCTTGTTCAGTAAAGAGCTGGGTCACAAAAGAGAGAGACAAAATTTTCAAAAACTAATAAAGTTTAAGATTTTGGGGCTTTTGGTCATCCACATAGTGTTAAAAATAAGTACATAATAATAACTAAAATGTACTGATTTTTGAGTACATTCGATGCTTATCATAGCTGAATACATAAGTTTTATTTAAAAAAAAGACATGCACTCAAAAATGAGTACAATGAGTAAAAAATGAATAAAAAGAGCAGTTGCTTGCTTACATAGGCTGCCTTCATAAATCACTTTAAATAAATATCGACAATTACAACCGAGACTTATATTTGTACTACTCACTAGTGACGTGGAGAAGTTATAAACAGAAGAAATGTTAAAAAAGCGTGCAAGATAATTCAGTTGTAATAACTAAGTTTTCATTTAAGTAATCAACATCAAATAATGTGTAAAACCATCTTCTGAACGACTATTTTAAGTTTGTCAGGTCGCTTGGTTAAGATGGCTTGACCAGAAACTGAAATGAGCAATATTAAGTAACACTGCTCAATTTTTAGAAAGTACGGTAGCTTAAATTTGAGTACGTCATCGCCCATTTACGATGCAATTGTACTCAAAGAAAAACGAGTAGGTTTAGGTACTAATTTTTAAGTAATTTGTTTTACAGTGCATAATTACAATGCTTGATGTATAATTGTTTTACTGACATTGGCGAGTGAACAAATCGGTATTTTTCGGTATCAGAACAAATATGTATTTTGAACAAATTGGTTTCGGAACAAATTTTTATTTTTTTCTTTAAATATGATATGTTAAAAAAAATTATGTGACTATAGGAGTATTGATAGTTATTTGAAATCTTAAAATTATATAAGGTATAAATGTACTTGATATATATACTTTGACATGGGAATTTTTCATAATGTTCTTTATTCATATTAATATACTTTTCCGACAATTTACTAAATAGTTCGCTTTTAAAATGTATTTAATAGTTTTTCATTCATATAAAATTTGAGAAAAAATATTTTAAGAAAATTTATATTAATTGGCAATAGATAATTCCTGATATTTTATTTGTTTACCGATAAATGAATGAACATATGAAAACTCATTAAACAAAACATTTGTTTCTAAATGTTATACATTTATTTAAAACTTTTTTAAAATTTATATTAAAATAATTGTAAATTTGAAATAAAGTATCATACATATATAATAATTATAAATTTGTAATAAAATATTATAAATAATAATAAAATATATAAAAATATAATAATTATAAATAATAATAAAATATATAAAAATATAATAATTATAAATTTGTAATAAAGAATTACAAATGTATAATAATTATAAATTTGCAATAAAGTATTATAAATATATAATAATTATAAATTTGCAATAAAGCATTATAAATAGTTCGTTAAAGACATTTGTAAAAGCAAAAATATTCACAATCATTTGTATTTTTATAGTATAACCGTTTGGGAAATAAACCGATTTTCTTTTTGCCATAGGCATATCTGAAACTAGGAGTTTTACAGACTTTCGAATATAGTTTTACAGACTTTCGAATATAGTTTTACAGAATTTCGAATATAGTTTTACAGACTTTCGAATATAGTTTTACAGACTTTCTAATATAGTTTTACAGAACTTTGAATATAGTTTTACAGACTTTCGAATATAGTTTTACAGAACTTTGAATATAGTTTTACAGACTTTCGAATATAGTTTTACAGAATTTCGAATATAGTTTTACAGACTTTCGAATATAGTTTTACAGAATTTCGAATATAGTTTTACAGAATTTCGAATATAGTTTTACAGACTTTCTAATATAGTTTTACAGACTTTCTAATATAGTTTTACAGAACTTTGAATATAGTTTTACAGACTTTCGAATATAGTTTTACAGACTTTCGAATATTATCTACATATTTAATATATAAATATTTATCGTTGCGTTAAGTAGTTTTATAGCTTATTTTCTACTATCGTAAAACTTGTTTTATTGTCAAATGATCTCATAATTTATGTTATATATCCATTTTCATATAAACTCATTCATTATTCACGCCGCAATATTTTTTGTTGTTTATTTAATTGTTATTTTCAACAAAAATAAGTCAAAAGTTCATTTACCCGGGCGATTTTCCTCAATTACAAATCCCATCTTCAAATCACACAAAAATTCTCATTGTAAAACAAAAATAACAGTAGATCAGTTAACCATCAAATTGATGCGCATTATTAAACATGGAATTCCAGTAGAATAGAGTATATAAAAGCAGAAAAATAAAAACGACAGCCGTTAAAAACAGTTTTCTGAACCTGCTACGGTGAACTATAACGATTGCTCCATAACAGTTTTCTGCGATTTGCAGATGACTGCCCACCAACAATGACTTGAGAAGCACATTTGGACGTTAGTGCCTTGGAACTTTTGGAATGCGATTTGGAGCCCGCTGCTTTTTGGAATAAATGGTGATTGCTTGAGTTTGAAAAGAGCCCTTTTTGGGTTCTATTTTGGTCTGAAAGAGGTCTTTTTGTTGTTGAATGTCAAAACCATTAACTTAAGATAAAAAAAAAGAAAATTAAATGTAATTTAATATAAATGAGGTCAGAATAATTTTCTCGTATTATTTCATAGTTGTAAATACCCGGATCCAATTTTATGTTTTTATTCATGAGTACTTTCGTTTTGAATCTTTAGAAATAAGGATTTGTCAATGTGCAATTAAAAAATTACGTCGAAAATTATATTAATTAAACAAATTATCTAAATGGTAATTTTCAAGCTTACTTTTAAAATTGACTTATTTGTTCGAGCACTGAATGGCTCGGTTAGAAGAGTGCAGAGCTCGATATTGTCTTGTGAAGAATTTTATTTGAATTTACATTTGAAGTAGAATAAATGTTTAGCATCATATTATTAATTATTATTTCATTCATTATTGTCATTTAACATCACAGTAAGAGGGTTGACTGTGTAATAATTTATTTCAATCACTTCTGACATTTTAACGATCGATTTCTGAATTTTGTAACCAGGATTTTTGTTTGCATGATTTTTGTGGCGCATGCAAACATGGTTTGGAAACCCAATTTGCAAAAATATTTTTTTTAAAAACGATTTTGGGCCTTGTTAACTAAAAAAAAACTTATATTGCTATCACTATGAGCCTAAACCTATATTGCTATCACTATCTCACTTGTCGGCATTATCAAAAGTGATTTTTTCAACGGAAAAAATAAAATCCAACTTCTGTAAAGTAATATTCATTTAGGAATAATGTAATAAATTAATATCAAAGAAATTATTTGTTAAAAATGTAATAGTACACAATTTTTTAATTCTAGAAAATTTTCAATTATTAAATCCAAAACTACAATTTAAATCGTTCATATTTCCCCTATTTCACAAAAATCTGACTCCCTGCATAAACCGGCGCCTCAAGTGGTCGCTTATGTCATTCGGACCGTAATGTGACGTTTGTGACGATAAATACTCCGATACTTTTGTTTGTGTCCAGATTTAAGTCTTATATGTTGGTGTATAAACAAACAAAACAAATAAAAATCTATAAAACTTTGATGAAAAGTCATAAAAATATGTGTTGTCCTTTTTACAATTTTTACTTTCATAAAATGCATGTACTAACTATGCTATTCCCTTTCAGGATTGCTTAATACGAGATAATTGCTCAGCCTAACCTCCTCCCTAGTTTATAGTAACTAAATAGTTAAAATTAAAACTCATTAAAGCTTTCCTATTTACTATGCTTAATTCGATGGAGATGTAAGAACTAATTGATCGACACACCATAAGGTTATTTTCGATTCCCGACGAGAATATTCGAAAAAAAATCCTTCGTTCTTTTATCGTTTCCTCCCCTAAGAAGTTGGATACAGATCTTCTTCCGTAAATGTGACATTGATTCTAAAATTCTTCAGCTGTCATGCTCCGTACACGTTTCTTCGTCTATTACGAGAGGTTTGTTTGATGTTCCACTTCACGGTAGAGGAAGATGATTGACATCACGGCAATCAAAAGAAAAAAAAATGGCGTGACTTTTACGATTTGTTCGTGGGATTATTCCTTCTGCAAAACCAACTCGCACTTGTCTTTTCAACGCCGAACATCTTTTTTATCGAATGGATGTTGTGAACGGTGCGTTTTTCCAACCGGGTAAACAGATTCTCCGGTGGGATATAAATGTTAAAATTGCGTTTGGTTGGTAATTCTTCCTTTCGGTTTTTCCTTCGTGTAAATAGTTTTCTCAAAGTTCTCATCAAGAGATGGGAACTTACTTTCCAATTCACCGCTAATTTCAACAGTTCGTTTCGGTTTGTCATGCTATTGGGGAAATATTCCACGCATAATACTGTATAGTCATTTATTCAAGAATTTTATTGATGTAAAGCATTGTTCCCAACCAGTGGTCCACGAGACAGTTCTAAGTGGTCCGTGGAGTTATTGTTCAATTCCATAGATGGTTCTCTTACTTTTTAAAAATCGGGTGTTGTCTGAGATGTATTTTTCTTTAAATAAAAAAAATCTGAATTGAAAATCCGAATGTATGTGCTATAAAAGAAAATTGCATTCTCAAATTTAACTCTTTTCTGTGCTTACTTTAAATATTTAAATATTTGATTATTCATATTAATCAGAAATAAGTTCGCTATTTTTACCTGGATTTGGATATGATATTACGTTAATGCAGACTTTTTAATTAATAAATTTATTGACAAAATAAGCACATTAATAAAAAACGATATATACTAAACATCTTAAATACAATTAGTACTTGAGTATTTTTTTTCAATGTTATTACAAGGTGGTGGTCCGCGACATTCCGAAATTTCGAATCATTGTGGTCCGTGGCCATAAAAAGGTTGGGCATCTCTGATGTAAAAGTAAATAGAATTCACAGAACATATTCTATTAAATTTAACTAATTTGTATTTAGATTATGCATGTAATAATCCGTTTGGTTTATAAGAAAATTATGTTCTAGACTTCTGTGATAAAGTTCAAAATCCATATTACGAGATTTGAAATTAGTTTATTCTGCCTCTGTTGGGGGTATCGTCCAAAAGCTGAGAGTGCAATCGTGCGGCGTCTTACATAGTTGCTGGTTAGAGTGGTAGTTTCATCCACTTGAGTTCTTTGTTGTAAGACTGTTTAAGGGAGGCTTTGCCATTGGTCAGAAAAGTTTCGTTTGATGTTTCTGACCGGTTTCATGATCATATAGAAATGCGAAACGAGTAGCGGATCTGAATGAAGGGCATTAGTTGCAAATTTTAGTAGTTGAAATTCCCAACTTTCTGGGTTTCCAGATTCTTGGGGGGAGGGGTTAAGGGTGGTGTTCCCCCCCCCCCGGTGCGACGGGCCTGAATTGTATGTGAAGTAAACAGCCAAACAATAACCATCCACCAGTGGTTATCTTTGACCATCCTGCATAAAAACGACTTTATCAGGATACCTTTGAAACTTCTAATATCTAAGCATCTCTCGTAATGCAATCTTTGTCTGCTTTTAAACATAAAACCAGACCAAAAAATATTAAAATTAGTGAAAAATGAGGTTTCTCACTTACCGCAGGAAGGGTACCCAAAGACGGAGATACTAATTCAGTTGCTGTTGTATGAGGCATGGTGTTCACATCCTTTTAAGTGCACCACTATCTAAAAATAAATAAATAATTTAAGAACTGGAGAAGTGCATTGTTCCACTACGTCACATAGTTAAAAATAGATACTCAAAAATAAGTAAAATGTACTAACTTTTGAGTACATTCGATGCTTATCATGGCTCCGAATACATGTTTCAATTCGGAAAAAGACATGCACTCAAAAATGTGTACAACGAATTAAAAGAGCAGATGCTAGCCTACATAGGCTGCCTTCATTAATCACTTTAAATAAATATTGACAATTACAACTAAGACTTACCAGGAATCGATCCTCAGGCACCGTAGTCCACAGCCTTATCCGTTAAAATACCAGGGAGACTTTAAGAAGTTATACACAGAAAAAATGTTAAAAAGGTGTGCCAAAAGAATGGCAAGTAAAATAATTGAGTTGTAAAAACTCAATTTCCATTTAAGTAATAATGTGGAAAACCATCTTCTGAACAACTATTTTATGTTTGAATTTTGTCGGTGTTTGAATTTTAGTCTTTAGCTAATCTTTGTAGTGACTGTACAATTTTTAATTTAATACACTAACCTTAATTATTTACTTGGAATTATTTTCCAACGTTTCACTTGGTTGGTCATTTTTATCCGCTCTGCTTATTTTGAATTTTTTCAAACCAGAAGTGAACTATTTAATAGTTCATTGCGTTTGAAGTTTTTTTTTTTTAAAAGACATTGAAGTTTTGTAATCATTCTATATTTATTTTCTTAAGTGTTATTTTGCATACATTGCTGAGTTCACTACCACTATGACATGTCATGTTGCCACATAGAAAAGATAAATAAACAGGAAAAAATTTTGTTTAAAGAAACTACAAATTCCAATGCCGTTACGTTGCCATTTCCTGTAAAATGTCCGATGTAGTTGAAATGTCCGATGTAATGAAATGTTAATTTTTTAAAAAGTAAGTTACTTTCAGTTAACGACATACTTTCATTTTTTGACGTGAAATAATTTTGGACAGAACACTAAAAGAATAAAGTGTTGATATCTCAAAGAACCATAACTACAGAGGGGAATCAATCTATAGAAATAAATTAAATACCTTCGTGTAGAGGAAGGTCAACCACGCCGAATAGATTAACTACTCAACCACTCTTTTTTCTGACCTTTGTATGTACCGCGTGGAGGAGGAAATGATTCACAAATCGTGTATACTCTGACCTGTTTAACCGCCGTAACTTCAGTTCCCATCGACGGGTCGTGGCGAGTGAGAATTTAAAATGATGAAAACCACGAGTTCTAACAGTCAATTCCATTCGACTAGTTGACAAGTTTCAACCTTTTGTTTGAAAGATCTGTGGAGTGATCTGTGTAGAAGATTTCACTATGAAGCCAAATTATAATACTAAAGTTCAATCGCGGCATATGGAACTTAAACAGGTCGAAAGAGCAGTTCAAGAACAAAATGACACAAACGTAAAAAAAAAGTACTTAAAAATAAGTACCTGAACATACTTGTTTTTCTTTGAGTACAATTGCATCGTAAATGAGCGATGACGTACTCAAATTAAAATAATCGTACTTCCTCAAAAATTAGCAATGATTTAACATTTTTAATTTCAGCTTCTGTTCAAGCTATCTTAACAAAGCAACCTGTCAAACTTAAAATAGCTGTTCAGAAGATGGTTTTCCACATTATTTGATGTAGATTGCTTGAATGGAAACTGGGTTATTACAACTCAATTATCTTACTTCCCATTCTTTTGGCACACCTTTTTAAAATTTGTTCCGTTTATAACTTTTTGAAGTCACCCTGGTATTTTAACGAATTAGGGAATGGAGTACGGTGCCTGAGGACCTGGGTTCGATTCCCGATAAGTCTTAGTTGTAATTGTCGATATTTATTGAAAGTGAGTATGAAGGCAACCTATGTAGGCAAGAAACTGCTCTTTTTATTCAATGTACACGTTTTTGAGTACATGTCTTTTTCAAAAATGAAACTTATACTCAAAGCTATGATAAGCATCAAATGTACTCAAAAATGAGTACATTTTATTTATTTTTGAGTACCTATATTTAACAGTGCAAGAGTATAAATCTATGACAAGTGCAGATATACCTAGAGTTAGAGACGCCCTTAGGGGCATGCGACGAGTGCCACTGCACAGCGCCTCGCCCTCTAAAAGATGCCTTACGCCCCACCAAAAAAAATTTATAAATTTAACAGTATTACAGAAAAAAAAAAACTTTCTTTTTAAAAAGTTTGTTTGAATTTTTTTTAATTTATGAGTTCTTGTCACATGAGTGAAGTGTCGTCTAATTTCATCAATGTTAAACATTTAAATTGTCAAACTTATTCAAAAATTTAAAAAGGAATTCAAAAGAAGAATTTTTTTAAATAAAAACCGTCTTTCCATTATATAACGCATGTCACATAAAAAAATTCGTAAAAATGCTACTATAGAGTTCTGCTCTGGAGATTCTGTAGGATTACTTGAGATGCCAAACCCCAAAAAAGAATTTTTTCAGAAAAGTTTTGAATATATAGCTCCTAGATTTTTTTTATTCCTTACCTGAGTAAATATTATCTATATGAAATAAAAAAAATATTTAAAAGAGAGTTCAAGAAATATATTTAAATATAGGTTAGAAAAACCCCTATTAACATATGTAATATAATTTTATACTACCCAAACAATTTTGAAAATTTTTGAAGTAATATTATTTATTGAATTTTGAAATGAACCTTCCGTTCAACTTCCTTGTGATCTTGTCTGTTTTTATTTTGTGTATTCTGTTACTTGTATATCTGTTTTTACGATATATGCATTTTATTGTATATGTATGTATTTTATATGTAGTTTTATTACGTTGTCTGGACGGGTCTTGGGGCAATAATAAACAATAATAACCTCTATACTTCTGGTAAGAATTCACAAAGCACATGACGAATAATTTAATTATTTTTTGTTTTTGGTTAATAAACGTCGCACTAGAACTGCTCAGTGGGCTATTGGCGACGGTTCGGGGCCTATCTTGAAGGAAAACGATATATCGTATTTTTGAGCCATGGTCAGATGACGAAGACAACACCTGAGCTGGCACTCACGCCTTCAATAGGCGTCAGGACTTTAGACCCAGATGAGATTGATCGTGCAGCAGTCCAGTATACACGCCGGTATAATTTGTTGGATGTTCTGAACGACTTTCTAGTATTTTTATAGCGAAGCTGACAACCCTCCGATCATAAGATCTGTACTTTTTTACTTTTCTTTGTGAAGTCGCACGGTCTTACTTTTCTTTGTTGTTGCACGGTCTCGATCTAGCAATCCTATGATTACCAGCTGAACGCCTTTATCCACTGGGCAACAGGGCCAATAATGCAAGAGGATTGAGGGGATTCCCTGGTTTGTAGATTCAGCGAAGGTTTTGGTTGCAGTTTCGAAGATTGCCCCATTTTTTGATAAAAGCTTCGCTGTTCTCGATTAAGGGTTTTTGGTTCAACCTATATTGCACCACAATATGGTGTAAGTTGGTGCAGAGCACCAAAATATGGTGCAACGTTGAACTGAAATTTTTAACGGCGTAGTCTCTTGTTGGAAGACGGCTTCACAGAGCGCATAACGAATTAATAGTATCCTTAACTCAGTGTTAAGACAACTAATCAGTAATTTTGAATCATGGTTAGATGAGGAGATCACACTTGAGCTAGCACCCCACCCAACCTCAATAGCCTCTTCTGGGAGGACGGCTTCACGCATAACGAATAACGGATTAATACTGCCCTTAATTCCGTGTTAAGAAAGCTCATCAGATCCACCAGTTGAATGTTTCCCTACCTGCTTATATTTCTTCCAGTGGCCTACCGCAGCAAGAAGCACGGCACCATTTCGCATTTTTCCTGTGTTTTTCCGAGCTAGGGGGACGAAGAGTGGAAACCAGACGACCCGTATCGACCTCCCCTTCCGACAGATGTTTGGTTGGCAGCTTTGTTTTGGGTCGCGGGCAGGTTCATTACCTGGACGTGGAAGAAGAAGCAACGCATTGCCGATGAAGCGTTTCTCAGGAATGCCGGCTTAAGGACAAAGGGCAGTGTTTCGACCTGGTTTGCGGGGCTGATCAAAGTACCCGATCGGAATGCTTAATTTATCGAATTTTTATCGATACAATGGAATATCGGAAGGGATTGCATAATAGGTGTATATGGCGTGGGAGTGCTATATGGTGAGGTATTGTTGGATAATGTTTTTAATGGGTAGTCGGGGTATCAAGTTGAAAGATCAAAGGCATGCGGCAGTCTGTATAGTCACGTTTATGAAATGATAGAGATAAAAATATGAGAAAAAACGTTTATTTAATGAGATAACAGGGAATTAAGATAATCTTGCAAATAAAATATTTTTTATTTGTTAAGGTATAAGAAAAAGATCGCGTGTTGTGTTTATGATCCAGGTGTTTTAAAAAGCATAATAGAGATTTCGGCAGTTTAGATTGTTGGGTGATGTGTGCAAAGTTTTCTTTAATCAAAAAGGGGAGGATTCAGAAAAAATAAGGTACCTAAACTATATTTTTAAAAAGTTTTGATGCCACATTTTCAGTGTCATCGGATATGACATTGTTTATGGAAATAACATGAATAATTCTTCAATCAAAAATTATTTATATATTACTCGTTGTTAATTTTTACTTATCAAAAAATATTTTGTAATAATTCATCATTTGCTATAAGAGAGAAGTTACGCAAACATGTAGAAAAAGTAGCAAAATCTACATGACCCTTCTACAATAAAATATGTTAAAAAAAAAAAGAAGAAGAAAAAAGAAAACTGACTTAAAAAAACGCACTAAAGTAAAAATATTTTGTAATTTTAAGAGCACGTTTTGAAAAAATGTAATTATTTAATATCAATTTTAAATTTATTACACTTTTTTAAAATCGTCGCCAAAATTTAGGTATGTTTTTTGTAAATTGGCACCAACTTCAAAAACTTGTAATACGTAAAAAAATCCTATTAAATAATCCAATTTTTTCAACATGTTCGCAAAATTAAAAATTATATTTTAATTTTTTCGCACATTTTTCTTAAAGTCGTTTTTTTAAAAAAATATTCTTTTATTTCTCACCTTTTAGCGTGCTTTGGCGGTTTTGAGTGGCGAGCTTTTCGTCTGTTAAAAATATTAAGACATGTCTTTGTTTGTCGTGAATTTGTGAGTTTCAAAATAAAAATTACATCAAACACATCAAAGTTTGACTACTTCGGTTTCTTTGACTTCAACACACTAACACAAATAATTTGTTTTTAAAAGAGAACCTGAAACTCTTTGTTTTTAAGTATTGCAAACGAATAAGTAAACGAATAGTTTGAAACCAGTTCAAAATCTTAAAACTGGTTACACTCAGATGTGCTTGCGGGGCTCTCAAGGTAGATTAATGGCAAACCTCTGACCTCAGGTGTTCGGTTCTCTCCGAATGTGTCTTATCAAAATATGTCTTTATCACAACTAAAACATAAGTACTCTTATATACACGAAGAAAATAGATAAAAATTTCACTGCGGACTAAGTTCTACTACTTCACTTTCAATAGCCTTTTAGCTGACTAAGTCCACTTTACCTGCAGCAGGTATGACAGATATTCAACTTTTTATAACCTCTGAACAAAATCGTGGTTACCAACCAGTGGTCTGCAAGTGAGCCCAAAGTGTTCCGTAGAGATATTTTTTTAATTTTCCAAATGTTAATTTTCCCTTCGCATACACTCTAAGGAGGCCTCCGTGGCCGAGTGGATTAAGGCGTCAGCTGGGAATCCGAGGGTTCCCGGTTCGAACCTGTGCGATGGATTAGACTAGACTAAGAATAGTAAAAAAAAACAGTGATATTGTGATCGGAGGGTTGCCAACTTCGCTACCAAAATACGAATGTCGTCCAGAACATCCACAAAAAATTAACGGCGTGTATACGGGACTGGTGCACGATTAATCTGATCGGGGTCCAAAGGCGTTGGGTGCCAGTTCAGGTGTTGTTCTTATTATCTGACCATGGTTCAAAAATATGAGGCAGTGTTCCCGGGTCTTTCCTTCGATATTGGCCACGAACCGTCGTCAATAGCCCACTGTGCAGCTCTAGTTTGACGTTAATTAACAAAAACCAAAAACATACACTCTTAGAAAAAAACCTCTCTTTTTTGAGTATTCTGCGATCGTCAAGGCTTCTTTCGTTATATTTGACAATGATTTCGTCACTGAATCATGTGACTTTTGACGAAACGAAACAAGAGTCCTCAAATTCTGCACGAAAGTCATTTACTCAGATACCTTTTCGGTCTTTTTCTGCGTCATCAGCTCATGTTTGGTTCTTATATTGTTACACTTATTACATTATTGACTAATATTGTTACACTTATTACATTATTGACTGATATTGTTACACTTATTACATTATTGAATGATATTGTTACACTTATTACATTATTGACTGATATTGTTACACTTATTACATTATTGACTGATATTGTTACACTTATTACATTATTGACTGATATTGTTACACTTATTACATTATTGACTGATATTGTTACACTTATTACATTATTGACTGAAATTGTTACACTTATTACATTATTGACTGATATTGTTATTATTGTTAACTTATATTGTTAAAATTCAAACAAGCCTCTTTAGCCGAGTGAATAGAGCTTTGGACTCTGGAACGAGAGGTCCTCGGTTCGAGTCAGCTCGTTGATATTGAATTATTATATAATTTAAATTCGTCCTCAGTTTTGACGAAGCATATTTCTTTAAAAGAAGACAAAATAAATTTCATCAGTTTGACGAAATATTCAATCGGAGCATAACATCAGGCGTCTGTTTCGGACAAAATATTCGTCATTTATGAGAATGAATTTTCATGTATAGTTATATTTATATGTAGTTGTATTTATAAGTATAGTTTTATCCAAGAATATTAAAGTTGTGAAGCATAATGAAGGCTCAAATTATTTTTATTTGAAGCAACACAAAAGCATATGAATTCATTAGTTTGCTTAAGTGCTACTTAAATTATTATGGTTATTCAAGTTAAATACTATAATATTAGAGCCTTCTAGTTTCAAAACCAGATATATCCATTTTCATAAATTTTACAAGAGAAGCTAAAAATGATTGACCCCAGCCATGTACTTTAGGATCTATACCGGTGACTTTGAGTGCATTTTTAGATTGGATTCGAACACTTTTGGTCAATACCGCTTTGCAAGTGAGTATATTGCGCATTAAAAACTTGTAAATATTATAAAAAACAAACAAACGATTTTGCGAAAAATGTTAATCGCTCTGGTTTTGAAACTTGACGGCTTATTTGTTTAAATAGCTTATTTATATTCAAAGTAGTAAATACCCGAATTTTATTTCATATATTAATTTTAGTGTAGTTGAAAGGTAGCAGTTCGCTTACGGTCCAACTTATGATTTGGTGGTCCGTGCAGACCTAAAGGTTACACACCATTTATCTGTTCAAAATATATCGTTTAAATTAGTTCCACATGTCAATTTTATTCGATCCTTTAAATTATTTATCCAAAAATTATTAAAAAAAATTATCTATTCAATGTATAGAGTATGAGTATTAACTTCGAGCATGAATGGACTGTAGTAGAGCGAATATGACGTCATAATCGTGAAACCAACATATCAGACCGAATGGCCTCAGACACGTGACTTCTTTTCATAATTATGAATTAAAAAACACTCGCGATTGGCTGATGAATTGGGAAATGTGTAACAGTGAAAATTTATGAAGGGAATGACGTAATTTACCACGTGTCTGAGGTTATACATGTTGGCCTCACTTTGATGTTAGCGAGATTACAAAGATATGTTTTCTCTACTATGAAGGATCCATGCTCGAAGAGTATTAACATAAAATAAAAAGGATTAAAATGCGGTAAAATTATCAATTTTTAATCGGTTTTTCTTTAATTATTGTATTAAATATAATATCCCACCAATTCAGCTAATGAACTTAAAATCAAGTACATGTCGATTTTAAGTATTTTTTAAAGTAAGTTTTTACCTTTCAGAGAAATTACAATATCAAGGAAGTAATATCCAAGTTTTATTTACCCAAAATTTATAAACAATTATCCATTCAATGTATAGGGTTTGAGTACTAACATAAAATAAAAAGGAATAAAATATGGTAAAATTATCAATTTTTAATCAGTTTTCTTAAATTATTGTATTAAATATGATATCCCATCAATTCACCTAATGGACTTAGGAACAAATACATGTTGATTTTAGTTATTATTTTTTTAGAGTAATTTTTTACATTTCAGACAAATTAAAATATTAAGGTTAATATAAAGTTACATATATTAACAAAAACAGATTCGAAAGCACTTTATATTTGAGTGATCCACATTTCCAGGTGCAATACCGAAAAATAGCAAACGGCTTGACACATTAAAAAAAAAAAAAATTTAATATTGTAGATTAGAGAATGGGCCACACTCTTAAAAACTGAATCCATTATTTTTAGAAACATACTCGGATACAGCTCATGTCTATGTTCCGTCAAGCACAAAAATTCCAAGAAAAAGGAAAGATTTATCAATTTAAGGAAGAGACAGCGATTGCGTAACCACTGGGGTGACTCTAAGACATATGGTGAAACTTGGCTATTTCCAGCAGGGAATTTAAGCTATTTTGTTACAGTGATTAAATTTGAGAGGATACATTACCTAGCGGATATGGCCGCTTGCTTTTCTATGGTTACTTGGTTTGTTCGCAGATACGAACACACATTAATATTTCAATAAGCGTTTGAAATGGGTAAGAGCTGTAATATAGTAAATTATTTACAAATTGAAGTGAAGGGAGAATACAGGGGAGAATGTTCTTGAATTGTTCGTTGTTTCAGAGTTTTAATACGCAATTTTCTTAAAATTAACCCGACAGACAAGAGGAATGGATATATTCACAGATTTGAATATACAGCAGTATTTTTATTTGTAAGTTGCAAAGCTATAGCTTCACAACTATAGCTATAGTATATAGAAGTATAGTATTATCGTTTAGAAGTATAGTAGTAGTATAGTATAGTAGCTATAGTAAAGTAGAAGTATAGTAGTATAGTATAGTAAGTATACAGAAGTATAGTAGTAGTGTAGTATTCAGTATAGTAGTAGTAAATTATTCAATATAGTAGTAGTATATTATTCAGTATAGTAGTAATATATTATTCAATATAGTAGTAGTATATTATTCAGTATAGTAGTAATATATTATTCAATATAGTAGTAGTATATTATTCAGTATATATAATTCAATATAGTAGTAGTATATTATTCAGTATAGTAGTAGTATAGTAGAAGTATAGTAGTACCGTAGAAGTACAGTAGTAGTATAGTAGTACCGTAGAAGTACAGTAGATAGTAGTAGTAGTATAGTAGAAGTATAGTAGTATTATAGTATAAGTATAGTAGTAGTATAGTATAAGTATAGTAGTAGTATAGTAGAAGTATAATAGTAGTACCGTAAAAGTATAGTAGTACCATAGATGTACAGTAGAAGTATAGTAGTAGTATAGTAGAAGTATAGTAGAAGTAAGTATCGTAAAAGTATAGTAGTACCGTAGAAGTACAGTAGTAGTATCGTAAAAGAAGTATAGTAGAAGTATAGTATAGTAGTTATAATATACAGTATAGTAGCTTTAGTAACTGAATCAATAGTATACAGACATCATTTTAAATCTGAAAAAAGTAAGATTGCAAACATTGTTTATACAATTTATGTTGTTTGGTATTTAAATTATTTCAGAAGATAATATTAACTTAACTGATTTCTTCCAAGGCATGATTCAAAACGATACTTTACAAGCTTTTTCAGTTGTAAAAGCTATTGTAACATAATAAACTGTTTCAATACTAATGCAAATTGCGTATCCAGTTAATTAAAAAAAAACTTGAAACTGTTAAAGAACTTGAGCCTGATGTTGATCATCAAAATATAATTTATTTTTTATATACAGTTGATTAATTGAAAGTTAGAAAAGAAAAGAAATAAGATGATACGAAACGCGATCTATTTGAATATTGAATAAATATTTTTAAACAAAATATTGTAGCATTACCAGCACTCAGAATTATTGTTGTTTTCAATACCCCCCCCCCCCCCCAACCCTAAATAATAAAAGTATTTGACTTCAAACAACTTGCCAACAAAAAATAGTTATTATTATTATAATAGTATTTAAAAAAACTCTTGTAAACTATTGAAATGTGAAGAAAAAAAACATGGATGTTTAAAAAATGCAACTAAACATAAATATATAAAAAAAATTATAGTAATTACTCCAAGAGAATAAAATAACATTGCATTTAAAAAAGGTTTTTTTATGTTTGAAAACATGTTTACATATTCAACGCCGTGTGGCTCATCGATTGACCGGCAAAGTAAACTTGTTTTTGAGTTATCGTCCTATTGGTCATACTTTCTCTGTATTTCGGTATGCAAAGCTACCGGCTTGAATTCTTATAAACTGCTACGAGTTTGCCTGAAAATATTATTTGATAGTTTCATAATATATGAGCCCTCAGTTTCAAACCCAGATCCACATTTCCGCAAAACTGTTTAAAAAAATATTTTTACAAGTTTACATTACTTTTCAAAGCGGTATTGACCAAAACAGTTTACATTCACTCTAACAATGCCTTCAAAGTCATGTGTTTATAGATCCAACAATAAGCGTCTGTCAGTCGTTTTTAAACTTCTGTAAAATTTAGGAAAATGGATCTGTTTTTGAAACTAGTGGGCTCCTATGCTCGTTTGAAGAAGAATGTAGTGACAGGCATCGGAACCGAATCTGATTTTTTTTTTTTAATTTTAAATGCGCCAAATTAATAATAAAAATAATTTTGTTTATATCGATTTCCTAGAGCTTGCATAAATGTGAAACGACTGCCAATTTAGTCACGACTCATATTTCGTTTACGACTGGCCGATTTAATAACGACTGCCCATTTTTAGTTTACGACTGCTCATTTGAGCCACGACTGCCCATTTAGTCACTCCTCATATTTCGTTTACGACTGGCCGATTTAATAACGACTGCCCAATTTAGTCGCGACTGCCAATTTAGTCATGACTCATATTTAGTTTACGATTGCCCAATTTAGTCACGACTGCTCATATTTCGTTTACGACTGCTCAATTGAGCCACGACTGTCCATTTTTAGTCTACGACTGACTGCCCGTTACAACAGGCCATGCAATATGTTTAAATAACCGATAATTCCAAACTGAACTTACGTGTTGAGCGGCCTGTATCGGAATCCCGTTTGTCCTTCAAGTACAGCTTGTAAAACTCGGATTACTAGTGGCGTTGTGTGTGCACCAGTATGATCAAGGGCAGCTGTTTCCTGGAGTTTGGGTCACGTTTCACGAAGTATTAAAAGTGCGCCTCGGTTTCCTTTCGAGATCCATCACGACTGACGTCTGACGGACGTCACGTTACGTTCATGATTCATTTCTATTTTAGAGGAACGTTCAATGCAACGATTGTATTGATTCGCTTTGATCATTCAATGCGAGAAACTGAGTAATTCATAGGGGTATTGACAAGTAAAACAATGGAACTTTTGGTTTGGTTTTTTCGTTTACATCATATTATAAATGTTTGTTAGTAATTTTTTTCTTTATAGGAATAAGTAGGGTTACCATTTTTTTAATGAAATCCCGACACGCCGGTGGAGGGGATTGAAAGGTCTTGGGTTGGGTTAAAGTTATAGTATAAAGTTCTAATTGCTGCCTACCAATAACCCTCTTTCAAAACATAAGTAGAGTTTAAGGAAGTAAAAAAAATAAGACGTCAGAATGCAAAGAACAGTTTTAATGTTTGACATATCAAAATTGCATTAATAAAAGTTAGAATAAAATAAAACTGCCAAAACTTTTATTCCCTTCCAAACATTTTGAGTTGGGCGCTGGATAAAAAGATTCCTCCACATTTTCATATTTTCTTTTCGTCATACTTTTCGGATTAGATAATTTTATTCAGGAGTTATCATTTTTTATTTTTTCGTATAATTCTGGACAGGATGAAACGGAATTCGCTTTGACGTTCACCGTTTCTTTTACAACTGGGTTGATAGCAGAGCAGTGGCGGCCCGTGGTCGAAAATATTAGTGCAGCCGAAATCACGTATATCCCCTCCCCCTCCTATTTTCCCAAAACCATACATGAACGGAAATTCTTTATTATTCACTACTCAATTCAAAGTTTCCTTACAATTTTTACGAAATGATAACATGCGAAAAAAATAAAAAACACTTACTTATTTTTTGAAAATTAAAGCAATCCTGCTTTCTTTTAAACCTGCAAATCGGTCAATTTTATTATTAACTTACATAACGAAACAGCAGGACCATGTCCTGAAACAACAACACACAGTAAATGTATCACGAAAACCATTTCCGTTGTGAGATATTCTCGTAAGTTCTCGTTTCATCCACGGGCCAATCAACATATCGAACCTCAAGTACAGCTAAAACAAGAAAATCCATTTCGGCTGTACCTTCTCACAAATGCAGTGCATTAGCATGGGGGGAATCTCCATACTACGTAGAGGTTGCCATGGCAACGATGCAGCCAATTTAAAATTTCGCTTTTTAGCTGCAGTTTTTATTGAATGGAGTTTTTTCCCCTCCTGAATTGTGCATTACGGTAACATGCTTGCTATTTATCGGAGATTTTGTTTATTACCGTAGAAATTTCATTTTCAATTCTAATCTTCATTTAAGAAAATTAGTAAAATATATAATTTTAGTTTTAAAATACACTAATGAATTTAGGTGCAGCCCGGCTGTACTTGCTGTAGTGGGCGAGCCGCCACTGTAGCAGAGAGGTTGCCCAAGGTTGGTAAAAGAGAGGTTGCACAAAATGTGTAAACATTGGAGTTTCTTTCATTGGCGGAATGACGCCAGCTTTTTCGAATGCATCAGATTTTTCCTATTACAACCAAATTTCTTTTCACTACATTCATTGGCGTAAATCAATCCGGATATTTTGAAACTCCAGACGATATCGTGGACGTGAACCTGCAATCGGGACCGTCCAGGCAAAATCCGGACGTATGGTAACCCTAGGAATAAGTGAAAAAAGTGGAGCTATCTTGTTCTTGCACCCACCTCTTCAATTCCCCAATGTTCAACAACAAAGAATCAATCAGATCTGAGCCACTTTCACTTGCAGAAACTAGACTAGATTTGCATGGAAACGGTTGTTATCCTTTCGCCATCAACATCACGTTCTTGGCGATAAAAGAAACATTTAAGGTGGTCAACCACTGTTCAACGCCCGGAGCGTATAATCTGTCGAGAGGAAAATAACTATTTTTTCGAAAGATCCCATATCACATTTCCCTTACCCCGAGTTAAAAGTTCGACATAGGTCAATGATTCGGAAGATTGGCGGTCATGTCCCCTTGAGGCTGAATTCGAAAATAAGACACGAAAAAGAGAAAGTAATGAACGTTCTCTGCGGGTTTCCTTCAGTCGGGGAGTCGCGTCATTTACTTGTTTTTAAGGTATGGAATTATATAAATTATTGTGCTTACGAAACAATGCAAATGATACAGGTCTTTCTTGTAATATGCGCATTGAGAAGGTATTTGGAGAGCGTGTACATCGAAAGGGATAGAAACTATAATCAAAGACAGAGGAGAATTCCCTTACAAAACAAAATACTAATATTTAACCGGGAATTTTCAAATAACAATTTTTTTTATTAAAACTTAATTCAGTGTCTGATACTAAAATTACAGAATTTCCCTGATAGGGGTCTAATCCTATTACCGTATATACCCGCGTATAAGCCGATCCGCGTATAAGCAGACCCCCTAATTTTAGGACGATTTTTTTGTCCAAAATCGGAAACTCGCGTATAAGCCGAGTTGTATTTTCGTACATGAAAAATTCCGTTTAAAATCGGCAAATCCTCGACAAAAGAGTGAAATTTTAATTAGAAAAATAAATATTTAAGCCTAGAAATCAAAAGTTTAAAGAAAGTGGCCGGAGAAACGGCCTTCCTCGAAGTTCGTGACGATTCATCGGGCTTAAAAGTATGTACGTATGTACCACTCGCGATGTTCTGGTGTCTTTCAAACCTCCATCGGACTTCTTAAAATAAATCTCCCTTATTATCAAATAAAATATTTTAAACCACAAACTTAAATACCAAAATGTACAATTTCTAATCCTTAACATCGTTTTGTAAAGATTTAAAAACTTAGAAAACGTCAACTTTCTGTCAACTTCGTTGACTACTGTCGCTATTAAATACGGATGAACATTTTTTTTATCCATCTCGGAAGGAAATACTACTACTTTATGGATGAATATATACTTCTTATTAAAATATTTAGTTTTTAATTACGAGATAAATGACTTGAAAGTAGAACTTGAATTCGCCGATTAGCAACCCCGATTTTACCACTTTAAAGCCAATTCCATCCAAAATTCTAATGAAACAACTATTAATATCTGTACATAATATTATCAAGGAATAAAATCTGCATTAGGGAAATAAATTTTGTTTAATTATTGCAATCGAGCAAGAAACACATTGACTTTAAAGTGGTGTCATTCGCTACGCACGATGTCAACTTCTTAGTCTTCCATCCAAAATTCTATTAAAGCAGCGTTTACTAGCTTCATAAATTCTACAAACCAATTAAATATTTAGCAAAATATATACTTTTTATTAAGTTAAACTGATTATTTATGCGAGTAGTTAAATTTTGCGTCATGATTACGCCGCGATGCGCAGAACGGTCTTCAGTCAGCACGTGACGCACATTCTCGATCTCGGAAATGTGTCGGCGCGTTTCGGAAAAATTCGCTTAATTTCAACTTCTCCCCTTTTCCCATTTTAGGCAAATTATATTAGAAATTTTGATGACCCGCGTATAAGCCGACCCCCCTACTTTTTGATGACAATTTTGACTTAAATTTCTCGGCTTATACGCGAGTATAAACGGTATAAGAAATCATAGTTTAATTATTTTTGCACGACTTAAAAATAGTGCAATTATTATAAAAGTAAATTTAATGATAAGATCAAAATTCTTCCTGAAGCAATTTTGTACATAAAAAATATTACAATTAGAATTTTTAAACTTTTATTTTATTTTTTCAAGGTTTGTACACATTTTTCGAACATAAAAAAAAGGAGTTTCTAAGTACCTTTCAAGAAAACTAAATGTATTTTTTAAGGACCTTATTTTTAAATGCAAACAACTTTTATACATTCGTAAAGAAAATTTAGCTCTAAAATCGCAAATAGCCTTCTTAGTAAAAAAAAGATTTAATAAAATCAAAATAAATATGAAATAGGGGCAAGCAGCTAAAAGCTATTGGTGCAGAGAAGCCGTGGATTTTTTACTCAGATACAAAATATATATATATATATATATATATTAATAGAGGTTTAGTAAAATGAAAGGCATTTCAGTGAGTTTTTAAGAGCCTTCTGTAACTTTTGAAAGCTTCTGAGGACCTTTTGAGCAAAAATAAGAAATGTCTAAGCACTTTTTAAGGGGCCTTGTCGACATGAAACCAAAATAAGGAATGTATAAGTACTTTCAAGGGCCGTATGAACTCTGTTTAATATATAACTCATAATTGTTTTTATGCTTCCACACGATTTCCAACAAATATATCTAAATATACATTTAAAAATTCGCAATTATTTAAAGTCATTCACACCTCAACTTTCTGAACAAGACCCTAGCAACGCAACAGCTGCGCATACACCCAAAACGCTTTTCATTCACTTTAATGTTTTTTGGCGACTTTTTTTGTTTGCACTCTGCGATAAGAAAGATTTCATGTATAAAAGTTAATTACTATGTACTTGAAAAACCGCAGAGGTTGACCATTACGAAAGCCCAACCTCTAACGCTCACCTTCTTTTGTCCTTTGCTAATACTCTCAGCAATTTCTTTTCTAAGCACTATAATGATAAATTCCAAAACGTAATGTCTGCATGGAGTCAAGTGTTTGATGGGTCTGAGTGACTATTTCTCAATGGCATTCCGTTGCGACATTACATTTATAATGGAATCCATCTTTTGTCCTTGTTGTTCAACTTTAATCACCCAAGGCATCAATTATACGTTGATGTATGAAGCAATTGTGGTTTAATTGTCAATGTTCGTAATTAAAAAAAAGTAAGAGATTCGTCTAATTATAGATTAGTAGAAACAAGCGTGTACAAAATTCTGCATATGTGTAATTTTAACTGATATTTCTTTCAAAAACTCCCTGATTTTTATCCAGCGTAATAATATATTATTATTTCTTTTTAATTATGCATAAAATCATTATTTAAAAAAAAAATATTTTTTCATCGGACAGTAATAATTTTAAAATCCTTGTTCATTTTTACTGACTGTAACAAGGATTTTAAAAATATTACGGGCCGATGAAAATATCTTCATTTTTGAAAGAATGATTTTATGCATAATTATAAATATATATATATATATATTTACTCTGGGTAGACAGCTTTAATGTCAGTATGACCTGATATGAAAGCTGTCTGCATTCTGAAATCCTATAGATTTTAAAGTTTTACACCTTTTCCTGATAATGCATAAAATATATAACCACGAGTTTGCATTGTAAGCTCGGGAAGACAAGGGATAGGTATAATATTTTTCATCCTACTAGCTAAAGATGTATATTGCCCGTAAATAATACCTAAACTTCCATTTCTTTCGGTGATATGATCCCATTAGTAGCCAGATTTTAAATTGTATTTCCAACAAATTCTAAAAATTCGTAAAATATTTTTGTAAATTAAAATATTGGAAGCATTGCTGGAAAAAACTGCAGATCCTAGGACGTGAAAATCATACGACTCGTGTTAGAACTGATGACTTTAATTTCTTTCGGAGATATGATCTCAGCAGTCAGATTTTACATTGTATTTCAAACAATAAATATTTGAAAAATCTTAAAATATTTTTGTATATTTAAATATTGGAGGCATTACTGCAAAAACTGTAGATCCTAGGACGTGATAAACATACGGCCTCGAGCGCAGTGCTTAAAAATTCCAAGTTCCGAAAATCAACAAAAAATAATTTCGTGTCGGAACTGATGTCTTCCATTTCTTTCGGAGATGTGCTCCCATTAGCAGCCAGATTTTAAATTGTATTTCAAACATTTATAATTTTTTAAAAAATCGTAAAATATTTTTGTATATTTAAGTATTGTAGGTATTGCTGAAAAAACTATAGATCCTAGGACATGATAAACAAACGGCCTCGAGCGCAGTGCTTAAAAATGCCAAGTTCCGAAAATCAACAAACATCTCGTGTTAGAACTGATGTCTTCCATTTCTTTCGGAGATATGATCTCTGCAGCCAGATTTTAAATTGTATTTCAAACAATTAACATTTGAAAAATCGTAAAATATTTTTGTAAATTTAAATATTGGAGGCATTATTGGAAAAACTACAGGACGTGATAAACATACGACCTCGAGAGCAGTGCTTAAAAATGCCAAATTCTGAAAATCAACAAAAATCTCGTGTTAGAACTGATGTCTTCCATTTCTTTCGGAGATATGAACCCATTAGCAGCCAGATTTTAAATTGTATTTCAAACATTTAATATTTGAAAAATCTTAAAATATTTTTGTAAATTTAAATATTGGAGGCATTGCTGGGCTACAGTTCTTAAGACTTGATAAACAAATGGCCTGGAACGCGGTGCTTAAAAATGCCAAGTTTCGAAAATCAACAAAAATCTCGTGTCGGATCTGATGTCTTCCATTTCTTTCGGAGATGCGCTCCCATTCGCAGGCAGAAGGTCTTCGCCGTCGTTTTGTTAAGCTCACGCGAGGAAATTCTTGAGGTACAAGAAAAAAGGAGCGGTCAAGGATTTTCACGCATGGGCGAAATTGATCAAAGCTTTCATTTGAATGACAATACAGCACTCGGGTCGCATTCCAAGGACAGCTGGGCGGTTGCCCAAGTTTACATATGAAAGAAGATGATGAGAAAAAAATCAAATTAGAGAATTGGGGGAATTTGAAAGAGAAAGTTTATTATAAATTGATCTTAGTTGCCCAATGGTTTTAAATGTAAAATTAATATAAAATGTTTTTTTTTTACATTTTTCGATCAGAAACTCTTTTTGGAAAACTCTTTCAGTTCAATATTTTATTTAGTCAAATTAACTTATAGTTTTTATAAATAAAAAAAAAAGTGATCGAAATATTATAAATAAAAAATATATAAATATCTCTATTTTAACCTTCGATCATAGATCCCTCACAGTAGAGAATCATAAGGTTATAATCTCGCTAACATCAAAGTGAGGCCAACATGTAAGGCCACGTGGTTTACTACGTCATCTACTCATAATTTTTTTTCTAGTTCATTCATAAAAATATCCTGTACTTCATAAAGTAACACATTTACTATTATTGCCAAATCACAAGTCAATCGCGAACGTTTTTTCATTCAATAATTTTGAGATGTTTGCATCACGACTTCATATTCGCTCTACTACAGTCCATTCATACTCGAAGATTTTGACGAACAAAAAAAATATCGGGTGGACAAAGTCATCCCTGTATCGTAAGGTTGTTTTCGTGAATACTTTGTACGCGTTCCTGCTCGGCCTGTCCCTTCTTGCATCTTCGGTAAGTTCTAGATCTCTTCATACTTGGCATTTAGTTTAGACTTCTTGGTATACTTTTGTTCGTCTTGAACTACTTTTTCAACCTGTTTCAGTTGCCTATTCAGCAATTGAATTTTCATCTGATATTTTGGTTCCATAGTAAAATCTTCGACAAATTCATCACTCGGGGGAAGTGGATTAATGGTTGACCTGGTCGACCTGGCAAATTTTCATCATTGTACATGATGGTATATCTTAAATCCCCATAGTCTTATTTCCCCTTGGCGTTATAAGGCATTGAAACACCAACACTTTTCATGTCGCTCAAGTGTCTACCGATAACAATTTTACACGGACCGATATTAAAGACTTATTCACATCAAAAGTCTAAGGAAAATGAGTCAAATGTGTAAAATTTTCATATTTTCTTTAGAGTTTATTTAAAAATTTGCTTTGGAAAAACTGTGAATTTCGGCTCAGTGGTTCATAAATTGACAAATATGGCATTAAAACTTTCGATATCAGATGTCGTTCGACATGAACTTTGAGTGGTAGATAACTTTTATTACCTCATGGTTCCGATATTTGCGTGTGGGTTTGTTTACTCGTGCGAGGAAAAGAGATAAATACGCTGACACGTGTGCTTCTTTACCGAATATCAAAGCTCAATATTCGACTCATACCGGTAAAAGAGTATTCGAAACATATTTTGATATTAAGTGACATTTGAAAAGAGTAGAATCAAGTAAAAAAAATATTAAACGAAATATCTAATGACAATAATTTGATAACTAAATATATTATACAAATATGGATTAGAATATATTTCAAGTGCTTTTATCAGGTCAATTCTATATGGTTGTTTTTACTTGAAATTGTTACATCAAGAGCTGAAATGCAAATTTTTTTTCAGTTGCACTTAAATATTTGTTTTTGTAACTTAATGCACAGTAATTTGCAAGTGAGTAAACTTCAAAGTCTAAATGCCATTGGATTGCCATTATTTAATTTAATTTGTATTTTGGGTATTGATATAAAAAAAAGTGCTCCAAACGATGTAGTTGTTCAAAATTGCCATTCCAGCATGACTTTTGTGTTTTGACAATTTAAATCAATTAAGTTAAAGTAGAAAAGTGCGCAAATTACCCTTTTTGAAATTGTAGTAAAATTGCCAATAATAATAAGTGGGACATTACACACATCTCCTAAAAAACATTGCCAAATCAACAGAAACACACGCAAAAAATTTCAGAAAAATAAACCATTTAGCTTTCAATTTGAATCGTTACAGTTGAAAAATAAAGTTGTAAAATAAAATTTAAAATACCACATATATCTTAGTATCTTTGTGCATTGTTTCTAATTAATATATATATAATATATAACTAATATATATATATATATATATAATATATAATTAATATATATCAATACTTATATATAAGAATGGAGTGTCTGTCAGTGGAATCGAACAAAACCCCTCATTTTGCGTTTTCTCCACGAATTAGAATACATTGATTCCGAAAATCACATTTAAAATTTTTTTGTCTGTCTGTCTGTCTGTTTGTCCGGATTTAACTCAAAAACTACTGCACTGATTTTTATGAAACTTGCACCATGTGAACACACTTTTCTTAGTTTAAAATATGCACTTTGTTTCATGTGAATATCTGCAACCATTCAAAAGTTATAGAACTTTTTCCATTTTCTCTAACATTACGCCTATGGGAAATTTACATCTCGATCTTCCCCTCATAACATTATTGTTAAAAATCACCTTGGCGACCAAAAATATTTTTCGACAGTACTGGGATAAACGATTTATTTTGATTGGCTGATGAGTAAATGTCGCCAAATGAATTAAGAAGGTCGCCAAACGAATTAAAAATGTCGCCAAATATTGCAAATAAATTAAAAATGTCGCCAAATATTGCCAAATGAATTAAAAATGTCGCCAAACAATGTCAAATGAATTAAAATGTCGCCAAATGTTGCAAAATATTTTTTAAATGTCGCCAAATGAATTAAAAATGTCGCGAAATTAATTTAAAAAGTCGCCAAACGGATTAAAAATGTCGCCAAATATTGCCAAATGTATTACAAATGTCGCCAAATGAATTAAAAACTTCTTCAAATCAATAAAAATGTTGCCAAATGAGCTAATATAGAGGTCCTATATTTAAAAATATCATCAAAATTGCGAAATTATTGTCCAAATAACAAAATTAACGTCGTTAACAAAAACCTCGCCAACCGAAGGATGAAGATAAACCAGCTCTTTTGACTGACGCCATGTGTATTCATGTTCTGAACAACTTAACTTTATGACAATAGTGCTTTTTGTTACGGAGTGGAATATTTCTATGGTGTTGAAATGGGCCACCCTAAAAGTTTAATTTAAGGTTTTCTATATTTATACCTTCATGTAGCTTATTTTTTAATTTTTACCTCAAAAACATATTATTGGAATTCAAAAATGAATATTTGATAATTAATTTTTATAAGAAATATTGTCCGTAAATATTGACCATTATGAAATTACGTTGAAAGACGGATTTAAAAAGAAACATTTTACAAAAATATCAGTTTAAACAGTAGTCGCAATAGCATGTAAAGTCGTGAACATAAAAATAGATTTAGGTATCTCAAAAATTACTTAAAGAAATTCTTTGTAATATTCAAAGTAAATCTGGATTTCGATAAATTTTATTTTTCACAGTGCACAGAAAGTGATATGCCATGGCTACGCTGACAAGACAAAATAGCGCAGCTCTTACTGTGCAAAGTGACCACGAGCAACGCCGGGCAATATTGCTAGTGTAATATATATATTTTATTTTATAAATATATTGATTATATATATAAAACTGGTTCCATTAGTAATTAATCATTATTAATCAGCAATTAGATGCTAATTAGTAATTGTTAATTATTACTTACTAAGGAATTTGTATAAATGTATTAATAATTTTTGGTAAAAAAATTTGCCAATGGAGTTGTTTGAGTCCCCCCTCCCCACACAAACCTACATACGTCTATGGTAGAATAACGTGACATACGACAGAAGGGGGGGGGGGTATGGGGAGGTGTGACAGTTTGTGACATAGGGGGGAGATAGTCAAAAATATGGAGAAAAGGTGTGACATCATTTATGGACGGCCCCCAAGATTTTAACATGATTGACCAACCATATTCCATTTAAACTCTTTCTTTTGGAAGTTTTATAACTAAAACCACTTAAAGAGCAAACATGCAAAACATTTTTTGTCACTTGCAAGGGATTCGTGGGAAAACGCAAATAACTTTTCCTGAATGCATTGACTCATATACAAATTCCATTATTTTTTTTTCAAAGTTAATTTCAATGGGATAAAAAGTGTTTTAGCCGAATAAAATAGTTTCATAGAAAATTTGGAGAGGAATTCAGTGATGTAAGAATATAAGTTTTTGAATTTTTTGACAAAACACGTTTCGAATGATTGCTTCTCACTTATAACGAAGTCGAAGGTTTTGACTTTAAAATGAAGGGCTTTTAAAATACTTTTCGTAGAAATGGGACATTTGACGAGAAATAATAGAAGATACAGCTTTCGGGTTGGGTGAATTTCGTCCCAAAAAGTGAATTACGTTCCGCAGCATGTTTGTTGTTAGGTAAGTTGCGTCCCGCGTTCGGAATGCTCAAAAAACGACTACCCCAAGGGGGTATCATACATCTTTATATATAACCTTAATTTGTTCAAAAGTTAAACTATATATCTACTTATGTGGGTTCTGGGTTCGATTCCCGGTAAGTCTTGATTTTATTTGTCTATATTTATTGAAAGTGATTTATGAAACCAGCCTTTATAGTCTAGCATCTGCTTTTTATTCTTATTTAGCCATTGTATTCATTTTCAAGTACATATCTCTTTCAAAATTGGAACTTTTATATTCAGAGCCATGATAAGCATCGAATGTATTCAAAAATGAGTTAATTTTACTCATTTTTGAATACCTATTTTTAACAGTGTACGTTGATCACTAAAACACACAATTTTAAGCAAGAGAAAGGGCATTATTACGCAAAAAAAAAAATCGACTTCGTAGATCGCATATATATTGCGAACTTCTTTTATTTAAGCAAAGGAGCATTTACTTCTTAAACCAAGTAGTCTTTTAAGCTTACTCTTTCGGGCGACTTAAAGAGCAGTGGCAATATCCGGAAACCAAATTACTGTGAACGCAATTACGTTTGTAATTCAATGCTAAATAAGCCAACAATAACAAATTATCTACTTTGCTTGCTTTCAATTGATCCGTAGCAACCTTCAGACTGTAACAAGGTAATCGATGCCAAAAGGAACTGGAAAAAAGAAATATTTTTAAAAAGTGGAAAAAGACTTTAAAACAATTAAATGCGCGCAAAAAAAAAAAAAAATTACGAACTAGTTGAAAAATTGAATTATTTAATATCAATTTTATACTTATTACAACTTTTTTTAAATCGGCGCCAAATTTTTTTTTTTTATGTAAATTGGCGCCAACTTCAAAAAATTTAATAAGTATAAAATTGTTATTAAATAATTAATTTTTTTAAAATTAATAATTATTATTTACTTTTAAAGTAAAATATAAAATTATTATTTACTTTTAAAGTAAAATATAAAATTATTATTTACTTTTAAAGTAAAATATAAAATTAATAATTATTATTTACTTTTAAAGTAAAATATAAAATTATTATTTACTTTTAAAGTAAAATATAAAATTATTATTTACTTTTAAAGTAAAATATAAAATTATTATTTACTTTTTAGCGCATTGTTCTTAAAGTCGATTTTCTTTTTTTAAAGACTATTTTCCTTTTTTGTTTTCTAATTTAACATAGGGGCTTCGCCCCTGCTATTATTCATTAAGAAAATCAAGTCTAACGTCTTCTGATGCATCGTCTTCTGATAGTTTTGTACTAAACTATCGGTGGCACCGGAACTTATGTAAAAGAGGTATGGCAGAAGAAAATATTCGTTTTAACTATTTTTTTTTTTTTTTTTTTGGCATTTGAACATTTTCTTAAAAAATCTTATTCACAGCATACTATTTAGATGAAAGTATGTATGGCAGCATCCATACTTGTTCCGGTGCCACTGTAACATTTGGGCATAGAATTAATGTGCATGGAATTAATGTGTTGACAGCCTCAATTCCAATTGCTGATTGTCTTCAGCAGATTCAATTAAATCCAATAAAGCTAATCTAAGATGATTCTAACAATTGAAAGGCGAAGAAGTTTAGGAATGTGGAAGCAGGCTGTTGAAAAGAGGACACTAACAGCGGCATGCCTCGCGGAATGCAATCATTACTCAATGATGCCATTGCAATTGAAAGCCATCATCACGTTTGTATGCGAAAGGGCATCGTCTTTTGAATGTCAATTAGAAGGAATTGTTCTAATAATTTTCCCTCGGAAATGGATGGGGAATGTTATATAGGTACTGTGAGACTCAGGATATTAAGAGTTATGTGACTACATATATCATATTTATTTTCCATTTGTTGATTGTTCGAGCCAGCAGAAAAGGGTTAAACTCGTAATTATGTGCAATTAATATCTGTTTATTTGGCAATCAATTATTCGGAAATCTCGATTAACCTAAATATCTTAACATTTATTCCGATTAAATTGTATTTGCTCTAGATAAGGATTGTATCCCTTTAAGAGTAGACTATATTTTCACTTATACGCAAATTCAAATATTCATAAATTTAATTTAACCAGGCGTAAAAATATTTTTGTCTGCAAGGATATAATCTCAATTATAAAGAAATCGATTTAAAGTTCGATTGTATGGCATTCAATCAACCGGAATCTCAATTAACCGGATTTCGGAACCACTTAACACTTTTTTTTAACGTTAATGGAGTCGTCGCCATTTGGCGAAAATATAATGTAATTTATTTGATCTGGCGCCAGTCGATTTAGGTGAGACGAAGTCAACCATTTGAGAGGATGTTAAGGGAGAATGAGAAAGATGGGGAAACTGGGTTGGAGAATGAATTTAAAGGAAAATTAATGGAATGAAATTAATTGGAGAATGAAATTAACCATTTAATATCGACACATACTTTTCGTGGTCTAGAGCAGCTGTTCCCTATTAGCATTAAACAGCGATCCCTTAGCTAAAACTAAAATAGGGTCAGGGACCATTTTTCATATATACTCATGGAAGTCGGGCATGTGTATCTTTTAATTATGTTTGAACAGAAAAATAAGAAGAAATTCTGAAATTATTTTATAATTATGGTCACGAATAGGGTCACAATTTTAAACAACAAATACATGGAAAATATAACATCACCATCAGAAGTTTAATCACTGTTAGTCTCTTACTTGTACATGTAACGTTCTTGAAAATATTGTAATAATCACTTAATTGATTCATAATCTTGTTCAAATTTGGCTGCAAGCTTGATATTTTCACTTTTAAGTCAATGTGAATATTGTCTGTTCCGATATCTGTTTTTCATGCAACAAAAAGAATTGTTGAAACAAAAGAATTATGCAGAAAAGAATTGTTCGCATTTATAGGCTGCGCAACAAGGATTTAAATAACTTAAAGTTTTCTCAGCTATTTGTTTGTGATCACTTGAATAGTTAACCAAAATTCAATAGTTCATTATCTTTAAAAAAAGAAGATTTTTCAAAAAAGTCGCCAAAGGCGAACAATGCATTTTAACCATTTTTTCTTTGGACCCCGCGGCTCCCTCTGACATTGATCTGCAGACCTCCGCGGATCCGCAGACCACCATTTGGGAATCACTGGTCTAGAAAGAAGAGCGCGATGGGAGGATTAATTTTAAAAGAGATATCAGGAAATAAAAATGAAATAAAGTCAATATTATTAAAAATGTAAATTATTATCCATCCAAATGAATCATTTCTATAGGTTCCACTTCGTGAAACTCTTCACTAAATGCTAGATACATTTCTATTACTAATGTAAACTGAGTTCATTTCATAAAAATGAATTTCAAAATTACAAGATAATAAATGCAGACACTAAAATTTAATTTAATTTTAAAAAAAAACGTAACTATTCATCTCATAAACTATTTTTGGAGTTTTTATTACTTACTGTAGTTACAACCTTCACTATTTATCACTAGTTTAATCCTGAGGGAGTTTGTCACATTGTAAGTTCAATATTTTTATTTTACAAGATCAAGAATAAAATCGTCTTAATAATTTCAGAACATACAAAAATTATAAAAGAGAGATACTCTAATATTTGCCGGTCATTCAATAATTTTTTTTATATTTTTAACAAATACAACATGTGTTTTAGACCTCCGATAAATTATTGATGTTTCTATATTCACTGCTAATAACTAAATTGTAAAGCTTATTACAAAAGAATATCACAACTTTGAAAAGCTATACCTTCGCAACCAAACAACTTAGTGGTATTCTACATATTGTTGTGAAGATGACATTTTTAAGTTTTATCTGGGTGGAAAGAAATGAATTTTGAAATTTCTTTATCACACTTTCCATCAGAACTTTAGTTTTCGCAAAGGCACCTATTTTCAATAAATTGATTAAATCTGTTTACTGTACAATACATTACATATCCCGAGCAGCTTCTGTTGTGCGGTTGTCAGCCCAACCAGGGCCGCCCTTAACAACTGTAGGGCCCGGTGCAAACCTAGAATTGGGGCCTCTTTAATTTATCCACACAAGCACATGGATGTTTCAATGAAATTTATGAATAAATGTGTCAGATTTTTAAAAAAAGCCAATCTATCAATTACAAACGTTTGATGTTTGATGTGGATACATTTAATTTATTTTGAATATTTATTCGTTACATTAAAAGTATTTTTTTATTGAAAATTAAAACTAATACAAAATTTCTTATCAAACGAGACACAATTTTGTCAGAAGTATTATTTGTTATAGAGTTAGTTATAAAGTCGGAAAGAATCACCTTAAACGCGTAACATAGTGTTTCTTTTTGATACTCCATGTAACTTATTTTGAAGACGTTTTATGTATAAAAAAAAAGTAAGAAATTCATTCTATCTGTGGCATTCTCATTTTGAGTAGATTTTTTTTTCAGCCCTCAAGAACTGCGGGGACCTGTGCTATGGCACACATCGCACACCCCTAAGGGCGGCCTTGATCTCAACGGTAAAAGACAAACAACAAGCTCTTTTGTAGTACAATTAAACACGATCCTAGCGAGACAAGCCTTGCCTACCAAATAAAATTCCAGAATGTCCTCTTCACAATTATATGTAGAATAACACATTAAACTAATTAGTTGCAGAGATATAGTCTCTCAAAGTTGTGATATTCTTTTGAAATCCCCATGTAATTAAGGTTGGATTTTCTTTAATTCACTTCTTTCTTAAGAATTGTTTAATCCTCATTAAAATTCGAATATTCAAATTATCTCATTATTGGATTTATCAAAGTGTAGATTAGTTTTATACTATATCTTTTTATAATCTTATGTAATCGCAGAATCGAAAGAAACACTGACACAAATTCTAAAATGTCTTAGCGTGATACAACTAAATTAACTTGACAGAGATGAGCTTCGACCAACAATTCTTCTTCAGGACAGGCATTAGAAATTCAGATCAGTCTACGAGACGAACAAATGCCAACCTACATCGAAGCAGTTCCATTGTTTTAAATTGAAATATCGTCTGCGATTTGGTGTGGATTATTCCAAAAAAGAATGCTCGCTCGAGAGTTATATATAGAAGATTGGTTACATAAACAATTGTCAGATGAAAAGAAAGCATTGACATAAAGTATTATGCAATTCTAAGAATCTGACAGTAGGTTTGTGGAGCTTTGAAAACTATAGACTATTGGCAAAATTCACTGCATTGTGTACTATAAAACGAATTACTATTTAAAGAATCAAATTTGTGAACATGAAACGCACTGTTTCTATTGATATTACCTATTATTATTTATTTTTTTTAATATTAAAGGACACGGTGCCATCCAAACTTTTAATGTTTTCATTTTGAATAAATGTTTTCATGTAAATTATTTTGATTTGTATAATAAAACAACAATATTTTACACAATAATTTTGTAATTGTTTGTATTTATTATTTAAAGTGTTAAAATTTTGTTTTAACGCTAAGTTTTTTTTTAAAATATTTTTATTTTTGCGCCAAAGTTTTTTTCTCAGATCCTTTAAAGTAAAATACATAAGAATTAGCATTAGAATTTTGTATACTATCATGTATTTGATTTTTATATAAAATCATAATAACAGCAACATTTTCCTTAAAACTTTTACTTCAGTAATTAAGAAAAAAATTTCTACTTATAAATATAATTTACATAGTAATTTATAATATACACATATTTTACAATATTCTTAAAAATATTTACATTTTCCCATTGATAATTAAAAAATCCTTATCATTTCTAAAATCTGAATATCAAGGGAAACCAAACACCGAAAAAAAAAAACGATTTAAAATGTTCGTTCCACGAAAAGTATAATACATTATCCAGCATTAAATATCAAATAACTCATTATAAAACATAATCTTAGATCTAAAAATTTGAAAGCATATTTAAAAGATTTTAAACTAACATTTTAGTAATAAAAAAAAATTGGGGAATTTTATAACCTTTTGGGTACTATGTCGCCTTAAGAGACCAATTAAAAAGAACATTTAAATTTATTTGACTTGGTTTTAAGTAAAAATTCTAATATATTATTCTTACATAAGGGAATTTTATTATGATGCATCCTTATAGCATCGAATTATGCAAATATTATAATATTATTTAATAAAATAATATAATATTAATTAATAAAAAAATATAATATTAATTAATAAAATAATATAATATCAATTAATAAAATAATATAATATTAATTAATAAAATAATATAATATTATTTAATAACATAATGTAATATTAATTAATAAAATAAATTAATATTATTTAAATAATATCAATGAAATATTATTGTTATTATTAATAAAAAAAATAATATTAATAATAATAGTCCACTAATTGTGGAACACTGTAAATCCTACATATATCGACCCCTGACGGGACCAGTAAGTAACGGTCGTTAGAATGGAAGGTCGATGTAACGAGTTAACAAATATTTCATTAAAACTAAACATTAATTAATGAATTAGAACTTTCTATAGCGGTCTTTATAATGAAGAAGTCGATATTTTTCGGGGCGTTATAGCTGGTAGCCAACTGTATTAATAAGTAGTTTAATATTTTACTGTTTATAGATAAAACATAAAATGGAATTTTAGTTTTAGTAATATGGTAAAGAAATTGAGTTAATTACCATTTTATAACGTATGCTGTTTTCCCAAACTATTTCATAAAGTTATTTTTATTTTATCATTACTCATTTATTATGCTCAATTTATTTTTTTTATATCCAAGCGCGGATCCAGGTGGGGGGTAAAGGGGAAATTACCCCCCCCGCCCCCCCAACATCTAGATTATATTTTCAAAAGTCACCTTAGGCAATGAAAAATTTCAAACTAAGAGGGTCAAATTTGATGTTCATGATAACAATATACTGTATTACCCCCCCCCCCCCTAACAATAATCTCTGGATCAGCCCTTGGTTATATCATACCATTATACTCAACTTATTTTTGTTATATCATGCCATTATACTCAACTTATTTTTATTTTATCATACCATTATACTAACTTATTTTCGTTGTATCGAACCATTATACTCAACTTATTTTTTTATATCATACCATTATACTCAACTTATTTTCGTTATATCGACACCGTTAAAATGTATGGCAGTCATTTTGAATTTATTATAACTCAATTAAGCGATTAAAAAAATCCAATTTCGGTATTATTTAATGGTTTAATTTGATAGTTAGAATAAGCAACACACTTAGAATATTTGCCGAACAATTTACAGACTTCACCATTTACACATTTGTATAAGTTATTACAATATACGCAATGTTAGTAAAAATGACACCCTTTTGATGTGTTTACAATTCTATTAATTTCATTACAATTCAATATAATAATTTAAAAAAATATAATTTAAAGCAGTCATTCCCAACCTTTAGGCGACCGTGAACCACCAATTCAAAAGTTAGACATTGTGCAGACGACCATTTTCTATTGAAAGTAAAGAATATTCAGGAACCAAATATTAAATTTCAATATTAAATGCTGTTTGTTTCAATAAAGTTATTAATAAATAATCTATTTAGCTTATTTTTTTTAAAAAATATATTAGGAAAGATAGCGTTTGAAAATAATGGAATCATGTGTATTTATTCGAATTCAAATAATAATGATAGCATTTGAAACCGTATCAATTCTCCACCTTCTGTGTATTCTTGGCTACTGCAGTATACTTTCGAAAATTTAAAAAATACACTTTTAAAGCTGCAAGTGAAAGGATACCACTTACTTTTTTTTATTCCAAAAGTACATGTTTAAAAGTATATTTTTAGTTAAAATCCATAGGCAGAAGAAGATATAAAAATGGAGTACCAATGCACAAGTGATATTTAGTTTATTTGGAAAAGCTGTGATTTTCTCATTAGATTATATTGGCACATTATCAAACAAAGACTTATTTTTTTTAAAAACAAAAACATGTTGACTGTTTAGTAGTCCCATGAACCACATCGGACCCTCTCGTAGACGACCACCAGTAGTCCAAGGACCATAGGAACCATTGATTTAAAGCATACAATGCGAAAGATCCCATTCCCGAACTGTAAACCACTTTTAAATTTAAACAAGACAATTTAAATAATATTGAATGATCATTAATATTTAAAATACCATTTCCAAATTAACATACCTGCATTGAATATATCCTAGATGACACACAGATCGCTGTATTCCTTCGATCAGAACCAGAATAAAAACTCAAAGGGAAATCACCGTCGACAAACAGCCAGCGTCACCCGCATTCGAATCGCCTCTCAACAATCCCACCTGTTATCCAAAGAATCACTCATTAGCAAATCAAAACAGTCACCCACATGCATCTCATTACATCGAGTTCAATAATCATCAGCTGCACAGTCACAACAGCACGGCAAAGGCAGCCGGAAATTCGGGCAACAATAGAACGCCGGGGCAAAAAGCGTTCGAATTTTCTCACGAAACCAACTGACAGGTGTGCGATGGAAGAAAATCGCGATACGGTGCGTACGGTGGAAGGGTCTACCTGTAGACTGGTCGGTCCCCCTCAAGAGAGGCTCAGACTCTCGGTTTCGAACCGGCTTGCAGCAGGGTTGCTGGTCGGGGTTCTTGTTTTCTTTTTTTTGGTGTTTGCTCCTTTTTCTTTGGCGTCGTTTCTGACAGGTTATCGCCTATAAGATCGTTTATTTATATTTTTTTTTCAATTGAGAGTTTCTCGTAATTCTGTCTGTAAACTGGCATGACGAAATAAACGAGTGAATTTTTTTTGTGCATTCCGTGCTTGGGCAGTAAACAACGCAAGGGGAGCCGATTTATGAAGCATATAAAAACAAAGGAATGCGTTGGGTTTTTGTGTGTTGTTTTTTTGGGACGGAGGTCGGGAATATGGAGATGATACTCAACGAGGCTCTGTTATTTGTGTTGTCGTTTTGAAGTAGCGCTGGGGATACTGCAATTATTTTGAAGCAGGATTTCGCTTTCAAATGATTTCCAATCTGTCATTGATCTAGGGTTCAAAGTTTTATCAGTTATGCTGCTATGCTATTTGCCAAACAAATTAATTTTTTCAGCTTTTTTTTCATGAAATAATATAATATTATTTAATAAAATAATATAATATTAATTAATAAAATATTATAAATTAAATATATATTAAAAATATATAGAACGCCGTTATTGTGGTCGTTATATGTGGCTTATATTTTTATAAGAATATTTTTCATGTTTACCTATATTTTTATTATACTCTTCAACAATAATAATATTTTAATACATACTTAATAGGAGTTTGGTAAATTTTATCACAACTATTTCATTTTATGATTATGCAAAAACTGTTTATGAATTATAAATATTAATTAATAAAATAGTATATTAATTAATAAAGTAAATAAATATTATTTAAATAATATCAATGAAAAATTATTATTATTATTAATAATAATAATAAAAATACTACTACTACTAGTAATAATAATATTAAAAATACTACTACTACTACTACTAATAATAATAATAATAGTAATAATAAAATACTATTAATAATAATAATAGTAATAAAATACTATTAATAATAATAATAGTAATAAAATACTATTAATAAAATAATATTAATTAAATATTAATAAAATAATATTAATGAAATATTACTAAAATAATATTAATGAAATATTAATAAAATGTTATTAATGAAATATTAATAAAATATTAATAAAATATTAATAAAATATTAATAAAATATTAATAAAATATTAATAAAATATTAATAAAATATTAATAAAATAATATAATATAAATAATAAATAAATAATATAATATAAAATATTAATAAAATAATATTAATAAAATAATATAATATAAATAATATAATATAAAATATTAATAAAATAATATTAATAAAATAATATAATATAAATAATAAATAAATAATATAATATAAAATATTAATAAAATAATATTAATAAAATAATATTAATAAAATAATATTAATAAAATAATATTAATATAATATTAATAAAATATTAATAAAATAATATTAATAAAATATTAATAAAATAATATTAATAAAATATTAATAAAATTATATTAATGAAATATTAACAAAATATTAATAAAATAATATTAATAAAATAATATTAATAAAATAATATTAATAAAATAATATTAATAAAATAATATTAATAAAATAATATTAATAAAATATTAATAATAAAATATTAATAAAATAATATTAATAAAACATTAATAAAATATTAATAAAATAATATTAATAAAATAATATTAATAAAATAATATTAATAAAATATTAATAAATTAATATTAATAAATTAATATTAATAAAATAATATTAATAAAAATAATCTGATATTATCTGCTGAAATGCCGTTTAAGGTGCCGTGAAATGCTTTTCTACCTGTGCTCAGACACTAACACACCTGATTTTTTAGGAGGGGGTAAAGGGGGAGGGGAAGGGACAGAATAAATTCGCTCAAATCGATTTTTTAGCTCTTAAGAGATTTCAAATAAATAATTGTTCTACATAAACATTCACTTACTTATTGGAAACATAATCATTAACCGGACATTAAAAAAAAACATTTTTACCGAAATTATTATTTTTGTTGGATATGGAATGTCAACGTTTAGAATAAGATTTAGTAAATTGTCGGCTATTTGACGTCAATTATCTGGAATATGCAATAAACTAGAAATATAAATTATTTTAAATGTGATGTAATTCATCTAAGTTAAAAAGTATTTAAATGTGTATTTTAATGTGACTCCTCAAATTATTTTAGTTGGATATAGATGAGATTTAAGATAGTTATTTCCGAGAATGCGTATGTGGACTTAGATGGAATGGGATTGTATCTTGAAGAATAAAGAAAATAAGAAACATATGAAATATTAGTTTTCTTTATGTAATTAAATACGGAACATTTCATTTAACTGTTTTTGATTGTATTAATTACTTTTGTGCTTGGGAAATATAAGTTATACGAATTTTGATTGAAAATTCCTGTGTGAAAATAAGTGAAACGTTCTAAAAATTATCTTGATTTTTCATACTCTAAGGCATGATTTGAAACTTTAGAAGCTACTTTTGAGGTTTTACTTAGAACGTATTTTGTTTTGTATTTTAATTTATTTTTATAATTGTTCACATATAACTCATACTTATTTACTCAATTACAATACTTTAAAATGGATTGTACAAAGATAATTGGTTTCTTTTTATACCTATAATCTAGATACCCATTGTTACAATGCTTTTCCTTGTTGTAGTAAAATAAAAACAAATTAATTGTTAAAACCACAATCATATTTTTTAAATCAAATCTTCAATACTGCAACAATGTTTGATAATGTTTTCTTAAAACAATGATTTTTTTTAAAGTTAAATCCTTTGTTGACATTTTGCTCATTTGGAGGCCATTTGTAGAAGCTCTGGAAGCATCTTTGAAAGCATAAAATTATTCCGTTTCCCAGCATATGAAACTTGATGAGAACATTTTACTTAAGAATGTAACATTCTTTTATGCACATCAAATCTAAGAAACTTTGGTGTGTAAATATTAAAATATTTCAATTAGCTACTTAACACTGAGTTACTTATCTGCATCGTTATATGTGGCTTATATTTTTATAAGAATATTTTTCATGTTTACCTATATTTTTATTATACTCTTCAATAATAATAATATTTTAATACATACTTAATAGGATTTTGGTAAATTTTATCACAACTATTTCATTTTATGATTATGTAAAAACTGCTTATGAAATTGACTTTCATTAACAATTGAAACTAATTTAAACGATGTTGTAAGCCATTAAGTGTTCAAAGACTTTCATTATAAAGTAGTTTTGTAAATTTTCTATGCAAAATATGATTTTGTAATAAATGTTTTATAAAATTCAAATAGATGTAGGTAAAATGGGAAATTTCATTTCTTCATCACAATAAAAGATAGAACGAACATCAAAAAGTAATTCATCAACGCAAAAAGTAAGTTAAATTGCGAATTTGTTTTTAATACCGTTATTTCTAATACCAAATAACATACTTTTATGTTAGGTAGAGACAGAGAGGCAAAGACATAGAAGAAGTGAAATTTCTCATTGTGTTGCATACAAAGTGAGAAAATTCCCTTCTTCGTCACAATAATAAAATAAGACTTAAAAAAGTAATTAATCAATTTCAAAAGTAAGTTTAATTAAAAATTTAATAATAATACTATTATTTATAGTATCAAATAATGTACTTATATTTCAGGTGGCGACAGAAAGATTAAGGCAAGAGAAGTAGTGCAATTTCTCATTATGATGGAGGAAAATGAGAGATTTCACTTCTTCAATGCAATAAGAAGACATCAACAAGTAATTCATCAATGCCAAAAGTAAGCTTATTGAAGAAAATGTTTTTAAAACTCTTATTTCTAAATCCAAATAACGTACTTTTATTTCAGGAAGAGATAGATTGGCCAAGGCAAGAGAAGAAATGCAATTTCTCATTATGATGGAGTCAAAATGAGAGATTTCACTTCTTCAATACAATAAGAAGACAAGACAACAACAAGTAATTCATCAATGCCAAAAGTAAGCTTATATAAGAAAATGTTTTTCAAACTTTTATTTCTAAAACCAAATAACGTACTTTTATTTCAGAAAGAGATAGATTGCCAAGGCAAGAGAAGAAGTGCAATTTCTCCTTATGATGGAGGCAAAATGAGATATTTCACTTCATCATTACAATAAGAAGACAAGATATCAACAAGTAATTCATTAATGCCAAAAGTAAGCTTACATAAGAAAATGTTTTTAAAAGTCTTATTTCTAAAACCAAATAACGTTCTTTTATTTCAGGAAGAGATAGATTGGCCAAGGCAAGAGAAGAAGTGCAATCTCTCATTAGGATGGTGGCAAAATGAGAGATTTCACTTCTTCAATACAATAAGAAGACAAAACATCAACAAGTAATTCATCAATGCTAAAAGTAAGTTCAATTAAAAATTTGTTTTTAATACTATTATTTCTAATTTCAAAATTTCAAATTATATAATTTTATTTCAGGTCGAAATTAAATTTGAATGAAAATTGTTTTCATCTAACTTGAATTATGTATATTTTTTTTCTCATATAATTCTACAGTATTCTCTGGATCACTAAATGTCATCAATAAAAACGCATTGCATAAATATCTACCTATGGCAAACTTTTCTTTTTGCGTTTGTATTTTTTTTCTATATGTTTTTATTGTAATAGAAAAAATTATCCAAGTAGTTGAATTTAAATTAAATTATACACAAAAACATTAAAAAAAATTTATTGTAAGCGCAGGATCCCATCTAAAGCGCACGATCCTGTGCGGAGGCACATGTGACACATCCCTCAGGGCGCCCTGTTGTAAGCCATTACTTTCACAAGGCTCAACGTCTTTATGTATGCATCTCATGTAACTAGATCGAGTCTTTTGCAAAAACTGAGTGGAGAGAATATCATTGCCCGTTAAACAATGACACTTTTATCTACACACACGCTCTTGTTACTGTCCCCGACACAATATCAGCCTTGGTCTCCATTGGACGCCGTAAAAAATCAGATGGATGTGAATTTCGAGGCCAAAAAGTGTATTGTTTCATAACTACACTACAACAGTGTTTGCTTTATAAATGAGAAAGGGCACATCTTTATTTTATGAGCACTTTAATGGAGAATTAAAAATTATATTGAAAATTCGACAATTCAATAAAATATATATATATATATATATATATATATATATATATATATATATATATATATATATATATATATATATATATATATATATATATATATATATATATATATATATATATATATATATATATATATATATATATATATATATATATATATATATATATATATATATATATATATATATATATATATATATATATATATATATATATATATATATATATATATATATATATATATATATATTTGTTCATGTACATATCTGCAACCGTTCAAAAGTTATAGAATTTTTTCCATTTTCCCATACTTTATTCCTATTGGAAATGTACATGGAGATCTTCCCTTGATATCATTACATTTTTTTAAACTACTGGATGCCTTTATTATTGCAATTTTTCTTTACGTTTGACGCCCTGCGTATTTTTTGCCCGAACATTACTTTGTTTTGAGATCTTAAATAAGCGTCGGTGCATAATTTCCTATCCAGCATTATTACATTTATACCAATAGTGCATGCCAATAGGGCTATTTATTACGGAGAGGAACAGTGCTATATTATCGGAATGGACCGCCCTAAAATATTAACTTTGGGTAACTTAGCTTATTTACACTTCTACGTAGCATATTTTAAAGGTTTCACTTCAAAATCATTTTATTAAAATTCAAAAATGAATATTTGAAAATTATTTAAAAATGAATTTTTTTCCGTAATTATTGAAGCAGCTATATTTAAAATTATATTTTACAATTCTCTTAAATTTCAGGGTTGAACAGTTATAAAAAAAGTATTCATAATTTAATTATAATTTTATATATAAAAGTAATTATAATTTTTCTCTTCGGAAATCAAGTTTAAAGATGGATATATAGACTTCGGTCGCCAATTGGCAAAAAAAAAAGAAGAAGAAAAAAAAACATTCACCAAATACGATAAATTACTTCCATTTTGAAAAAAAGCAATATTTTGTTCTTTGATATATTATTGCATCAACAGTATTAAAACTAATGAATGTGAAGTTTACTACATACGTTTATTGTCACTGAAAAGTTAAATTTTATACAAAAAAAAAATCCAACTTTTAAAAAAATATAAGTTTCCAGCATCAATTGACATTGAAGCAACATCGCCAACTCTTTTATTTTAATTTTTGTGCAATATATTATTTTTATTGACATTATATTACAAGACTAATATTCGCAAAGGCTTTTTAATCATTAATTTTTAGGAATTTTTTATATAAAAAAACACATTTTCCAAAAACATCAGTTTAATTTGTAGTAGGAATAGCATGTAAAGTCGTGAACTTAAAAATTAAAAAGTACTAGGATTAGGTATCTCGAAAACTAATCAAAGTAATTGAATAAATATAGATTTTGTTAAAG